>WETZ01000034.1:0-422607 GCA_011034095.1 Fusarium cf. aywerte
AAGATTCAACTAAAATGAAGCCGAAAACTAAGCCAGGCCACTTACCTGCCTCCGAAGAACGTTCCTTGAATGGTGAGGTCAAAGTAGCGTAAGTTCAGATCAAGTCGGGTCAGTCAGCCTGCAAAAGCGAAAGCAGCAGAAGAGCCTTAAGGAGATGAGGTGATGCCCGGTAAGTCGGTAAGGAGACAGGAGGAGTATCCCTTTGTAGAGATAAAAAAGCAAAGGGGAAACGTTAATCAGGTAAAGTATCAATATTGAATTGAATTTGAATCAGATTGAATTCATGGACCTCTAAAAACAAATCGAAGCTTCCCTTTTCCTCTCAGGTTTCGGTCATCTACCAGGATTGGGTTTGACTTCCTCCGCCTTGGTGGATGCGGATTGTGGGTGTGCAACTCCTGGTGGCCTCCTCTCCTCTCCTTCTCTCTCCTAGCAGGGGCCGCTTTAGGTACCTCCACCCGCGGACTCCAGGCTGGGTTACTAAGGAAGGAACCTGGGTTCAAGTTACCCAACGCGCAGGCACAAACTGAATTGACAGGTACCTGCCTGTAGTCTGATTAACCCGCGCACCTTCTGGTACAGGACAGCACCTAGCGTACCTTAGTGTAGCGCGTACCCGCAAGCGTAACCCGTGTCAGGAAACCAAGGCAGGTCGTCAAGGTCAGGCAGCCCGGGGCAGGAAGGAGGACTCTGTAGGCAAGAGCAGCAGCTAGCCTGAGGTGCATACATCCATACATACAGAGTTACCTCCACTTACCTCTACTTTTATGCTGCACACCCAACATCCCAACATCCCAGCACACACCTTCACACCCCAGCAAGGATGGGTCCGTCCAATCCATCCATGGGATCCATGAATCTCGCTCTGCTCTACCTACTCCTGCTGCTCTGCATTACCTAGCTAACTTAATGTACAGTTGGTTAAAACTACTCGCGTACCTCTCACCCAGTCCTTTTCCTTCTTCTCCATCCTCCTCCTACCTCTCTTCAACCTCCCTCCTCCCCTCCTCCTCTCGTTTTGTTGATTCCCTCATTCTCTCATTTAGTCTTCAACTCTCTCGAGCAGGCCTGAAGACAATTTGAGACGAGGAGAATTATCATCAACTCTCTCCATCCACTCTCACCCAACCAACCACCCAAGGGCTTCTTTCGCTCAACATCTCCCTCTCGATTCCCGCCCTATTAAATCAAGGCCAGGAACAAGAAACCCTTCGAGGCTGTGAGACGAACCGAACTAGAAAAGGAATAATAAGTGAATCAAAAAGACCTTTACTGGTATTTCACTTCTGTTCCTATTCTATTCCCCAATTGCCAATTCCTTCCCTCCAGCTTTCCTCCTTGGATCAGTGTAGAATTCCTCGGTTGCAGTTCCAAACCCACCAGGAATTCCAACCTCAATTCACTCCCTCTTTCGCTCCCGCTTTCTCTCCCGCCGCCGACGAAAAGCCTCCCACCGACGCGCCCGCTCCCTTGATTCACTTCGTCGAAGCAACGAAGAACGTAGTACGCCAATCAATCACTCCTTAATCCTTGGTCCACTAGGAAGGTGAAATACTACGCCAAGTGACGATTGAGAGTTATCCAACTTCCAGTCTATCTCGCCCGCCGCAATCAACCAACCACCGCCTTTTTCGATACCGTCGCTGTCAATCTCGACAATCGAACTGTTGTGAAGCATCTAGAGTGTCTAGAAAGGTATGTTACTAGCTTTCGAAGCTTTGAGTATCTTGGTGAACTTGGTATCTAACGTTCTTACAGCTGCATGCCGACTATACTACTTCCGCATACCGCTTTCTTCTCCGCAATCTCGACGCTTCTTTCCTGACTTCTTCCTTGAAGATTGCCCGTGGGAGACGTTAACTCGTTGTTTCCACTCAATTTCAGGGACTGTCTCATCTTCTCAACGAGTCTGCCCAGTTTCCTAGCTGTGTCGGTAAGACTTACTCCTCCCCCCTCGATACCAGATTCGTGCCAGCCCAGCCTCCACTGCCTACCTGACTCCATCGTCCAAGGGATACACCAGTGTAGGTGCAGGAATGGCTTTTAAAGAGCGCGACCTTGGCAGAATCGAGATCACGCACTAGCATAAACTCCATACTGACGTACATGCCCCATTAGAGCCCTTGAGTCAATCTCGTCTTTAAACGGCCCCTTTTCCAATCCCTTTCCTTGCCTCCACTATCTTGTCTAGCTACATGCTCCTGGCTTCCTTTTACCAGCCACGGTCACTCATTTCGTTTTCTTGCACGTTCATTAATATCTTAATATCCTAATTCATCGGTTTGCATCACTCCTTATTGCATCCGTAATCAACAATCATTTACACAACTTCGAATTATCCGACCACAAGATTCCTGGCGAACCGACAGTCCTTCATTCGACATCAAGCCACACCAGACTATTCTCACTCAGCGCCATCCGATAAACCACTACCGCCCAACATGGCTTACTCACAACACGACGACACCTTCTTCGTCGAGTCCGATGAACCTCATCACCGAATCACAGCCCAAGAAGCAGCGAGGATGATGGCCCGTCAAAGACAAGATATTATCGGTGTCGAACTCTCACGATTAGCAGGCGATGAATACCTCGAGGATATCATGCAGCATATGCGGCAAATGGAGGTACGTAGAGACAAGACTCTTGCGCACCTCGTATGCTAACAAGTCACAGGATGAGACTCTACCTGACGCTTCCCTCATCGATATGCAACGCGAGATCCAATGGTTCATGCGCCCTTACCTGATCGACTTCCTCATTGAGGCCCACGCCGCCTTTGGCCTGCTACCTGAAACCCTCTTCCTCACTGTCAACCTCCTGGACCGATACTGCTCCAAGCGAGTTGTGTATAAGCAGCACTACCAATTGGTTGGATGCGCCGCCCTACTCATCGCTGCCAAGTACGGAGACAAGAAGGACCGTGTTCCCCAGATTCACGAGCTTAACAACATGTGCTGCGGCCTCTACGATGCTGGCATGTTCACCCAGATGGAGATGCACGTTCTCAACACCCTCGACTGGATCATCGGTCACCCTACCGTCGACTTCTTTTCCCAACTCATGGTGGCGGAGGAGGGTGACGATCAGGAGGTTGCGCACATGGCTGCTTACCTCTGCGAGATCGCTTTGTACCACCGCGACTTTGTCTCTACCAAGCCTTCGGTCATGGCTCGATCTTCACTTGCCCTTGCTCGGGCTATTCTCGGTCGCGCTGAAGTTAACGATGGAGGTTGGGACCAAACAGAGAACGTTACCTTGATTACTCTATCGCATCACCTTCACCAGCCATCACCCACACTCGCCCGCAAGTACTCGACGACCGGTTTTTCTCGCGTATCTCAGAAGCTTGCCGAGTTCATGGCTGAGCAAGCTGCCATCGCCCGTCGAGCTGCGAGCGCCAACGCCAACCCTGCGACCCCTCTCGCCGAGCCTATCAACAAGCACACCAGCAACATCTACAGCACCCCTTCAAAAGGGCACAGCGCGATGGGGTTTGATGGATATCTAACTCCCCCGATCACCCCGGACGGCAACACATTAATGGGTAACCACAACATGGTCAAGGAATCATACGTTATGCCTCCTCGGTGCCCAGTCACTCCCACACCCCCTCACCATGCGGCAGTATATGGTCAACAACAACAGCAACAAGCAAACCAATACGTCGGATACGTTAACCAGCATGGCATGAACCAATAATGCTTCCCATGACAAGACCTTGAATCGACGATTCGACCTCGACGTTTACCCATGTACATCACCGTGGCTTTCACACACTATCACTTTCCGACATTCTATTATTTGTTCGAAATCATTGCATGGTCGCACAACAGAATGATCTCTCACATATGTTTCTTGGCATTTAGCGACTTGTTTTCAATTTCTTTGCGATTCCAACATTTTTTTCTCTACAACATCAAGTCTAGCGGCACCAAAAAAAGGAACACGCGGATCATACCCTTTTTCATTTTTAGCAAACTTTCTGCATTTTATTTTTATCAGGCTCCATACGACTTGCTCTCCCGGTGTGGAAGGAATCCTCACACCTTCAAGAGGTCCTACAACAAAACAGGTCACCACTCGGGGTAAACTGGATGACGACATAGATTTACAGTTGAGGAGCCTGGACAACCTCGAGACGGATATCAGGGAACGAAAAGAGACCGAGAATGCACCAACAAAAGGTCCCTCGCGGTGGATAAAAAGGATACCCCCGGATATGGGAAATAGGCGGTTCATGGACCGACCAGCTTTATTAAAACAGGGACGATGGTGTCTTGACCTCGGTCTGGTACGATGAGGCGAGCCTACTCTTCACGACTGCAGCACACGTTACGTCTGCATAATTCTTTGAAAGGTGTACGGGACCACGGAGAACTCGGTTGGGAAATCCTACTGGTTGTTGGTCTCGGGGGAGGGATTTTGGCATTTAATCATGCCTTTGGTTGGATCTACGAAGGTTGGACTATAGCTCCTCTCTTCAAAGCAGCCCCCGTCCTGTGTATAGGTAGTTTTACGCAACAAAGACAGGCACAAAAAAAGAAGTAAAAATTCTTTAACTTTGAACTGTTCCAAATCGTATTCATTTCTCCATCTGTTTATTCCGATGACAATTTTGGTGATTATTATTTCATGACCGCTACCCCGATCGATTGTTCCGTATGACCTTGGTTAAATCAAGCCTATCCGTCATTCTGAGTGTTTTTGGTGCAGCCGTGTTTCTCTTGTGACTCGAAGATTTGGGGTGCCAAAAACAAATAGCCAAAGAACTTGTCCGAAATGGCGGAAACTGATTTGTTGATTTCGTCTTTTGGCTCTCAACAGCCAAGAATTTCGACGCTCTCCCACTGACTGACTCTTTCTGACTCTTTCTGACTCTGAATTTTGTGTTCACAATTTCTAGGCACATCAAATCTGGATCGTCGATGCACGGAGTATCAGTGGAGGTTGGGAAGGCGAGTTTGACGTCAGGGAAATTTCCCACCTGCTGTGGGGAGGCAGGTTGTAATTTCGGAAAAGACGCCAACTGGCCATGGCTTCTTTTGTCCCTTTTCCTCTTCCCTAACGGCGCTCCATTCAAACCCCTGACTAGGAGTCGCACATGCATAGAACTACTGATGTAGGGCATATGTACAGGATTATTAGCATTCATATTGGATAACTTTAAATTGGTGGTTCTTGCTTTTAAGAGTAAGGGAGGCTAAGGGGAAGTTCGTATGTAAGGTTTGGCTCGTAACTAGCCCCTGGACACTGCATGTTGGCATTCAACGATTGAGTCGTATGCTATTGGCTGTGTCTTTGCATGCACCGCTGATCAGCTAATCTGGATTGCGGGTTACCAAATCGCCTCAACGTCGGGTCATATTGTGTAAGGCGTTATAGCTTCCATTCCTGAGTCGCGATAAGGTGTGGTGCTCTTTGGTCACATTACCTGGAGGCTTTGAATCATTCACATTCCTATGAACCAGTATCCTGGATTATGGGTTTGAGAGGGCGGCAGTTGTGATGTAGGCATGTCTCATGAGTCGGAAGTGAATGATTCAACTTGTCTTTGTTGGTTCGTTAAGTGGTTGATGTTGATGAGAATACCATATGGTATGGTTTTGGTCGTCTTTCCGAGACAAGACACGGATTCCGAATTACTGACAGCGACGATCCTCATAGACTGAGAATTAGTCGGCTGCTGAATTGTTTGTGCTTTTTGTCTTGTTCTAGTGGCATATCACCCGTCAAGCTAGGAAACACCATGCCTTGCAATGCAGGAACCCGTGAGCGGACGGTGTAAGTCTAGGAATCAGTAACGTCCTTAGTTTCTAGACTCCTATTTTAGAACAAATAGGTTAATATCGCATAACCGACACGGGAAGAAAAGATGAAAACTCCCAAAAGAAGCACAGATACATGCGAGGGATAGATAGGTAGCTTCACCGCATTAACGAGGCGACGCATTGATCGATCTATCCCGTCTTCTGATCATGTAGGGTAGCAATTATTGACTCGGCCGAGAGCGACCAGTCCAGTCAGCAAATTGCGTTGTCTCCACTCTAGAAGAACTGCATGGCTGGGACGGAAATTAAAACATCCCATCACACGAACAGAGAGTGCAACGAACCGACAAACCAACCTCACACCGTCTTTTCATTAGTAGATTGTGCAGCTTGTAGATGATTCTATGGAGATATCGCAGGGAAGGGGGTGTATAGTCAACGAGACGCCACAGTTAGCCACATTCAATATATGATCAGTGGGTGGCTGATGTATAGATTGAGTGAGTTATGCTTGTCACTTATGACTCTTATTCGCTGGTTATTTTATGCAGGGACAGAAATATTGGGAAGACTGTTTCGCGATATTCGAGCCCTTGATTCAACCATATACGCCTGACCGCTACTTCATAAGTGACTTCGCATTTTGCAACCTGTGTGAAGGGTTGTAATATGGTCAACCTGTAGTAATTTGTACCAAAGCTGTTAACATTATACAGCATTACTGTCAAGTCCGCCTGATGTGGTCGCAATCATTAGATCTGCAGCATTAGTTCCTCCAACTTGAAACCACAAAATCGCTATAATTTAATTCTGCAGCTGAGAAGCCATTCAACTGTTCATTTTCCCTACTTGTTAGTAGCATACTGCTGGTATTCGCTCCGGCGCAACTTGGTGGCCAGGTGGTGTAAAATAATTCACATACAGCAAGCTCAATCAATAGAAATAATAGTAGGCCTACCTTTTACTAAACCGCCTGAAGCTACTAAGATTCTTACTATCTTATGCTTTAGTATACCTCGTGATAAAGTCAGTACCTATGTATGGATTACTCCTTGACCTGCCCAAGAACCTCGTTCCTGTTCCTGGCCGTGTATGTCGTTGTCTTGTGTATTAGTCATCATCATGTACAATTCTTATCCAATCATATTCTCCGAGCCACCAAGAGAAGCAACACCACGCCTGGCAGCATATCATTCCTCTAAATTTCTCGATACGACTTCATTCGACAATACAACCACACTTAAAGCCAATAACAATGTCAGTCACACTACACACGTCGCACGGCGACATCAAAGTCGAAATATACTGTGAAAGCGTTCCCAAAACCGCAGAGGTTCGTAAAAACGCCAGTTCTCCAATTGCATGCACCCTTGACTAACACCTACCTACCAGAACTTCCTTGCCCTCTGCGGCTCAGGCTATTACGACCAATCACCCTTCCACCGCGTCATCCCCAAATTCATGGCCCAGACTGGCGCTCCCGCAACACCGAACCCTCCTGAGAATCCCAAGGGCGGACGCAGTATCTGGGGAGGCGCATTCGAAGACGAGATCCGACCGGCATTGCGACACGGCGCGCGGGGTGTTCTATCCATGGCCAATAAGGGACCTGGAACAAACGGATCGCAATTTTTCATCACGTTCGACAAGGCGCCACATCTAGATGGACTCAACACTGTATTTGGACGCGTGATTGGAGACGAGGGTCTCGCGACGCTGGCCAAGATGGAGGCTGTTGAAGTTGATCGAAAGAACAGACCGAAGGAGCCGATTCGTATCGAAAATGTGACGATTCACGCCAACCCTCTTGCCGGTTAAGACTATACATTTCTCTCGAGTTTCATAACGACATGACGATATCTGCAATACCCCAAGAGAAGGACTGCTACATTGGATTACGTCAGGATATAAATACGGCGTCACCAGGACCAGACTGGGTGATTGATGTACGGTTCGGCACAAGAGATGTCGCAGGAACACAAAGAGTATATCTTCATCCTGCCTGCAATGCATACCAGGTTCTGACTTAGCTCTACAGCAGAACGACACTTCTTGGAGTACTAGTTCGTTAGATAAGGATACGTCCAGGCTCACTGACGACTCGGATATGCTACAAAGCTGCCCAGAGAGTTGCTTGAAGCGTCCAGTCGTCTCAATTGCCACTTTGCTCAAGCAAGATAATTGCTGCATGGTTCGGTGGGTTGTCCTGTACACAAGGAAAAGAGGCATGTGAAAACAAGATGGATCTACTTGCCTTTCAGTAAGGAAGCCATCTAATCAAAATAAATCTAAATCCGGTATTCGGTTGTTCATCTACCTACCTGTGTCTAATGCATATTCACTCCTGGTTACTCTTTTCAACATTCGCCTATTGCTTTTTATTTGATAGGTAGTATATTTTAAAAGGATCCCTAGCTTTGGTTTGAGGATCTATAACATGTATCGGAACAGACGTAATGAAACCACGGTATATCTTACTTATGGACGGTTGGCATAGTTGCAATTTTGTGCCTAAGATTTCACATCTAAAGTCCTTACCATAACCCCTTCTCACGGTCCTTCATCTCCTGGAAGGCCCATACCAGTCAAGGTACTCAGGCATCTCGTTCTCAAAGTAATAAGGAATCTCCTCACCTTGATTAGCAACATAGATCATATCCTGCCAACCTCGCTCCTCAATCCTACCTACCAGCTTCATAACATCCTTCTGCGAGCAAGCACTAAGATTCCTGATAGAAGAAACAATATACTTACCGTTTCTGAAACCGCGAGTGAGGAGATAAGCTCGCTGGTTGGGATGATATTTGGGAAAGCGTCTAGCTCCCCACAATGGGGATTGTCCTTCATAGATGATGGAATGGAGAAACTCCCATCCCTTTAGCCCATCTTCGGCAAGACGAGCCTGAAGAGTCTTTTTCATCTTTGCAAGAACTGCGCGGCGATGTACCTCGCGTTCTTCTGCGATGGCCATGGCGCGGAAGCATGGCGCGAGAGGACCTTCGTAGTTGCGACAGGGGGGAGGAGTCAACTTACCTTCAAGGATAAGATGCGCTTGCATCCGATCCGCGATAGTCTTAGCATCAATATCTTCTTCTCCTGGCATGAGAAGACGCAACTCATCGATTGTGTACTTTGGCGAATCGCTCGAGGAGGAACTGGCAGGCGACTCTGGAGCGTACTCATCCTTTTCATCCAGCGTCTTATCTACAGGAAAAGACGAGTTAGTGAGAGCCAACTTACCATTATTTGCGCCAGTAGTCTGATCAACCCTATCAACTTTGTTAGCACGCTTCTTTGGTGTAAGTTCATACCTCCATCTGTTCAGGTCCATGATGTTGAGACGGCAGATATATCGCTCTGCGTCCTCTTCGTTGCTGAGAGGCATGTGGATCTTGAACCCGTAGGCAGAGATCGCTTGGGACAGGAAGGGGTACATGCTGAAAGAGGGCGACTATTGCTGAAGACTGTCTTTGAATTCTTGGTTGTACTTATCGTCTAGACCGGCTTGACGATTGTGAGCGTAAAGAATCTTGGACGTTATCAACAAATGTGAATCGATGGATGATGAGCTTGATGAGGAGATATATCAGCAGCATAAAACTACCTTATATGTGCAAGTTACCTTCTGAATTAGCAGCATGGCTTGTAGGTGATAATGCCTTTGTTCTGCGAACATGAACGAAGGGAAGCTATGATTGTCCACCAAAGGCTGAACTGAACATACATATTCGTGCTTAACGACGGGTTATGGACAAGAACATAACCTGTCCCTCTACTTGTACAACGAACAATGGTTACAGTCGGGAGGCACATAGACAGGCTGAGTGAACAATGAACAACTTGACGTCTAAGTGAAAGATGCACAAGATGAACAAGTAATATTCATTTTAAGGAATAATAGACAAACCTAAAATTTATTGTATAGTACTTAGACAAACACACGTACGAAGCAAACTCCAAACCCATAACAAGCGTTGAACCGGTTCATTCCGTTTCTTTTGTCTCCCAGTTTTTGATACCTCCAGCCCCTCGAATAGAACAGGTTCATTTCCAAAACAGCCATACATCACCAACAACACAAGGTAATACTTCGTATGCAGATTAAAAAGTGTGATTATTATCGTGTTCAATCGCATGCATCATATCTCAAGGCGTGCGGACGCAGACCTTCTTAGTTCTGGTTCTGATTTCTGGGCTCCTATATTCAGCCAATACATATTTAACGCTTCCCGGGTTCTTCGTTCAACAGGTTTCCTCTATAGCTGTTTATTTTTTAAATTTCCACCCCTTCCCCCTCTGAAAAAGCAATAATCGACTAACAACGCCAACACGCTGAGTTCAAACCATATCTTCCCCCTTCCCTACCTGCCACCCCCGTATTGCATTTCGTTTCAAAATGCACTATTTGCAGTGAACCAAATTCACATAACTACGTTTTTGAAAGATAATGACTGTGATACCTGCCGAGGAAGACTCTAGGCTCAGACCGCTAGGCCACGCGTTGTCGTTTGGTTCCTCGATCAGGAGTGTGGTCTAATCGTAAATCATCACGGAGAATTTCTTCTGTGCCTGCAGGACTGGGGGTATTGGTATGACTTGTGAGAGGCATAACATGCCCTGGGTGCAATGATGCTTGGTTTGGATGGTTTGGGTCTGTGTCGAGAGTAAAGTTAAAGTCGTTTCCGTCGCCGAAGTTGTGATTATCTGACAAAGCATTGATGTCAAAGAACTGGTCGAAATCGGCTGACTGGGGATCAAAATAGGCTCCTGCGTCATCACCCAGGCCGGGAACGTGCCCAGAAGGACTCAACGGCCCAAGTATGCTGCCGAGTTCGCTAATCTTAGCGTCCTGTTCGCTCTGGAGACGCTGAAGCTGGTCCAGGTCAATTTGGTTGGAGTTGATCTCGTTTATAGAAGGGGGCGCCATTGGTGGCCCCATGATAGGGGAGAGTGAAGGGGGTGGGTTGGATTCGACTGGTGGGGGCGAGACAGAGGCAGAGGTGGGCATAGTAGGCATGGCCATGTGAGAGTTGGTGGTGGGGATTTGTGCATGAGCAGGAATTGGGGTGGCAGAGGCAGGAGTTGAAGAGGGAGCAGGTGTAGGTCTAGTCGAAGGAGGAGCAGATGATTGCCCAGCCATAAAGTTAACCAGTTTGTTTCGTTGCGCATTGCTCAGAGCGTTGGGTGCACTGGCAACCAAATCTGCGGCGTCTGGGATATCGACGCCATGGCCGTTGTTGTGTTTGTTGTGTTCGTTGATGAGACTCATCATCCGTTCTTCAGGATTTGCCTCAAGCTCTTGGCGGAGGTTGGGAGAGTTTGTGTCGCTAGGAGAATTTTCGTGGAGTTCTGTGACATGACCCATCTCAGGGTTGTGGTTGTGGTGATTGACAGGCTGATACGCTGCGCTGGCAGGCGTAGACCTACTTGCAGTGGAAGCTGATCTAACTGTCTGGGGGCGATTGTTCTGATGAGGTGCCGGCAAAAGCCCCCTAGTCTTCTTAGGCGTCCCGTATGAGTTGGGCTGCATCTGTTGGATGTAATCACCCAGCTCATACACACTTCCGTGTTGGGCAGACTGCTGGTTTTGATTCGTAATCATCGAGATAATATCGCTGACGTTCTGGGAGTTGCCCTGGTCTTCCAGTGTTTTCCTGAACACATTGGCAAGGAAGTTCAGAATCGCGTTGATGGAATTTTGGTGGCGGTCATGCTGGGATTGGAACATGAGAGCCTGGTTGTAGAGCTCCGTGTTGTTCCGTTGCAGACGATTGATCGCACCAAGAATGAGCTTCTGCTGATCCCTGACCTTGCTCAACTCTTCGCGAATGAGGGTCATTTCTTTCTTGGGTGCTGGCTGGGATTCACCAGCGGGCAAAGATCGGGGGGGTTGAGCAGCAGAAGGTCCCAGCCCAGAGGTAAGCACCTCCTCGTTGGTACCCTCTTCTTCACTGTCATTTTCCCCCTCGGCGCCCTTTGCACCTTTCTTGGCTTTGCTTCCGCTCTTGGGCTTGTTGATCAGCCAAAGAAGATTTGGATGCCCTCGTCGGAAGTAAGGGTTGGAATATTCGCTTGGACTCTTGTTCTTGCGCTCACTCGCTCGCATAGAGTTGTCTGACAGCCCCACGCGTTTGTGGAAGCCGTACATGTTGAGCTGCCGAACAAAAGAGGCATAGTTGTTGTGCTTGAATAATTCCGGAATCAGGGTCTTAGCAAACTCGTCCTCGTCAAGCACGATGAAAGAATCTCCCTTCTCCGACCATCGGATCAAATCTTCATTTTTGCGCTCCTCTAAGAAACTTGATATGGTTAGCTTGACTCATTCAATTTGGTAGGCACGCAAACTTACCTGCTCAGCTTCTGCACAAACGGTGGTATCTGCTTGCGCTTGGCTTGGGCTTCTCTCTTCGCCTTTTGAGCCCTCTCCTCCAGCACCTCAACATTGTCTTGCTCGTTCAGGTTTTCAAGATTTCCTTGAAGTAGTGCGTTTTCTTCACCAACAAAATTTCCCCACGGCTCAACTGCTCCATCAAAACTTCGGCTCGGAACAAGCGCATGATTCATTTGCCGTCGCGCAATTGTGTTTGATGGAGTCGGGACAGGCTGGGAATATTGCTGCTGCGCCGGAACCAGACCAAACGAGTTTCCTACGTGCGAATTCCCATCCATGATCGCGTCCGCGCCATTCATGAAGTTTGAAGGGTCGGCCATGCCATTCCAACGCAGTCCCTGGTTGCCCGCCGCATTCCCTGTGTTGTATTGTTGTTGCATTTGTTGCGGTATGGGCACCATAGGTGATGCTCCCGGCGCTGCTCGTTTCCTAGAGTTGGGTGCAGACATGAAAAAGGTTCTGCAAAGCTGGCGCTTCCTGGAAAGCGGTGAGATTGGTTCGGGGTGGATTGGCTGCTGTCGATGCCTAATCTTGTTGGGTATGGTTTCGAAGGTGGTGATGTCGAGATATTCGTCGCTTTGGTAGTATCGAATTCACGGAACAATTGGCTCGAAAGGCCGGTTAACTCTGGAGAATATATTTGTGATTTATTAACAATTCTGCACGAGGTTGCGCAACGTCATTCGTGCGTAGTAAGCGGTCAACGATTGATGTTTTGCTCGGTCGTGTCGAGGTTGTGGGAGGAAGGGAAGCACGATAGGCGTGACTGAGGTTAAGGTAGGTAGCGAGTCGCGTTGAAGAGTTTAAAGTGGAAAGTGCTATGGATCGCAAAGGCCAGGCCACGATCAAGATGAATGATTTTGCGGCTAAGAGGCGCAGCGCAGTTTTGTAAATCCGATTGCGGTAGTAGAGTAGACGATAACGACGTTTCAAAAACTCAAAAGACCTCCACACGTTTGCTCTACCTCGTGTACGGAGCTCGCGGTGGTGATGCCTTAAAGCAATATGAGTTGCGAAGCGCGTCTGCCCAAAAGTTATGGAGACTGAAGAAAAGGCTGAGCGGGAAAGGCAAGGCAATCAGTCGGCTGGATTGAGGTTGTGGGCCTGGGTCTATATAGATAGATCAAGGTCGATAAGACGTGGTGGGCAGCGCGCCCATTCTGAAACGTAGGAGCTATAGGCGATGCACAGGCCGGAACGGAAATTCTGGGCGACAAGTACCGATGTTGCGATTTTGATACTGGGTAGGTAGTGGTGCAGTTCCGTGACGGTGATGATGCTGAAATTGACAGTCGCTGCGATTATGGGTCTCCGGAGCATTTGGAGCGAGCGGATCTGGTGTCGAATATCTTTGAGCCAATCAGAATGGGTCCCCATGCATGGTGCCTTTCATCGTCACGTGATGACAAGACGAGATCTCTCGATCTACTTCAACGTTGTAGAAAAGCCACAAGTTTCAAGCCATTGATGACGTTGGGTCACTTGACTTTGTTTATCGATTATCCAAGTTATCATGGTCTTGACAATTAAATAACAAATTTCGTTGTCTTTCTATCAACTTCTCCGCTAATCATGACCTCAATTCAAAGGCTCTCAACCTCATCATCACCGATCGATCGGCATGATCTCGCCAGTGTGGGGACGGCAGTTACAATTCATAATGCCACTTTTCTTCAGCGGACAGGCCTAAGCTCATCCATCCCATGTCAGGTCAGGCAGGTCAGTCCAGCGACCGGGTAGCATTATCTGAGAGGGGCATGAATGCAAGCTGTGCTCCATGCATGGACCTGGACTCAATTGCTTCTATGCTGGGTATCCTACACGAACTATTCCCAATGTGGCAAGAAGCTGAACTGCCAATAACGGGTTTAACGAAACTCAAAGATATCTACATGATTCTCCTCGTTCATTTTGCTCCGCGTCCTGCAAGCGAGGCGGCTTGTGCCATCTTGGCGTTCCTTGCTGCATCTCTTGCTTGATCCCACGCTCTACCCGAGTTCCCTTGTCGCGCATCCCTGGCTGCCTTCTTCTCATCCTTGAGAGTCCGCGCCTTCTCGCGCGGATCAATCACTACGAGCTCCTCCTCCGCTTTTCTACGGTTACTCAGGTCCTTACCCAGTTTATCTGCTGCAAAGCTTAGCGAATGTGACATCCAACCCTCGTCGTCGCTTTCGTCCTTTTCTTGCTTGTCCCATGACGTGCAGCTCTGGCAATTTGCGATGAAGTGCAGATCACACAAGTCAGCTTCTTCATCTGCAGCTTGCGCGTCTCCCCCTTCCTTGGTAGATTCCCGGACCGCCGGTTCATTCTCTTTCTCTGGAGGTGCTTTCTCCAGTCTTGACTGAAATGCTTTAAGCATGCGAAGCGCTTTGGTGTCTTCTGAAGTATTGGCGGCCGCCCCTGGTCGTCGCTTTCGTGCCCTGATTGACGTTTCGGGAATCATGTATTCTTGTGCAGACTTCTTCTTTTCCTTTACAGGTTCTTCTGAGTGAATGGTCCGGCGCATTGAGGCCTTGAGTGCTGCCATTTCTTCGTTGGCCCTCTCCAATGCAGTCTTCCGGGGGGCGTCCGGCTCAGGTGATTCGTCGTCTATCTCCATCTTGACAGGTGGGTCAGGCTTTCGGCGAACATCCTTGGGTGGCTCACTGGGAGTGGCCTGATCTGATTTCTTATCTTGGTTCTCATCGACGATTGACACTTTCTTTTCCGATGCTGGCGCCCTCTTGGTCTTGGCCTTTGCTTGTTTGTTGGGAACTTCTTCGTCTTGCGCCGGAGCTTCCTCCGGAGCCTCCATAACGATTCGGGTATCGAATTTCTTCTTCTTTAGGACTGGCATTTCGTCGTCGCCTTCGTCGTTGCCAAAGCTGAGTAGTTGCTTCCCACCTTTTCGCTTTTTCTTCTTATCTTTAGTTGTGGTTGTTTTGGAAGGTGCCTGAGTAGCCACTCGAGACCGCTTCTTCATATCTTCGAAAGGATTGACCAAGATTTCTATGCGCTCAATCTTGACTGGGTAGATTGGACGCTCTGTCGCTTCATCCACTTCTAACTCGCCCATTTTAGCCAAGTTATAAACCGTATCGCCGGCAATTCGTCCAAACAAGGTATTCTTCCCATTCAATTCCTCGGCCTTGTCGAGCGTAAAGAAGAATTGACTTCCGTTTGTATCCGGACGCGACTCGTTCGCGGAACCAAGTAGACCTCGGCGGTTGAATTTGAGTCGAGAGTGGAATTCATCTTTGAAATTGATTCCTGTTGGTCCTGCATTCTTTCCCGTGCGCTGGTCCATTGGCCAAGGGTCAAGGTCGCCGCTGAATGCGCCGCCATCATATATCGACTCTCCGCCGTTGCCGGTGCCAGTGGGATCACCACCTTGCAGAATGAACCCAGGAACCAATCGGTGGAATATCGTGTTATCGTAGTAGCCATCGAGGGCTAATTGCAGGAAGTTGCGACATGTTAAGGGTGTTTGCTTGGCGAATAGCTCGACAGAAAGTTCGCCTCGAGTGGTGTGAATAATGGCGGATGCCGTGGGCTGCGGCTCGAGATTGTAGATCGCCGACATTGCGACTCCCCTGTAGTGTGTTGTTTGGGTAGCTGTTGTTCGATGTTGATGTCGCAAAGGAAAACGCGTGCAAGGAAGAAAGTTGATTGAAGTTGGAACGCTAGAAGCTTGGTCTAGCTTGCATGGGTCCACTGGTAGACTAGGTAGCCTTATCGATAAGCATCACTAGCCGTATTGTTAGATTGTGAGCTAAACACCAACGACGCATCACCAGCGCTAACAAATAGTTCGCCGATTCGCATCAAATAATTCGAACAAATCTTATCACGGTTATGGAAAGGGCCTGTTGCCTGACCGGATGAAATGCCAGTATAACAATGGATACTTTGCCAAAGTGGCTGTCGTAATGGCCTTACATCTTGATGTGAGGTTTCGGCACAGATGATATGGCCTGATGGCCTTACTGAACCTTTAGTACGTATGATTCATCTTGCTGTTACAAGACTGGGTTTATATTGTGAAGGTCGCCCTCTTTTCATCTCCCACATGATCATGTTGTTATCCCATACCTTAGTAGGCTGAAACAAAATGTACTGTGGTAGTTTATAAATCAGCACTGCTTTAGTGATTGACATGCTCCTGACTTTCAGGTTGCGTCATTGTTCTATTTATTAGCTTCGATATTAAGCGATTCCATTCCACTCAATGTTCAGCAGCTCCCTCATTTCATAACACGGTTATTAAATACTAGTTCAAATTATCACATCTTGGTCTAGATGAATACTATGGCATTATTTCAGGCCAGCTTTCTGCCATCGTGAATCACCGCCAAACAAAGCCGCTATTCACTGTCTGCTTAGACCTTTCATAAACCACTACAACAGACATTCCAACGAGAACTGAATTATCAAAATTAGCCTATAACTTGGATGTCATCTCCGCCGTGTAGAAATTCCTTATCCTCCACGGAATACCGATGTTGCACCAAGTTTGAGCTCAAGTACACAGGATTGGCTCCACAATGGGACGCTCTCTTCGCGAGAAGTCCAGTAAGGAATAGCGGTTTGGCTGGTTTTACTTGTTTGCTGATTCCATTGCAACAATACAATCCCGGCTTACTCGAGACACCCTCGACATTTTTAAGCCGGATCAATTTATCTCTCACCGGCTGGTTGAGGACGCACAAACAGCACGCAGAGCCACAGAATGCTTCACAGGTCTTAAGTAACTACACACATATGTTCCTACTAACGAATCCAAGTATGGTGACAGCTGCTGTCTATTGAGTTAATAGAACTCACCTAGCCATCTAGGCGGACAGCTACATCTAACAAAACTCTTCGTCCCCCATGCTTTACACTTTCGAATACTTACCACATCCAACTG
Organism: Fusarium cf. aywerte; assembly: GCA_011034095.1. Taxonomy (NCBI): domain Eukaryota; kingdom Fungi; phylum Ascomycota; class Sordariomycetes; order Hypocreales; family Nectriaceae; genus Fusarium; species Fusarium cf. aywerte. Next base: position 17,051 of record WETZ01000034.1, read on the forward strand.
CGTTAGACCTCTAGACAGAGCAAAAAGAACAATATAAGTAAGATGTTCTATGTAAAAAGAAATATTTGATGAGACTGGGACTCGAACCCAGGAGGATTGCTCCACCAGGAAATTGGTGTTAAGGTTAACCTTAACCTGGCGCCATAACCAACNTCGAACCCAGGAGGATTGCTCCACCAGGAAATTGGTGTTAAGGTTAACCTTAACCTGGCGCCATAACCAACTCGGCCATCTCACCGATGGTCTGTAGACCCGCTTGATGGACGACGGCTTCTTTAGCCGGTACATACATGTTGATCGTGATAACGCAGCCTGTCTCCTTTCCTTACCCTATATCGTAGGCGTCAAAAGTGGATTTTCTTTCGAAGGTCTGCAGTCACTACAATGGCATGCGTATGTCTCAGACATGACCATGCATTGACGAATTGAGTTTCTTTTTTTTAATATTAATAAGTTGTGAACCAGGCGGGAAAACATGTGTGTAGAATGACCTCAGTCCTTATATAGTTACTGTACAGTACTCTCCCGTGCCAAATGTAGGCTGATAGCATGTGTTTACGCCTCGTGAATATCCATGTGATACTGGAAATCCTCCTTTAGCTCTGCCACTGTACGAAGACATAAGGGTTGATAGGATGCTTCATGATATACTGATGCTGTTCAATGGAGGATTTAGACTAATCATTTCTATCAACCCTTCTATGCGGATTATCTTGCAACCCCCCTGGTTCTCAGCCCGATCATCAGCAAACCCATGACCTTTGAGACGTAGGCTGTCTGGTGATGATACATCTGAGGCTCTGGGTGTTGAGAAGCGAATGCTGCTTCTGATAAACGAGTTTCAGATTCCATATATCCTAGTCAATGCGAGCCGTCCTATTGATTAGCCACAGTCCAGTATGGCGATGGAAGCCTTCCATCAGCGTTTCCGCCCATAAATTGTACGTATTACTTAGTCGACCCATCAAAGAAAGAGTCAACGTTATCAAGACTATCGCCGTGTACTCTGCAATTGACCCTGATCAATACGATACTCACAAACCGTTCATATATAAATATTTTCTCCCTCACATTGTAAACCTCCAAACATGACATCACGCCTATTTTTCCATCGACCGCGATCCTTCATCCGTCTGGGCACTCTTGGCGATTTCCTCCGGCAATGCAGTAACTAGCGTCCACTGCAAACCGCCCCGTAAAACCCCTGACATATCGCCTGGGGGAATGGCGCTACGACCCACCGTTAGACCTGCGCGAAATATTCTACTGAGAAATTTGGGGAATCGAAAAAAAAGTCCTGCCTGTGGTTGGTTCAATTGCATTTCCGCCCGGCCCGATCGGTCTTCTCCTTGGCCATGGGGCTCGACTTGGACTAGGATGGTACAGTACTGTACCTAGGTTCCATTGCTTCGCTCGCTCCTTCGCTCACATTGGCATTCAAATCTCCCGTGTTCCAGCTTTTCTTTCCTTCTTTTCTTTTTCTTTACTCTTCAACCTCTTCCTACATCATCATCATCATCGCCCTTGTTCTCCGTCGGCGATTATCAGGCAGAGAGTCCCATCAGAAAGAGCTCGTTCGTTTTGTTAAAAGGGATCGGCATCACCGAGGGAACAAACATCCAACAAAACAAAAACAATGCACGCATCCAAGATCTTGGCCTCAATGGGCCTTATGGTCCTCGCCAATGCTACTGCCATTCACGTCGAGCGCGATGCTCCCGCTCTCGAGAAGCGCGCCGACAAGACCGCTGCTTGGGTCACCGTTGATGACGAGCAGCAGCCCGCCACCACCTACACGCCCTCGTACACCACCATCGACGGCACCACGTCCCTCCTCGATGCTGCTCCTCACGATCTGACTGCCAGCGTCTACACCATCAACAGCTGGGGCAAGTGGTACACTAGCACTGGCGAGCCTCCTAACCCCCAGGCCACCGGCAAGCACGGCGAGGGTGTCTTTTCTCGATGCTACAACAAGGATGGCCCTAATGCTCCCTTCTGCGCTCCCTATGCGAACAGCACTCTTCAGGTCTCCAAGACATACTTCGGTGAGTCGCCAAACCTATTGACGCATCAATCCGTGAACAATTGCTAACCATGCCTACAGTGACCTGGGATCCGGATTACTTCAACAAGACCGAAAAGTCTACTGACAACTCCACCCTCATGATCACTCCCCGTCTCGACATTTTCAACAGCTCCAACCAGAAGTGGGAGAAGTACAAGGATTTTACCGACTCTGCCGTCCCAGCTGCCTGGGGTTACTGGCCCTTCGAAGCCAAGAGTGACTACTTGAAAAAGAACCACAACATCTCCATCACGCTCTACAGCAACAGCAACAACTCGCTCGAGAAGACAGCGTCCTCGACCCTGTTCCTAACCCTGGACGACAAGGATTTCCCCGAGAAGGCTCATGAGAAGCTCCCCGAAGGCCAGACCCTTGTCATCGCCCTTCCCGTTGTCTTCGGATCCCTCATCCTTCTCATCATCGGTGGTTTCCTGTGGAACCGAAAGACCCGCCGCATCGGACTCGGTAACATCTCCGGCCGCGCCCGCCATGGCTACACTGGCCGTGCTAAGCGCCGCATCTTTGGTGCCCGGGACAACGGCATTCAGCTCGACACCTCTGTCCCTCCTCCTGGTGAATACCGCGATGCTCCTCAGCGTGGCCGTGCCGACAGCGACGGTCTCGGCAGCTTGGCTGGTAGCCCTGTCGATGCCAACTTTTCTCACCAGGGCACTGCCGGTGGCCGCAACGCTTTCCGCGAGGAGATGCGAAGACAGGAGGAGGAGAGACGTATGTAAAGAAAAAATGTGATTTGGTCCAATTTAGGATATGTAATCGGTGGCTATATCTGCATTGTCCAATACTTCATTTCATGTATATATGAAAACCATAGCGATGTGTGCATTACGGTGGAGGGAGAGTAACGATCTTGACACGACGCATAACGAGAAATTAATACAAACGCCTTGTCTATCAAAGTAAAATTGACATGGCCTTTTGCTTGAGTCCAAGAGGCAAAAAGTGCACCGTACAACTGTGAACGCCGCCCAGAAACCACCCAGTCCTGAGTCCCAAATTTCAAGTATCAAAGCAAGCTGCCGAAATAGTTTAATGCGCCGGGCGTCGTGGGTATTCCGAAGCCATCATTTGCAAAGTTCCTTTCCCAGCAGTTTGTAAAATGGTTCATGATCAAAACACCCATAACCAATAGCAACTCCTCGTAAGTGTGTGAATGAGAAACCCAAATCACCCTGCGCCATTCTACCCTTTGATCCGCTTGGTATTCCCAGCTCTCTGTCCTTCTCCATCAAGACGTCGCTTCGTATTTGCGGACGGCGGTGTCCGTGGTGGTGTATTATCTCGTGACAATAGCTCGAAACCGGAACAAAGATCAAGCTGGGTTTCTCCGTCTTTCAAGGGTCTCATGAAGTCGGCAGGAATCATTGTAGCGAGCTTGCACTTGACCTCACATTCCTGATATGTTTCGGTAGTCCAATCATCATCCGCATAGTTCTTGGCCTCGGCAATGCTGTACCCTGTGCTAAATCCTTCATGATATGCGTCCGGTAGAATTACAATGGTTTCACCAGGGCGCTGGTCGATGATGCGGTAAGGTATGCCTAATTTCTCAAGCTTTTGTGGAAAGAAGAACTCAGCTCGGTGTCGCATGAACTGGGAACATTTACCTCTTCGGCCAAGAGCCTCTTCGGCAACGTCCACAGCAGTCGAGGGCACAACAATCCAGATTTTGCGACCTTTGTATAGGTGGTTCAGTGACACGAGTCTGAAATCCTCTGCGTGGATCTGAAAACTTGCTCCAAAATAAGGCCCTGATTCGTAAACATAGGGTGTATGGATTCCTGGGATGATGGCCTTTGTCTTGTCAAGCTTATCGCCTTTCAGGGGATAAATTGGGCTCCGTTCGGGAACACCAGCTTCACGTCGTTGCTCTGGAGTCCAAGCAGGAACATCAGCCCGATAGCGTACATTGCGGATTTGCTTGCGGTTATTCTTTCGGTACAACTTTCTCAACTGTTCGATGGCCTGGACAGCGGAAACATTACATTGCGGGCCAGTAACGGATGAGCTAAAGCTGCCCACAGAAGAAACAGTATCAACTCGCCAGAAACTGTTCTTCTTGATTTGAGTGGGCCGGTATGCGTTTGCAGGAACCTTCTGAGAGTCCTTGTCGGGTAGTTCCTCTAGAAGCTCCTCTGGGAGAACGATTTTAAAACAGCCATGGTTTTCGGCTTGGAGGCTTCGGGCAAAAGCCAGATTGGCCGAAAAGTCGTTCCACTGTTGAACATTTGGCTTAAGTCGCAGAACCTCATGGCCTTCAGGGCCGTCCCAATCAAAATCGATTGATTCAACTTCGGCTGGAAGTTCAGATGGAAATTCGCCAAGTTCAGAGGGTAAGTCGCTTAGAACTGAGCTGTCATCATCTTGGTCAAGCTCGGGAGGGGGTGATGGTTCATTTGCTGGGGCTAGAGATGGCCCCTTCCTATTGATGTCCGGCAGTGAAGGTTGCTGCTCAGTGGTTGGTAGAGACGGCTGAGGATATGGCGTTGATTCCATGACGTTTGGTGAGTTGGCGGGGATAGGACCCTGCTCGTGGGCAATCTGGGGAGCGCCCAGAGGTCCAGGCGCAAGCGCTGGCGGTTGAACTTGGGGAGAAGAATGCTGAAATTGAAGATGGGGAGTCGCAAACTCATGCGGCGGATGTTGAATCTCCATTGAAGCCGGGGGAGGGCCCGTATCGCAAGTGCGACGGACAGGCGATTAGTTGATGTGGTTGACAGTGGAGAGAAGGTGAGTGAGGGTGAGAGCAAAAGTAGGCGGCGAGTAAGAGGTGAGCAGAATCGCCACCCTGGTTCTGTACCTTATTCACAGCCTAGAGAAAGGCCAGAGTTTGTGCAGTGAATGCGCTCGATGCTCAATATTCGCATACTCTTAGGGAAGAGAGCGCCGGGTTTTTAACGAGAGATGAGTCTTGGATGGATGATGCGATGGTTGTAATTTTGTGCGAGATAGTCTTGACGCAGGAGAGAAAATGCAGGCTACCTGAAGGAATTGATTTGGTGCTGTAGAAGAAGAGACCCCCGACCGTGAGAAGCGGAAAGACAAGAACTTAAAAAGTGCTAGACCCAACTTGTAGTAGTAAGGGTAGGAGTAGCAGTGGTCGTCACAGGAGTGTCAGTGGAGGAAGGTACCTCCCTCTAAAAGTCACTGATCACCAGCAAAGGAGTGATGGATGTCTTTGTCTCCAAGTTTCTATTGCTGATAGAGCCGCAGCGGGAGAGCGCCTGCGCTGTACAGCACTTTAGGGTGCAGACAACAGGGAAAGCAACCTAAAAACTGGAAAGTGGACACAGCGGGAAGCTCAGTGATTGGTTCAAAGGAGAAGCAAAGCTTGGTTTCTAGCGGCAAACCACCTGCAAGGTCCCCCCTGATTAGCGCGGGGCAAACCAAGTTCAGGGGACGGGAGCGGGAGAAAGAAAGAAGACCTACAAGAAAATGGTTACCTGCGTTACGGTTTCCGAGAGAACAAAGAGAAGAGTATAAACTCAATAAAGAGACTGCTACCTCATAGGCTGAGTGTGTATCTCATTCATGCGGTATTGTCATGCAAGAAAGAAAGTTTTCTCTGCTTTTCCTATGCGACACGCCGTAACAATGGCTTGTCCGGTACAGTGAGCAATGATACAAGCAGCCACTTGGCCCTCCAAGGCTACTGGACAAGAGATCAATTTGATGAAAGCCCTTTAAGTTAGGCATATTTAGACCACTCTTTGTGTTTCCTCCGCTCTAAATTTAGAGAAAGAATTGCCTGAACAATAAAATACAACATAAAGTAGAGTGGACTGATACCGTAAAAGGACAAGTGCATAGATCGACACACTAAGGTCCGTCTTCTTCTTTGCTCTTGCCCGCACTTGCAACGTTGACAGGACAGGGATCTTTATCAATCAGTTCCGTAGATCTTGTTAAGATTTATATTAAGTAGATGGTTTGGGAAAGCATTTATCCGTCCTTGAAAGGAAGCTTGTTCCATTGTCGGATATATGAGTGGTCAAGATGAATAAAGGAAAGATACTTTGCTACTGTCGTTCCCCATCTCGATACACCCAGATTGTCCTGTAGACTGGCGATGTTTTTAGAGCATTTATTGTTTTGGGAAGAAAGTCTTTGCGGCTGTGCTTTGTCAAGCAACACTGGCAAACACCTACTATTTACAGTGTATCACTGCCTCCCCACTTTTACTATTCGACACATCCAACTCTGTTGATACCTTAGTTGCTAACAAGAGGCGAGATGAGGTCTATCAGTCCACGCCGCTTTGGTCAATCTTCGACTTGAGGAGGTACTGACCCGTTTCCTGACAAAGAGTAAAGGATCAGTCTATTTATACCCTACTCAACAATCTGGCCGAATCTGGAGTCATCGCCCTTCCACATGACCACTACTTTCGGAGAGATGACATGGCCTATCTAAAGTGCTTTAGGAAAATGCTTAGGACAAATCATAAGTCTAATATATATAAGATTGATCTGGAGTTTGTTCTATCCGTGCTATGTCAAATCGAGAAGAGAAGCGCTTGCTTTACATGTCGGCCACAGGGCCAGACGTATTATAGTATACACAACACCAAAAGCGGCCATCTAAGATCTTCGAATGTCGAAGATCTCTCTCGCGAAGCCTCTACCAAACCTCAAAGACCTCGCAAACATGAGAGGCACCTTCCTCCAGCCGTCTCTAACGAACCACCAACCGGCCACACCACCAGCTACAATCCCCGTCAGACTAACAAGCCACATATCCCAATTCCTGGCTTTCCATATCGGCATGCGCATATCCGCTGTTTGTAGATGCATAGGGCGCAGCTCGACACCATTGCGGAACCGGAGTTCTTGATCGATCATGACCTCCTCGATGAGATCGGCGGCAAGATGTTTCCGCTTGGAATTGAGAGTTGCTATACGTTGCATGCGGAGAGCATTGGTGGCGAAGGACCCGTCCTTATCGGTGGTGATGTTTTCTATGGTTGAGGCGATGGAGGATGGTGTCAGGTAGGATTTGTCAAGGGATGTGCCGACGCCTGATGCTGCAAGACGAGCGCTATTGCAGAGCTGGTCGAAGAAGTATCCAACAGCGAGGACAGGTGTGCCGTGGAAGAGAGTCTCGTTGGCGCTTGATCCGCCACCGTGCGTGAGGAATAGAACCGTGTTGGGGTGTGCCAAGACGGCTCTTTGGGGTGCGAAAACAGGGAGGCGGAAGTGTGGATGGGCATCGTTGAGAAGAGCCTCGACACTGATGGTCGAACCATCAGCTAGAGGATAAGACTTGGTAGTGTCGAGATTAGCACGAGGTTTTTGGGGAATGGCCCAGATAACACCGTTGATAGATCCGGCATCCAGAGCTTGTATGAACCCGAGAAGATACTTCGTCAACTCTTCTCCAGGAAGATTGACATGCGTTCCCAAACACGCATATATCGTCTTATCATGACTATTCAAGAACTCAGCCAGGTCCTCATCCAGAGGAGGATACTCGTCGCTGAGGATAGGGCCAACCGGCGTCATGAGAGGCGGTAGTTCTTTAGGAGCTTCAAGGCCCCAAAATGAATTGACCAGAACGAGGTAATCAGGCTTAGGGAGGAGAGAATGGCTGTAGTCAACGCCTGCAGCAACACGCATTCGTTTCGTCCATATCAACCAAGGGATAACCGTCGGTAGTGCCGCCATCACAACAAACTCATTCCAAAACCGCGACGTCAAAGACGCATGTTCAGACGTCAACGCTCCATCGGCCTGGAAACCAGGCTGACCCGGATGATAGCTCACAGGCGCCATAGCATATGGCATCTGAGGCCACACGCTCGCAAGTTGGATGTTGAACTGCTTAAGCATATCTCTTGCGGCACTATCAGCGAAGAAGTCTGCAACGATAAAGTCAGGCTTCGTAGAAGCATCCTGACACAAAGCGCGCAGACTCTTATAAGTCTCTATCCAGAAATTGTCAAAGAAGTATTTCGACTTCATCATGGGAGCGAAGCCATGCTCATGACGCCAGAGACGCAACCTCTCATAGTGAAGATCGAGGTCCTCTTCTGTAGCAGCTGGACCGACGATGTAAGTAGTTTTTATAAAAGGATAGTTAGCCGTCCAGTCTTCCTGGCCGGCACATGTGGCGAATTGGATCTCATGGCCACGAGAAGCAAGAACAGCGCCTATTTCAAGAACCGGAGCTATATAGACGAAAAAAGACTGTTAGCTTTGAGGATGATCATCTTGAATTACCGTATGCGGGGGGGGATTTTTACAGTACCTGCATGAGTGAAACCTCCTGTTGTGACGAGGAGTAGGATTCTCCTGCGAAAATCGTGGGGGCTGTCAGGCATTGTTTTAGGCAAGGCAGCTTGTTACCTAGGCTTGATAGTTTAAATTGGAATGTGTGTGTTGGAATTGTGATGGGTTGGTCTATATTTCACATGTATGACGCCTACTGCGGTGCAGTTGTCCCCTTTGCATATTGGGAATACCAGTGGAGTTAAGCTTAGTCCCGGTGCAGCGGGACACATCTCCATCAAAGGAATAAATCCTAAGACAAGATTCAAGACTTTTGTCGGAAGTAACCCAAATTATAAAAATAGACAGTTGATAACATTCCATTTCTCGTCTATCTCTATATCATCGTCCCTCGTATAGTCTTGTCAGAACTGAGGACGTCTCTTCTAACTTGCTTCAGTTAATGCCAAAGCCCAATTCAATCCTCCTGTGATGTCGGCGCACTTATATACTAAATTCCATGCCTGTGTCTGCCTCCATACGTTATCAGCCGTATTCCCAACGCCATTCCCATGCATTCCCACGTGCAACATTACCCAACTGAATGTCCCTTTCTTCTCTTCAACCCACTTGATCGTCGAGATACGTTCAACGCAATCCCGGTATTATCAACCAATCCAAGACAAAACATTAGGATAGCAAATAGCTCATCCAGTGTCAAAACTGGCACTCAGGGGTATAAAGCGTATTCCGGATTGTAAATCTTAAAAGTCCGGAGTTTAAGAAATGAAGTGATTACGAAAAGTCATCAGGTCGTCCGGGCCTGGCCATGTCATCCGCTTGCTGAACAAGCTCCTTTGTCTCGCGTGCCAGACCGAATGCAATAGGTGGTAATGTCTGCACCCACATGCGCCACTCGTGCGATTGTGTATCCATGCCAATATTGGCCATGTCTTGACCTTGATCAGCAGACTCCAGTAGGCGTGCTCTGCATTGAGCCAACTGGTCTGCTGACTCGCCAAGGCCGCATGCCTGCGATTCCGCAATGATGTCGCTAACAATGGCGTTGATAGAACCGATGTCTTCGGAAATCTGGCGCATGTCGGCATCTCCACGAACAGTGTTTACAAGTCTCTGGATATCGGCCGACAGCATGGAATTCTGTTCCTCGAGGAAGTGCTGGATGAAAATGTCAGTGTTGCTATTACTGACACGTCATGTGTAATGACTGACCTTGAGATCTTCGGCGGCTCGAGGATCCAGCTGCGGCGCAACTCGTCCATTAGGTTGGTTGTTCGCATTGGATTGCCCGAGACCGATTGGTACCGCACTGGCCTTGGACATGGACCTTTGGTGAGAGTATGGATCAGCGGACTGACGAGGCGAGCCCAGAGGGCTATACGCCGATGAGTCAATGCTGCCCCGCATACCATTCAAGCCTTGGAAGGGAGCGGGAGGCGGGAGAGTGCCCTGGACATTGGCAGGATGCTCGGTAGCTACAGGTGAGAAAAGGGCGCTGGAATCCGCAGGCGTCATGGTTCCATCTTCATCATCCAGTTCCTCAGCAGGAGTCGTTCGAATCTTGACCAGACGGAGCAGGTCAACAATAGCGGCAGCCAGGTGCGACGCAGCAGTGTCGAGCAGAGAAACAGGGGACATTCCAGCACTAGACGCAAAGTTCTTGGAGGCTGTGATGAAGTTGTTTGCGGTTGAAGACACCTTGGACCTCAACTTGGTCTGCTGTTGAATAAACTCCTCGTCGTCGGTCTGGGGCACTTCAATATCCTTGGTGATGCGGCGCACGCTGACAACGACGAGCTTCATAGCGTCAACCACCTTCTCTGGATCCTCAGTTCGAGCCTTCTGCAGAAGCTCGTCAATCGCGATTTGGAACTTGGTGACGTGAATGTCTTTGACCATGCCACGCTCGTCCACAAATCCCTGCTCACGGACGTGTTTCGCAGCATCGTGTTCGATTCCAGGACCGGCGGATGTTGCACGCATGTGTCGCAGCTGTGTCTTGACACCAGCATAGCGGTTCTTCCATTCGTGGACTTCGCGCTCGAGCCTCTCAATCTTCTTCTCTAGCTCGGCATGTCGCTCATGTGTAGTGCCACTTTGTTGCGAAAGCTCTCGCATCTCGAGCAAGAACTCTTGGGCCTCTTTTCTAACCTCCTCCGTGACCTGTTGTTGTTCTCGAAGCTCCTGTCGAAGTTCATCATTTTCTCGTTGGAGTTCAGAGTCTGATGCGCCATGCCCAACACCTCGTTCTGATGGTTGCGCTGCACCCATATCATCTCTGAGCCTTTGGATCTCAGATTCATGATCATCTCGTACGCGCTGTAATTCTTGCTTCATCGAGTCGTTAAGATTTTGCGCCTCGGCCAATTTGTTCTCGAGGTTGAGCCGGAGATCACTCCACTCTTGCTTCTCTTGGTTGATAGCGGCAGCTCGTGAACGTTCTTGGTCCAGAGCGCTGTTCATCTCGTCTTTCTCCTTTTTCCAAGCATCTTCCATGCTGTCAAGCTTCTCCTGTAGTTCTCGTACCTGGTTTTGGGAATCCTCTAAAGCTTTCCTATCGGACTGTATTCTGTTAGTGTCTGTTTGTCTGGAGCTACTGAGTAATTGTTTACCTCTGACATGATGCCGCTACCAGCACTCCTCTTGCTCTCGCGATTCGGGTCCTGTTCTGCGTATCCTTCGCCTTCGTCGTCTTCTTCGAGCATGGTACTTTTGTTTGGAACAATGGTGTTATTCTGGTTGAGCTGTTTCAGGGTGGGTCGTCCGTAATCGCCATTCTGGCCACCTGGAGATGCTGGCATTCCGTAAGCATCTGTTGGTCCAGGACCTCTCATAGACGGTGCATCAGAAGGCCTCCTCATGCGGCTTTGGGCTCTTGGGGGAAAGCTACCATTGATCGGGGTGCCCGGTCCTCTCATTGACATGGGACTTCCTGCACGAGCAAGGTCGGCTCCCACAAAGCGAGGGAATCTACGTTCGAGTTCGTGATACACATCGGCGGCCAGGTCTCGGAATCGTGGAGGACCAAGCGAAGATAGTCTTTGGCGAGCCTGGTTTCGCTTGGGGTGGAAGTTCTTCTCAGGCAACAGGAATGAAGGGGGACCATTTGGAGCATTCGGAGGCGCCCTGGCGGTGGCCTGTCGTCGGATCAATTCGTCAAAAACATCGGTACTGAGCTCATAAAATTGAACTGACGAAAGTCGCAGGAGCTTATCGCGAGCTTTGTTCGGTTGCTGTTTGTGATTGGGATCACGGGTGTTGAGGAATGTGCGCAAAGCAACATAGTGCTCGCTGAGGATGGTCTCATCGAGATCGCCGCGGACACTATTACGGCCTTCGCTGCGAGCATAAAGCTGGGTACCGTTACTTGACCGCGCGATAGAAGCAGGCGGCGATGGACCTCCAGTGCTTCTAGGACCTGGACCTGGGCCCGGGCCCGGGCCAGGACCATTCAAAGGAGCGTTTGGAAAACCGTTGATGCTCATGGCGCTGTTGGAGCCGCCCGAATTCGGGGGCGATGCGAGGTTGGAGCGACCGTTGGGATTGGGGCTGTCGTCGGGTTGGTACTTGGAAACAGAAAAGTCGCTACCGCCTATAGAAATTGGAGACAGCGGCGCATTGCGTCCCAGGCTGATGCTCATGGTCAAGAGGGAAAAAACAAAAAATGCAAAACCGAAATGATGCTGGAGGGAGATGGAACTGGAAAAGTAACAGCCGCCTGTCTCATATGGGCGCCACACGGAGACGGGGTCGAGAAATGAATGCGGCCCGGGTAAGTAGGTAGGTACTGTACTGTACGCTCGGAATCGACAATCAAGCAAGGTCCCAAGCCCAAGGATCCTTTCCCCCACAGGATTGGGATTGGCGTCTTTCAGGGGCTACGGAAGCGCCAAGCTCCAGCGTGTGGCCGAAAACGACAAAGGCGGACGATTTGAGTGTGGCTCAATGGTTTGAAAGGAATGATGATGATGATGGTGATGATTGGGAAGAGAGTAAAAAAAAGTAATCAAAGTAAGTGGTCTAAGAAGATACGGTGAGGTTGAAAGAATTGCCCAGTTGGAAGCATGGACAGTGACAGGGAAAGAAAGACGTTGCGGGTCAGTCTCAGCTGTTGATGTTCCTTCCTGGTTGATATGGAACTTGTATGTAAGGTGAAAGCGAACAAGCAAGGAGAAGAAGGAATGGAAAGAAAAGAAGGACAAAGCAATGATAATCCAGAAACCAACTAGACTAGACTGTCAATCAAACAATCAATCAATCAAAGATTATCCTACTGAATCGAGGTGAAAAAGTAACCCCAATTCTATCCAAAAGGGGGTTCAAGTTGGATTTAGACTGAATCGGGTTTCGGGGGTGTGGTGATGAGATGGGATGGGATGGGATGGGATAGGATAGCCTCCATGGCCTGGCCTGGGCTGGACTGGATTGGATTGTAGTTGGAGTTGTCCACAGTTCACAGTCCATCCCCTGAACTTAACTCCACTGACACCATTGCAACGGAACTTAACTGCTTCCAGAAAATAGCGTACGTACTGTGCAGTTTGGAGTCAAGGTGCCCCAAGTTCTTGTGGACAATCTCAAGGCGAGCGAGATCTTGACGGACGGGAAATGAGCCCTTGAGTCTTTGTCTTCCGGGGTCAGAGTCCAGAATGTCTCGGTATGGAGATGGGCCACGTCTCCCCCCCTGGTCTGGCAATTTATTATTATCGTTCATGAAGGAGTATTAATTTCTCGAGTCCACCAAGATCGAACAAGGCCTGCAAGGTATTTTTCTCTCTCAAGACGTTATCGCGTAATAGTTGCTTATAGTCAGTTGCCGAGCATCTTCTCTTAAACGTATTGGAGGTTTATGTGTCGAATTAGCTTCTTCCGTCAACCGCGCACCAGAATCTCTACAAGCAGATGATATGATCCATGCAAGGGGAACGGGAAATAAGCACCTCTTGTTGGACCAATCTCGATGCATTTCGGGCCTAGGCTTGAACACCTTATTCAAGGTCCGCTCCACTGATTGCACTGCACTGTGCCTGTCCCCAGGGCTGTCCCCTGCCCCTGAGAGCCAGTGAAGCGCCGCTTACTACTCGGCTCTGATTCGTCTGATGATCCCAGTTAGGCGTTCAAAGCTTAGCGGGTTGCCGAGCGAGGCGCTGGGGACGAGGGTCTTTAAGCTGCCTTAGTCCGGCACGTGCTTTGAAGCCACAGCCACCCGGGTCTTGTAAGCCGGAATGACACTAATTAATTAAGATGACTTATAAGTTATGGATGAAGATTTTATTACCGTCAAGAGATGTCACTATGAGAGAGGCCTCGGGTTCGATGGTATTGTGAAGTTTCTACTTTGTCGGTATCGTGTTTACCTACCTACGTTAGAAGCCAACATACGGGATACCTGGTTACCTGGTACATTAAAGGACCCTCGCTTACTTGACGAAGACTTCAACCTCACCTGGACCCTGAAAAAGGTTGGACAACTCATTCCGTTCCAGTGAGTATTAGGAATTAACCTATAAGCTGTAACATGTAAAAGACAATCATCCAAGACTTGGTCTAAGATACCGTGGCTGACTCGCTAATTCCGTCTCTTACTCTCTCATCAATTAAGCTTTCCAATACCCTGAGATCGACTCTCAATAACAGCCTCAAACATTCCAAACCGCGGTTTCTCGTATTTTCCTCGTTCCCTCATTCCTGTCCTTCAAGCGCCAAGAAACCCTAACCAGGCCTCCATGTCAGCAGCAAGCTTGTTTCCAATTTCAGCATCAATGACACCTTCCTGCCAGCTGATATCAACGCACAGCTCTTTTCCTTTTACACTCATCGAGCTGATATGAAAGACCGGGGAAGTAATCTCGCAGCTAAGCTGAAACACGGCTCTTTCGATCCTCCAGCCTGGCCCTGAACCGTCAACGTCTCCATCCATTGCGCCCAGGTTGGAGACGCCCCATGCACCGACTCGTGGCTTCTTGAGTTGCTGCTTCTTTTGTACGCGCCAGTCTTTTACAAAGTTCATCAGACCTGAAGGGTCGTTATTCATGCCTTGGTCGAGTTTGTGTTGGATATCCTTTCGGGCTTGAACTGCTGCAGACCAAACAAGATCCTCAAGCTGAGTCATGACATCCTCATCTGGAGATACGCCTTTGGCTTTGGCGCGAAACTTAGATATCAAATTCTCGTCAAACATGTGGTCACAAAGCGTCATCTGATTATCCATAGTCGTGCTGGGAACATGCCATGGAAACGCATCAGAGTTGGCGGGAATAAAACGACGAGTGTCCAACGCAGTGATGGCATACATCGACTTTGCCTCTTTCTTGTAATGCTTCTTGCCTTCAGCCAACTGAAGCGAGAGAGAAGCTAGTGGAAGAGCATGAAGAAGACCTGCAATAGTTGTCTGATGCGCACGGCATTTCTCGACGACTTTCTTCAGTGTTGCCTCGTCGATGGAAATGGTCCTGAACATGGTTCGATAAGGCTCCTCGCAAATAGGAGCCCAGTTGGCCTGTGTAGGGTCGTTTGATACAAGAAATGGCGGCCTTAGCTCTTTCCAAATAGTTGACAGAGCAAAGCCCCATGAGATAGGGATCTTGATGAGCTTCTCCGGAGGTGGTGGGAATCTATCTGCAACACTTTCCAGGTGCAAGACATTGTTTTTGAGGGAGTGTAACTCTTTTTCAACTTTGGGATCATTGAGATTGCGTAACAGGCTCTGATGGAAAATCTTGCCTGCTACACCATCGAAGTTGGTATGATTCCAGCAAAAGACGACGTCCAACGACTTCGAGCCCCCTTCAGGATATAAGACAGACATTCTCCACCCGGGCTTGGTTTCAACATCGATAAACCAAGTATCGAGTTGATTGCCGATCGCTTCCTTCAGCGCAGTACCATAATCTTTAGATACCGGGATCTTTTCCCAGCTCATCTGCGTACTGAGATTGACATTGTGAAGCTCTAGCCATGATGGTACAGCTGAGTCCTCATTTAAAATACCCACTTGCAGCATCGGATGTTCGATTACTGTAAATGCCACAGCTCGATGGAAAACATCCTGGATAGCTTCAAGTGCACCACCAGCGAGATGCTCTGGGAGGCCATAACGGCAGGTTACAGCGGTTCCACAGCTATGACGCAAAGTGTGTAGGGCTGAATGATATAGTTCTCTGTTATACGGTCAGTACAGTGATACAATTGGAGGTTAGAGTTGATAGAGGTTGTACAAGTTGCTCATTGGCCGAATGACCCTGGGTTCTTGTGGTGCCATCTTGCCGCTTGAAATGCTTAAAAAGGAAGGTTCAGAGTTAAATCCAGTTATTTACTGCTTCATATCGCGGATATAACCTTCATTGATTTGGCTGCTCATTGTATTTATCTAAGATACTGCGAATGCGGCCCCCGCGGGGTGCCGTCTTACATCGCCGCGGGTGAGCGAGTAGGATGCGAATGCATGTTGTCGTACAATAAATAAATGATGGAAAAGATAATATATGTGCTATTTTCTTACTAAAAGGGATGATCTGAAAGAATGGGAGACAAAATCGCTTAGTAGATTTCCCTTGATCGTTGACTAGTTGTTTGGCTGCCTGATGTTTATGCTCTGAGATTAGGAGGGTCCTCAGACGATTGAGTAACCTCTCTCTCTCTGGAGATAATAGAAGACCAGTTGTATGCAAAGAACTACTCGCATTGATACCGAAAGATCTTGGAGAGTCTTTGAATTGTGATGAGTAGTAGCATTGGTCTCTATCGAAACAATTCTGCACCCAGCCTGAGATTTCTCGTAACAAGTTCAGGGTACCCTCATCTTCACTATCTCAGCACTAACAAACATGCCCCTTGAACAACACACGCAGATCTACCTTACAAACCCCGTGGCGCTCAAAGTAGATTAAATTCCGTCTTGTTTGTTCGTGAGGCAGCTTCGAATGCGTAGCATCGCTGGATAGGCTGCCTCTCAATACCCCTAAGAGGCTGGCGATTGTAGTCCTGTTTTCAAGCTGCCCACAGGCTAACAAGGACCTCTCTGTGGCGTGCAACCAATGGGCCTTTGATCTAAAATGGCCTCGATACAAGACGTTCGATATCATCCAGATCTTCAAATCTGAGTTTCACTTTTTTCCGGTTGGCAAATCACAAAGGAGCACCAAAGACTTGGCTATCGGCGGATCAGGTACAAGCGCCGTTCTCGTTCAACGGCATGAATCGTCTAACCCCCTAGTCTTGGTCAACTTTTGTTATCCCTAGCATGGAGCGATCACTGTCACCTTGCGTGATAATAAGCGGAACGCGCAATTCGATCAAGATCAAATCTTGATAAGTCTTTCCTGAAACGCTCACTAGTCTGGACAATCTTCATAATAATTGAGAAGCCGGTCAAAGATCGACATTTTGTATCTACCTATAAAGAGTTTGCGTCTAATACACTGTGAGGGTCTCCCAAGAAACCATCAACCATGCATGATCTGCTCAATCGCGAAACCGTATTGGGGATAGTAGCGGAAAGACCGGTAACACATGTGTTTGGTGGGCTGTGTTGGCAGACTGGGTCGTATGAATATTATGCTCAGCTGTGTGTGTATGGAACCGTAGCACACAACATTGCAGATGAATATCAGCAAATGGTATGCAACGACGTCTGAAGATCATGGAAGAACCCGTTCCGTAGTGTTGGGGGCCTCAATGCCCAATTGGCAAGTCCCCTGGTGAACGCTGCGCTGTGGTCCTTACGATATGGACTGCACGTACATCTGACCAGGTCCGGGTGTCTACGACTGGAAGTAAAATGTGTATCCTCCTCATCTAAAGCCCTGAGCGTTTGTCCTACTGGTTCCTCTACCAGGAACATATTTGAGCTTCATGGTCATCCGAGAATATGCTGCAAAGCCGTCTTGGTACACTGGAGCGTCAGGTAATCATCGTACGGTGTTTCAGTCACCTTATCATGTATGTGAACATGTGGACTCTTACGAGGATCAGAACCAAGCCACAGTCCAGGTTGCTGGCAGGTTGGGCCATCTTTCCTGCCACGAAGCGAGGATATCAGGCACTCGCTCATCAAATGTAGCTCTGCTCGAAGCGGAACCATTATCGAAAGCAGAGGCACCAACGGCCTCACGCTCTTCTCGAGCTGCCGCATTGAGCGAATTGGCAAGGTCCAAGATACCTTGACCACCAACGGCAGCTTCCTCATGGTTATCCTTGATCTCGACATTGATAACATGGACAGGCCGGTTAAGTGGGGAGCCTCTGTTCATAAGGTCATCCACAACGGCATCCCAACATCGTTCTTCGCATGTGATAACAATGTCGACTAGACCGCCCTCAGTACCTTCGCTGCCACGGTCCTTAGCGTGCTGCAGTCGGGGTACACCGACCTGCCAATCTTGCCAGCGCTCCGGTCCCCATTTGACCCCGCGATTACGATTCAACATGTTCAGAATACCATTATTTTTATACAGTCGAGCGTCCTTGGATTCAAGCTCTTTGAACATGCTGTCATAGGAAGTCTTGTTAAAGTGGTATACGTTAGGCTGAGTGATGGTAGGTCCAGGCAAGCGGACGAGAGAACCTGTACCGAATGAGATGACAGGATAATCTGCCTGCGAGAGCCGGAGATGGGCCTCCATAGAGCTATTGAGGGAAATGTTAGCGAACACCGTTACCTGCGGGACACATCTCTACGAACCGATTGTTGTTACTGGCACAGACAGTACAGAACTTCAGTTTGTATCCGCTGTTGCCTTCGGATGAGCCATTCTGGCCCTGGGCCGCAGAGCCACCGTTAGTAACCTCCATCTCTTCAAGGTTCTAGCCGGGCGAGAAAACGAGATTGTTGGTGGGCGCAAAGGCGCGTGGCATGCTCGAGTCGCAGAGCGCGATAAACTATTAGGCTGAGATGTCAGCGCGTTGTTTCCAAGCAGAAGCAAGTCACAAAAAAAGTACGTGTAATCAATCTTCAGATAAAAAGCGTATAAAGTGTCTTTTCAGCAAAGGAAATTCAGACAGCTCCAATATGTTAAACTCATCATGAAAAGGTTGGCGTATCACTCATACAGTCACTTACCCAGCTTTGAATATCAAGTTGGCAAAATCGCTATTATCTCATCTTCGTCTTGTTACGTTTGTGTACGCGACGCGTGAGGAATGTTTGTCTGAAGGAAGAGGTTGGAGAATTGTGGTGGTTGTTAAAAAGCTGTGGTGACGCTAGTTTCCACAGTTATCGGTTAAAGTGCGGTGCGAAAGATGATGAGTAAGCAGCACCGCAAGCTGTTGAGACATCAATGGAAGGTCCATCGAAGCTGTACTGGTGCGGGGAGAATCACATGAATATCGTTCTCCTGTAAGAAAGACGACCTCTTTGTTAAAATTATAGATTGTTCTGTGATTTATGAGATGTATCGAGCCATACTCATACTATTCCCTAGTAGCCAGCTATGGTTATGGTGGGCTGTGGCATGAACGTACTGCTCCATGAGAAGCAATCCATACAAGCCAATGACACTTCAGCCTCTATGCCGTCAATGCCACGGGAATATTGCCGTCTTGGAGTTTCAGTAGACTTCGCATCTTACACCACTTGTAGAATCAAAGAGAATCTGCAGTATCGTTAAATAAGGCAGCTGAGATTGGGTGTCCTTTGGGTGACAAAACATACTCACCATCAAGACAAAATAAGCGAGTCAGTATAAGAGTAGTCAGTGGCTGCTGTTGCTTGCCCGAATTTGATACCCCAAGTCTAGATCTCAAGTTTTCTGTTCGTCTTCTATTGGGTGGTCAGACGGCTGAGATTCCTTGTTGCTGAGGGATCGACTCAGCGGGAAGATCTCCACCTTCAAGCTCATAACGAGAATATAATTGGATGCTAAACGCCCGCATAACCTGAAACAAACGACGCTTTGACGTTGGCCAATCACGAATAAGCCCAATCTACCAGGAATAGAAATCTCGCAGAAGACTTAGAGGACGCTGACTTTGCTCTGAGTAGCAAAAAGCAAAGAAAGCATGGTTGCTAGAAGCATAAGAAAGAGTTTACAGAGTACTTGACCTTTGCATAAAGGATATAGCGTGTGATCAACTTTAGCCTATTCATTCTTTATTGATTCCCTAAACTCGGGTTGAGAGTGTTTCTCCCAAACCGCCGCCGCATGATGCATCGCGGCGCCTTTGACTGCTTTTCGGCGGCTTTTTCGTACCTCATAGNTCATCGAGACTAAAATTGTGCCGAAAAGGATAATTGAATCTCATGATTATAATATTGCATATTGCTGTCACCTGTATTAGCTCCGGATGTCCACTTACGCGACACCGCCCTATGTTGAACCGCAGAAATTAACTCGTGTTAGTAGCAAACGGGCTTGTGGGTGTAATCATTCATTAAAGCCTCGGTCGTCGGAACAAGATCGCGGGTCCCGGGTCTGAAGAACCTGGGATCAAGATCCCAAAAGCCCGATTAAGACTCAAAAACAACAACAACATGTGCTGAGAGGAGATCCTTGCGCCGGGTACTGACCCTGTTCGTCTTGTCTTGTCTCGTCTTGCTTCCAGCTTCCTACGTAACCGACCTCGATCTGGATGCCCCTGCTATACACCTTTCGGGGTCTAGTTTCATCATCCTGTGCGCCATGATGGTATTAATTTCCAGAGAACCTGGGAGACGTCGACAGTATTATTCCATTGCGACAGCAACGATGCAATGTCCGGAGATTGCTTTCATGGTGGCCCAGTCTTGGATTTTCCTGGCCGGCTTGATTCAGCTAAATTTACCTTTCTATAGAGAGCCAAACAGGGTTACTTTTCCAGATTGAGGTCCCAACGGCCCAGGTGGGTTTCCAGGAATAGTCCCGTTGAAAGTTGTCGTAAGTTTCGTTGAATGTGTGTGCTATGTGTGTGCGTAATGTGTATGCGCATGCAAGACGACGACATACCAATTCCGGGAGGAACACGAGGGACATCGAGCCGGGATGTAACGGACGTGCTCAAGTTAGGCTTGATAAGAGAAGTGCAGAGAACATCGTGGCGTCCTTGGCTTTGGCTTTGATTGTTGTTGATCCAATATACGTACGGCTTTTAATTAATTACATGGTTAGCATGAGTGCGGCTCCTCCATCCTAAGTAGGGGTTCATGGTAGCATCCGAAATCTTGGGTTACCATAGAACCACAATCTAAGTTACTACGTAGCATGGTATGTTCAGCTTGTTATTTAAATGATGCCAAAAGATGGATGTATTTAGATGTCAAGGTATGAACACTCGGAAATTTGTTGTATTCAGTATCCATTTGACCATCAGTTATCGTCTGTCTGCACGGCATTCGACACTTTTCCCACCTAAATTTAGGCCCAAACTACATACACAAATTTTAGTCAATTTACCCCTCATCTGGTAACTGCCCGCAACTAATGACCCAAGTTACTAAGTAGGTAGGTAAGTTAACGTGCATGCCCGCCGTTGAATGTCACCCATAAAGTATTAATGAAACCGGGTATTAGCCCCATCGTCTGGTTGTTGCCCAGACATCCTCTCTTTCACTATAACGTTCGTCACTTTCGTCTGCATATCTGCTTGTGGCCAACAACATCTAGAACAATTAAATTCCCTTCTTCCTAGCGCCCAGGCAGGAAGCAATCGACAGTCGACAAGTCTCATTGGGCCCTTGTTTCCGACTCACAGGCGCTGACTCGCCGGTTGACCAGTCGGATTGGTGCACAAGGCGCTTGCTTCAGTGGTGTGGTGCACTATCGTAACCAACTCTGCTCCACTACAACGCCTCCAGCAGCCAAAGCCCAGCTCCAGGTCCCGGGCCCGAAAGTACGTGCCAACGGGCGACCTTACCGGGTACGGCCTCCCCCAGGTCCTACCTACCTAACGTCAAGCCAGGTCCAGGCCAGTCCTCTTTCTTCTGTTGTCCCCCAATCCAATCCTCGCCCCGAAGCAAAGAAAGACCTGCGAGGTCGAGTGGGCGAATCACTTCATGGCTTCTCTCGCTTCTCTTGTTCTGACCTAACCTGACTCTCTTACCTTGCACTCATCCATCATAACTTCGCAATCCTATCATACCCCAGCTCCAGGGCCCAGAAGCGCAAGCACAGGCATAGACATTGGACGTCCTTTTACGGTTACAGTGCAGTGCAGTGCTTTGCGGTGCAGTGCTGTGCCCTTGTTCATCCCGAGCACCAGGAGCAAGCAGGGCATGCATTGTTTTCTCTCTTCTGTTTCTGTTTCGGTTGCTACTGTAACTATTGTTGCCGCTTCCCGTCTGTTTCTTTACGCTCCTTCGCTCCTTTCTCTCTCCACACTTGCAACCAAATCCATCTCGTGCTTTTGACGCCTGACGACTGGTCGTCTCGCATCATTTGCATTAGGGCTACGTTGACCATTATACTTTGGGACTCGACTGGAGCCCTTGATCGACCGCCAGCCTACGGTACTCACGTCTTAGCGCTACGGCTGACTTGACGTCCGCCGCTTCGACCAGCTTTGCTTAGACAATACCTACTTGGAGGGTTTACGATTTCAGACTGCGAAAACAGCATCGCATTGATTTCTTTGGCGCTGATCGCCTTGCTTCAACACAACCTTTCCCCCTCGCCTCGACCTCGCCGTGGACTCTCTGTTCTACGACCGCACTGATTTATCCGTCAGTCTTACTGCAGCCCCGCGAGACCTTTGCTGCACGTTTATCCTCCGGCGGTTGCGCGGCCGTGTGCGCCAGATCGCACGACTGTCGCTAGACTCTGTCTTGAAAGGCATGTCGGCGACGGTAGTAATGTCGACGACCTCTTCTCCAGTGACCTCTCCTTCAGCAGCCGCAATCTCTTCGCCGAACCCTAACCACCCCGCGCTGCCGCCTTTAATCACATCTCCGCCATCACGCCGAAGCATTCACTCCCGACCAATGTCGCACGTTTCTAAGAGCCGACTCTCCCAATACTCGACAGGCTCTCTGCCTACGAGATCCCGTCCGAACTCTCACATATTTCCAATGTTCCCCTCGACTCTTTCGTATACCCAGGTGCGGGACTTTGCCTACCCTGCCACCCATCCTCTACACTATGGCCCGCCGCCCGAACCTTCTGGCCCGCCATCGGGCATGACAACGCCCGCAAGCGAGCACCGACGATTGTCAGATCCTCCGGGCTCCTTAGATGTTCGCATGCCTTGGGAATCGTGGGGCACGGAAGGATTTAACCGTGCTCACGATCTCGCTCCTATCCAATTCGACGGCGGCCCCCCATACAGCGAAGACGAGGATTTACAAAGCCCCGTTGTGGCTACACGCCATCGCAAGCATAAATCAACTTCGGCAGCGACAGGTATGAGGGGGAGGACAGGCCGTGATGATATCCATTCTTCCAACTACGATCACGAGCGGGGTTACTACATGGGAACTAGTGGAGACGGCAGCGAAACTTACTATGTCAACAACGGCGGCGAGGCCAACGGTCCTGGCGGGGACTTTGTCACATACCCGCCGGACCAGGCACGACACAGTCGAGCATATCACATTGCCCAGCAACCCAGGGCTGCCGAGGGCGGTGAGTACTATCAGCCCGAGTCTGACAGCTCCCCATCGTCCCCAGGCTTCAATGACGAGTCTCGCTATTCACGAGATTATCAGTTTACTATTACGTCGCCCGACGAGGAGTTCCACGGTAAGGCCGTCGCCTTGTTCGATTTCGAGCGGGAAAACGAGAACGAATTGCCCCTTGTTGAAGGCCAGATCATTTGGGTTTCGTATCGACATGGGCAAGGCTGGCTGGTCGCCGAAGACCCCAAGACCCAGGAGAGCGGCCTGGTGCCCGAAGAATATGTCCGATTACTTCGCGATATTGAAGGAGGAATGAACAGCCTGACTGGCCATCTTGTGGAGGGATCTGGCTCTCCTGACGTGGGCACACCTACCCAAGCGGAGCATAGCGGTCAATATGGCCATACTCCATCTTCCAGCAATGCGACTAACGGGTACCATCAGCCAATCGTGTCGATATTCTCGACGTCGAGCAAAGACCTTGACCCATATCCCACCGAACAACTGGGACTTCACTCCGGACAAGCGCCTCCTCAAGTTGTTCACTATCATGGGCAACGAGGGGGAAGTCAAGCAAACACCCCGACGATTGCGCAGTCTCAAGACACTGGTATTCTGAGGAGAGAGAGTCACGATTCTGGAACAAAAAGGGATTCGAATGTTACGCCGGTGCAAGATAAGCCGCCAATGGAGCTGGTAGAGCCGGGCGTTGAGAGTGAAGAAGTGAAAGAAGGGGAAAGGTGATGCGGAAGGTTGAATAATAACGAATTGCATGCCATGCTTGAAGAGACGCTCACGATTCGATGTATTCTGACGGAGCGGGCACATATACCAATAATACCACAGCGAACTTTAAGATGGACGTATAACAGGTGATTCTGAAACCATGCATCCTGCAGATTGCCGGACTTGGACGCCCCGGATTTCGACAGCAAAATGCAGTCGGAGGGCGAGGAAGAGATCTGTTAGCAGTCATGGTACTTACGTCGGGGAAGAGATACTAATGTGTACGACACTCACTGTTGAAGTAGCACGCCTGTGGTTGGTCATAGGAGAGCGAGGGTCAGTGCTGGAGATGTTATATACCGGGTTCAACATTGTACTATTAAGGAGATAGTTCGCAATGGAAAGATCAAGAGATCATGACCAAGCCAAGATATTATATGACCGAATTGGGCCATATCATGACAGGGACATAGTACTTCGAGTATGTTCTGGGCTTTCGGCGTGCCCTAATAGCATAAGAGATGAGGTACTTTAGTCTTGGTATCCCAAGTTCAGACCATACCTGTTTATTTATTCTTAGCATAAGTTTAGTCCCAAGTCTTGTATTACGTCTTAGCGGTCCCCCAATTGATCTATGAACGGACAAAAACAGCAAATGCAGGGACCCGGTGAAGTGAACTGGACGATCTTGTTAGAACAAACTCAATTACCCTGAATATTTCCATTTTTAAATCCATTCGCTAAAATACCTAGAGAAGGAAAGACCGACTGGTCGTTACCTTCCTCCGTCTAAGTCTGTGATCTGACGTGCTTCGCTCGGGATATCACGTGACTCATAACGTCATCCCCGTTCCGTCGCGATTTCGGAACTGGTAGGTACCTTGATACGCCCACTTTGAACTCTCAGCAACGTCAACAACTCTTTTTTGCTCTTCTGTTCCTGGCCAATTGACCTCCCAATTGACTTCTAAAGAGTATCATAATCACGTCAAGATGTTCGCCCGATCTGCATTCCGCGCTGCTCAGCCTTTGAGGGTATGTTCTTGTGTTCACTGCGCATGGTCGCATTTAACACCCCTCCTTCTCTCCCCGGCTTATCAATCAATTCTCTCTCGTTTAAGGTCAGCAAAAGCTAATTGAGTTCTTATTCAGTCTGTTCGTCGATATGCCACCGAGGCTGGAGGCGCTGGCGGTTCCAATGCTCTCCTCTACGCTGCTGGAGCTGCTGCCGTTGGTGGTGCTGGTTATTGGTACTTTGGCAAGAGCGGAGCTCCCGTTTCTTCCGCTGCCCAGGACGTAAAGCAGGCTGTTGGTGTTGAGCCTAAGAAGGCTTTCACCGGTGGTGACCAGGGCTTCCTTTCCCTCAAGCTCTCTGACGTCGAGATCGTCAACCACAACGTTAAGCGTCTGCGCTTCGAGCTCCCCGAGGCTGACCAGGTCTCTGGTCTGCACGTTGCTAGTGCTCTCCTCACAAAGTACAAGGGCCCCAACGACGAGAAGGCCACTCTCCGACCTTACACCCCTATCAGCGATGAGAGTAGGTACTGAAGCTGCCTGGGTATGAGATGAATACTAATTGTTGGACAGACGAGAAGGGCTTCATCGACTTGCTTATTAAGAAGTACCCCAACGGTCCCATGAGCACACATATGCACGATATGGTCCCTGGCCAGCGCCTCGACATCAAGGGCCCTCTCCCCAAGTACCCTTGGGAGGAGAACAAGCATGACCACATCGCCCTGATTGCTGGTGGTACTGGTATTACCCCCATGTACCAGCTCGCCCGCGCCATCTTCAACAACCCCAACGACAAGACCAAGGTCACTCTTGTCTTTGGAAACGTCAGCGAGAAGGACATCCTCCTCAAGAAGCAGTTCGAGGAGCTCGAGAACACATACCCCCAGCGCTTCCGCGCCTTCTACGTTCTCGACAACCCTCCCAAGGGCTGGGTTGGTGGCAGCGGATACATCTCCAAGGACCTTCTCAAGACTGTCCTCCCTGAGCCCAAGAGCGAGAACATCAAGCTTTTCGTCTGTGGTCCTCCCGGTCTTATGAAAGCCATCTCCGGTAACAAGGTCAGCCCCAAAAACCAGGGTGAGCTGACCGGTGCTCTCAAGGAGCTTGGTTACAAGGAGGACCAGGTTTACAAGTTCTAAACAAAGTCATGCGTGGATGTAATGATAGATTTGAATGTTGGCGACAAAGATTACTGTTAATGCAAGATTTAGCTTAGAGAAGCGTTAGATGACGGGTGTACCGTCTTGAATTGATACCAGGTCAATCTATGCATTATCAGAAATAAGTACGAGTATATAATCGAATGTCTTATATGAGAGGAGCTTATTGCTCACATACTATCTTATATGATAGATATCTTGATACTGTATTCCAAACATAGTTATCCAAAACAGAACCAACAATCTAATCAGTTAGACTGTCGACGGCCTTGTTGATGCATTGCACAATAATAGCAGACCACTTGAGACCATTAGTGTAATCCTTTGCATCAATGCTCTCATCCCAACCAGGGAAAACAGCTATAACGTCGTCAGTATATGAATCGCATTTTCTCGAACAAGTTACTTACCTCCGGCATAACCGGTCCAGATACCAGGTGCGAACACAACATGCTTGAACCAGTTTCGACCATCCAGACCGCCCTCGTAAAGGAAATTTCTCTCGAGGAACTTGTACCTCTTGTTGATCTTCACGATAGCGTAGCCGAGACGGATCTTTCCGACAATGTTCCACCATGGGAGACCATCTTCGAGTTGACGCTTTGCAATTTCAGCCTCAGCATCAAGCTCGCTGGCCTTGAGGTGGAAGTAGCTGAGTTGCTTGCGAATCTGCTGGAGACTCTCCTTGAACTCAACCTCGCTTCCGATCGGCTTGTCTGACAAGACGGTACCTCGCATGCTGAAGATTTCATCGTCGCTCAGGTTTTCAGCAGCAGGCTCGAACTTTGCCTCAACCTTGTCAAGGTAGCCGGTCAAAGCATCAGCATACTCGGTGGCGCTGAAAGGAATGATGACGGTGCCAGCGAGCTTGGCGATGGTGAGACCGACAATTTGAGCCATGGTTCGGTGGTATTTGAATCCAACATCACCATATTCCTTCATCCAATAGAAGCTGTCATAATTACTATGATAGTGGTAGACGGCGCTGGTGCTGCTGTACTTGAAACCAAAGTCAATGCAAGGAATACCTGCGTAGTCCTGGAAAGCTGTAAAGTCACTGCCACTGCCCATGGTCGCAATCCTCTTGGACCAAAGGTCGTTGACGGTCTGGCCAGGAACAGTTTGGTTAGGTGAGGGAACAGCGCTTGTGACATCGCGGATGATTTGGTTAAGGAGAGGAGCAGCGGATGCAGTGAACTCAGGTCCATCGACACCGACGTCGACGTTGACGTATGCAACGTTGGCCTCTGAGAGCCACGGGAGATATTCCTCAACCCATTCGGTACTACCAATCAGAGAGTACTCCTCACCGTCCCAGCTCGCAAAGACGATGGTTCTAAGGGGCTTCCAACCCGCCTCAATAGCCTTCCCAACTCCACGGATGACTTCGTTGAGCACTGCGGAACCACTGTTGGGGTCACCAGCTCCGCCAGCTATCCAAGCATCTCTGTGGTTTCCAATAACAACCACTTCGTTGGCGATGGTGCCGTTGACAATTCCGATGACGTCCCATAGAGGTGTAGTGACGTACTTTTGCTCGTTGTACAGGTTGATAACGACGTCGTCTGGGGTAGGACCGATGTTGTACTCGACACCCTTATACTTCAAGCCGAGGTTCTTGTTCCAGTACTTGTTGAAGTCTGATGACTTTGGACCATGACCGTTGAGGGCCTTGAGAATGGGGAGAGCATCTCTGTATGAGATAGGGATTGAAGGGATAGACGCAGTAGCGTCATCGACTGGAACACGAGGAGCGTCAGGCTTGGAAGGATATCCAGGCGTGGATCTAAAAGGTTAGCTGGGTTCCTAGTTGAGAGCAAGATTTTACATACGGATCACCAGGGCGAATGCTCAGAAACTCTGCACTTCCACGCTGAACAGCGCTGGGGTTTCGTGCAGGACCCTCGGGGTAGGGCTTGTATCCATGCTCCTCAGTTCTCTCACCATCATCACCAGGGTCGCTGTAGATGAGTACTCCAGTGAAGCCGAGTTCCTGCGCACGCTTGATCTTGAGACCTCTGAAGATTCCGCCATATCTAGCAATGGCAATCTTTCCTTTGACGTCAACCTTGGCATCAACGAGGTCCTGGTAGTCCTGGTAAGTTCCATAGTTGACGTAGACAAAGGAAGCAGTGACGTTTCCACTGGCTGAGTAGCCGTGGAAGATGGGAACGCGGTTGTCGAGGGAAGTTGTTGGGTCCTCGTCGATGATGTCCTCCTCGAGAGACGCCTTGAAAGTGGTATTCCAACCTTTTCCGTTCTTGGACTTTTCCAAGATGGAAACACTAGCATCAACAGGATAGTTCAGGTAGGCATCATAGGACACGATGCTAGATGCAACACCAAACTCTTCCCAGCGGTCTCTTGTCCACTCCGCCTAAGATGTGATTAGTGTATGTTTATACAGACAATGAGTGAATGTGAGCGTCTACCTGCGAGAGGTTCTTGCCGGCCAGATGAGGGCCAGAGGTATAATAGCGGCTCCATTCCTCAGCCCTTTTAGGGTCCGGGGTATCAAAGAGAATGCGCTCCAAGTCGTCATAACTCAAATGGCTTTTACCAGGTAACCAAGAACCGGGATGTCCATGGTGATGTCGAGGTCCGATTAAGAGGGTTTGGATAACGAATAAGCCAAAACCGCCAATAACCACAACGGAGCAAATCAGAGTGAAGAAGCGACGCCAGGTTTGATGGGGGTACCTCCTCCGGGGAGGGCCAACCTGGACGGTCTGAATGAGAGGAGTGCTCTCGGTTGGCATTTTCTCTTTCTCGTGATGAGAAGAGCTTCTGAAGGTTGGATCTTAGTATAAGTCTTGGTCTTGGTATTGGGTCCAGTCTTGATGGTCAATGTTGTCCGGGAAGTGGAGGGATAAAGATCTTGGCGGGGCGATTTAGATGCTTGAACTCACAGCCGACTCATGGTGGAAGATATCCTAGAAGGTGTTGATCCTAGGATAATTCAGGTTATTAACATGTGTTGAAACCTGGGTAATGGTTATTGATGATGTTGATAGAAAGAGAGTTAAATTCGAGCTCGAGCTGTAACGAGATAACGACGTGATGTGATGGGTGATGACGTTACAGAGGGAAGGAAGCTTATTGGCCAATCATGATCCCGGATGTACAAGGGACCCGTCACCTAGACGGGACGTTAGATATACCTCGGGTTAGGTAGGCAACCAAATAGACGAAATAAACGGAGGCACTTTGAAGCATTTATGTAGCACCGAGTATTTGATTATTTTTGACATTCGAGGTTAGGCCTCAATTCTTCTCCTTAGGGAAGGTATGTATTACCAGCCACTTTCGGTCCAAGATGGCACGAATTGGAGAATGTTTGCAGTACGAAATAGCCGAATATTCACTGGAGGGACGAATGCACCTATTAAATAGATGAACACACCTAGACAAGATGGCCTAGAACATCACAAAGGACATTGAGTACCCATTTCAACTTTACAACTGCCGATTAACTGCACTCCGCATTCAAGACCGACTATTTATTACACCGGCCCGGTAATAGAGCGGAGGCAAGCGGGGAACTGTCCGGAGGCTTGCAGAAGACTAGTCTACACTCTACAGTAATAAGGCAAAGGAAAAGCTCCGCTTTCGGGGCGCAGATGATGATGACCCCAGATCGACTCACTACCTGCATACGATTAGGTACTGTGTCTTGATGGCTGCAACCAAGAGAACACCTTGTTCACCTAACCCAGCTAGACGTCACTGTAGACATTCTTTGTCTCTCTCACTCACTCACTCACTGTATCGTAAGCACATCGAATACGATACATCATCAAAACTCTTAACATCTCTTACGTCATGCTATCTGCCGTGTCTCACACAAACAGTGAACAATATTCTACTGTGCAATACAGTATAGTCATAGTCATAGCTGAAAGTCGCCCCTGTGATCACACACACACACACACACACACACATATTAGACAGAACTAGAGGGGGGGTCACAGTCACAGTCACCAATTATCGGCCTCTCTTGACCGCAATATTCGACATGGCTTAACAAAGACCCCTGCAACTGTTCGCCCTTTTTTTCTGCACGACTTTCACTTTGGGGATAGGAGACCAAACCTGTTCTGGTAATAGAGACCCATATCTTTTTCCCCGGTGGGCTTGGCTCTTGTATCCGATCCGTACTTTGTCTTTGTCTTTTCATCGGGCTGTACTTTTTCAACTTCTTCTTGTTTTTGTCTTTTTTTGTTCCTCTGGTTGAATATTCGGGAAAGGCTGATTAGTTTGATCGCCTGCATTTGTTTTGTTCCCAGTTCGAATTACTATTCCTCCGGCTTGGCCTACTGTTCGAGAGATTGAATAGAACAAGGAAGACAAAAAAAAAAAAAAAAAAAAAAAAAAAAAAAGAAGAAGAAATTGTTCAGTTCAAACCGTTGCACTATTCCTCTCGCGTCTCAACGCTGCTGTTTCTTACGATGACGACGAAAGATGGTCCTAAGCTGCCGAAGCAGCAGTTGGCGATCTTGGGTAAGTTTCTTTACTCTGTTCGTCAGATACAACACCCGTAAAATGTTTTCAAGATCCTTGTCATGTATTCTTGCGCCGTCCGTGCTTTCATACCAGTATCCATTCATCTCACATCTCATACACACAAGTATGAATAAGACTCAGACGAGAGGATATGCAAAATCTACACATAATACCACTCTGTTCCCTCTCTGCCCAAGTGTGCTTCCGTATAGATGCTATTGATAAGAGCAACTTCTCATCAAGTACAGAGACGCTATAACATAAAATCTATAGTCATCATGGTCCAATCTCCTTCAGGTACCCCCAAATACCATCTGATCTTCAAGCTAACATGACCAACAGCTATCGCCAGAGTCGCTGAGCCTATGGCCTACACATCAGTCTTTCCATACCTCCCAGCAATGGTGAGCAGCTTTGGTGTTCCCACGAACAAAGTCGGAAGCTGGGTAGGCGTTACATCGGGTGTCTTTTCCATCTCACAGAGCATCACGGCCGTTGGGTGGGGAAGAGCATCTGATATCTACGGGAGAAAGCCTACCATCATTCTGGGTCTGCTGAGTACCATGATTTGCTTCATAATATGGGGCATGTCGACAAGTCTGCCTATGGCTATCGCTGTCCGAGCTATTCAGGGCGGTGGAAACGGAAACGGTGCGTTGAAACTTACTGATACACTCTGACATTTACTAACGACATCTAGTTGGCATCATTCGAACAATGGTTGCTGAAATGGTTCCCGAGCGAGAACTTCAACCTCGCGCATTCTCCATCATGCCCGTTGTCTGGAGTATAGGTTCCATCATTGGACCCAGCTTCGGAGGTTTCTTTGCCGAGCCTGCAGAGCAGTATCCTGAAATCTTTGGCCACATGGAATTCTTCAAGCGCTTTCCGTTTGCCCTTCCCAACTTGATTCTGACCTTTGTCTTCCTCGTCTCCGTTACTGTCGCAGCGCTATTTCTCCATGTAAGTCTGGACCATGCTTCCACCTGTGCATCACTCCTAACATTATCCAGGAAACACTTCCCAGCAAAAAAGGACATCAGGATTGGGGTCTGCTAGTTGGAGAGCGCATCACTCGCTCTTTCAAGAACACCCGTCCAACACCCTCTACCCGTCGCCCATCCTTTGTAGACGGCGAAGCTACTTCGCCTCTTCTTCCTAACAAGTCAGCACCTAAGCCTCAAGCCCAACAGCCAGCCAAGAAAGAGCGCGTCCTTACTCGTCAGACCTGCATGAACCTTCTCGCCTATACGTTCTTGGCTTTCCACTCGGTAGCTTATGATCAGATCCTCAGTGTCTTCCTGAGACACCCCGTTGAGCAGCACACGCCAGAGAACACGTCGTTCCCGTTTTACTTTTCTGGTGGATTTGGCATGTCGCACAGCCAAGTTGGCATGATCTATACTGTGTATGGTGTTGTTTGCGGCGGTATTCAGTTTCTGCTGTATCCTACGATCGTCGCTCGCTATGGAGTTTTGCGCTGCTTCAGAACCTGCTGTAAGTTACCATTACCTTTGCATGGATATTATGCCCTTGCTAATTTGCCGTAGGCCTTCTCATGCCACTCGCTTACTTCCTCACCCCTTACTGTGTCCTATTCTCTACACACAAGGCCCGAATGACAGCTCTCATCGCCGTCATGTTTATCAAAGCAGCTGGAATCATTGTCGCTTTCCCATCCACCACAATTCTTCTCACCAACTCATGCACATCTCTCCGCGTACTCGGTACACTCAACGGTTATGCGACGACCTTCAGCGGTATGGGCCGAGCAGCCGGTCCTGCTTCCACAGGCGCTCTCTTCACATGGGGCGCTGATCACGGATACGTTGTCACGGCATGGTTCTTCCTCATGTTTATTGCTATCCTGGGAGCTATCCCAGCTTACCTTGTTGAAGACGGAGCTGGGCCTACAGCTTCTGCTTCGACTTCAGCGGAGAACAGCGATACAGAGGACAACGAGGCTTCCTCTTCGTCTAGTACGCTGTTGTTGCCTGAAGGTTCTGCAGTTGCTTCTGACTCTGAGGATGACGAGCAACCCTTGAATAAGTCTGGACCCAAGGGACAGACTTATGGTACAATCCAAGCAGGATCAAAGTAAAACTCACCATGAACTCAACACGAAGCCGTTCTAGCGGTACTCAATTTACCAACGTATAAACGAAAGGATATACTTAACTGGATACATCCTTACTGCGAAGCATGATTTAGGCAAGAATTTGTCCGATTGTCTAGCCTAACGTTTGAATTCCTTCCCCTAATTTGACTGGGATCTCGGTATTTGTCTTTTAACGAGGGGATGTAGGAGGAGTGAGATGCATTTGAGCATTTGAGCATATTATACATTGCTGGCGTCAAAGCATGATGAGTACAATGATAATGTTTCCATTGGACCTGATAGCAAAAGGTAGCGGCTAGTAATAAAAGCATTGTTTTTCTCTTGATGTCTTGCGGAGATGTTTCGGCCCCTGACTGCACTCTTGAACTTTCGTCATCATGGTACTCGACAATATGAATTTGTGCAACCCGATGTTGATCGGTCTGAAGTGAAACGGCGTGTCACAAATGTGTCGGGCAACTGTGGCTAATCCCGATCTATGGCAGTTACCAGTTTGTGAAATTGTGTTACGATGGCTGTGGCCAAGAACTAGTTCACTCACAAGGAACCATCATCACTATCTCACTTCCAGTATTAAACATGTCTAATTTATGATAATTTTTCTCATTCATCTCACATAACCCTACGGCCATGTCTTGTAATAAAAAGTAATGTAGTGTAATGTCTGGTCATAATGCCACAACTCATGGCTCCCAATCTTAACCACCTCCAAACCTAGAAAAGAGAAAAAGCAACCTTGGTATAATATAGTAGTACTTTTCCATATCAAAGCAATACAAAAAAAAAAAAAAAAAAAAAAAAAAAGAGACAGCCTCGCAGCGCCGATGCCACCGCTTGACGTTATTTCCTAAAAGAATCCCTTGTCCGTAATAAAATAGATATATGCTTTCGTTCCATAAATGTCAACAACGCCCCAGTAATGCCCAAAGAATCTGCCGCGCTGAGGTAAAAAGGGGGGATCATATAAATACAAAGACGAAGCAAGCTCATCCCGATAGATAGTTAGTTTTGATAATGGAAAGAAAATCAAGTCCCGATATGGAAGTCGGGTAAAATCGTAATTGGTAATAAGATGTCATGTCTCAGATGGCATCTGTCAGGTATTGACCGTTGGAGTGCAGCACCTGGAAAATAGCGGATAAGGCATGGGCGACCTTCGAGGGTCACTTCCACGCTCAGTAAACGTATGGTGAGATTCCTCTCCGGACAAGGAAGGCTCTCTGTCCTTCCCGCCCATGTCGCTCCCTGTATTCGTAGCCGTGATGAGGTCGTGGATGAAGCTCGGTCGGATAAATGATATCTCGCTCTCTTTCTCCGTCCTCCCATCTCTCGCTACGCCAGGGGATCCTCTCCTGCTCGTCGGCGCTTCGACTGCGCACCTGGTTGTGCTCATGCCCGCACAGCGGATGCTGGCGGAAGTGCTCCAGATCGGCGTCCATTTCACTGAGACGCAGATAGCTATGCCCAACCCAGCGGTCGATAGTGTCGGCAATCTGGCGGAATCCTTGGGTGTGACCACCTTCGTTGCGGGCGTCTAGGCCGCATACTACAAAGAGGTAACTGTGGATCATCTCATGCAGGAATGTTGAGATCAGAAGACGTCGGTTGTACTTGGTGTCCTGGAGTATCGGAGACGACAACACAATGAGCGTCTCAAAGCCACCATCGCTGGAACGTCGCACGGCGGTGGTGCCGACGATGTGGGCCTGATACTGCGCGCTTGCAGGGTGACTCCAGTCCCATGCGACACGACCGGCAAGGCGATTGCAGAAGAAAAGCTCGTTGGCGGCGGAGAAAATGCTGCGGAGGGCGTTGTCGTCCAGAGGGAATTCGGCAGCGCGGGATTTGGGGTTGATAAGGGTTCTCAAGATTCTTCCATGGCGTGAGTCGGCGCCGCGAGGTCTTCGACGGTTGGAGCTAGAGAAGCCAGAGTTGGCAACGTGATCACGAACCAGGCGTGCGGCGTCGAGATCCTTTATTAATCCCAAGTCTTTATCGTCGTCCCGGGGAGATAGACTGGCGAGCGAAGGCTGAGCATTATCAGATTTGATAGAGAGACCGGAGGCCGTACGTTCCATAGCACAGGAATCGGCGGCGGGGGTTGGAGCAGGTGCCGGTGCGGGAGCGGGTTGTGGTCCGGGAGGCCCGAAAGACGGAGCCGGCCGAGATTCGGGAGTTGGACCGAAAGCGCCAAGACCGAGACTAGCGCTATTGGAGGGGAAATCGAGTGATGTCTCTGGGGTTGGTGCACATTCGCGAATGACGAGAAAAGGAGGATTCTTGACAGGTGCTGAGTCGGGGCGATGAATCAATGGGGGGGTTGAAGATTCAAAGTCGTGATGGTATAAGAATTCATCTTCTGCGGGTGAGCTGTAGGAATGATTGTGCGGGTAAGTGACTTTGTTGACATGGTAGACGCCAGAGTGGAATGATTGTTGCTGTGGATGTTGGTAATATGGAGAGAAATGGTCATGTGGTTGTGGTGATGAATAACCACTGGGTCCAGGAATGGTCATTGGTGTGTTGTCGTATGCGTCGTAAGGTAGCTCATCGGCGAACCTGGACCTCTTTGGGTCAAAAGTGAAGCCATCGTCATGACCGTAGTGGGAATGTGCATCGCCGCCTTCGGAGATGCTGACCCTACGTTTACCGCCAATATAGTAAGGACCCCGGCTGGTGCTGATAGTGGTAGTGGTAGTACCAAGTCCAAGCGGACGACCCCCGTCAGCCCTCCAAAAGGCCATGGGACATTTCGAGCCAGGGTGTTAGATTTGTTGAGAAATTATTTTTGTTTTTGTGATGTGATATGATAATGATAAGGAGGAGAGAAGGGGAGAGAAGAGTCAGCGTCACATAAGGGGGTTTGATGTCAATGACTCTATGGTGGGTGATTGTTGGATCAGGGATTAGATGCTGTAATGGTTCACTATTCCCAGACCATTCGTCCCCTCGATTTGGCTGTGCTGGTGCAAGAGAAAAAGAGTTGAATAGCAGAGAGTTTTGGTGGTCGAGGGTAGTCGGTGAGGCCGATGGCGGGTGGCGGATTTGACGATGGGGGACGCGTGATACTTGCTGCAGTTGCAATGCAGCAGGACAGGCAGTTAGTTGATGAGGAGACGATGACTGAGCGAGGCCCGGAAAGAAAAGGTGGAAACTGGATCCCCAAAAAGAA
Source organism: Fusarium cf. aywerte (assembly GCA_011034095.1). NCBI lineage: Eukaryota > Fungi > Ascomycota > Sordariomycetes > Hypocreales > Nectriaceae > Fusarium > Fusarium cf. aywerte. Next base: position 52,585 of record WETZ01000034.1, read on the forward strand.
TTGGAGAAAACAGTACTGTATCAGAAACAGAAGGAAGGAATGGAAGAAAGTGAAAAAAAGGGAAAGAGTATATCGGGAAATGTGATGAATAAAGTCTAGGTATCTACTACTACCTATACCCAGCAAGGTACTAATGTAGCCTTGACCGTATTTCCCATTTGTTCTCAGCTGCGTGCGCTACGATCAATCAATTAACGAACAAAGAACAGACGATGTACATACGTAGGTCGGTAGGTATTATCGGGCTTCCATGGATCCGTCCATTGCTTTTTCAGGGCGATCGGATTACGGTAGTCTAGTCGTTGGCAAGTAAAACAGCCTGGCTTAGCCTAGCCTCCCTATGGAGCACCGCCTAACCTCCACCAGCTAGCCTAGGTAGCCTAAGCCTGCAGCGGGCATCTAACACCCCCTGCCTGGGTGATACGCTGGGGAATCCTTGTCCTTTTGTTCTACTGTGAGGCGCTGAGAGGGGAAGAAAAAAAAAAGAATGGAGGCTCGGAATGGATGGGGAGGATGACACGACACGACACTACAATCTGTATGTAAGTATGAGATGGCAATTATGTGTCTGTCCATACTCAATCAATTCAATCGCCTCACTTATTTTTTTTTTTTTTTAATTCTCCTTTGCAGTGTAGATAGGTACGAGACTTAGTGATAGCACTATAGTTTACCGAAATACCTGAAGTTAACCAAGAATAACTAAATAACCCTGCTGGATTAATTGATAGCATGGCCCGGCCTTGACTTGGACCTTGTAGATATAGCGGTGAATTGGTTTGGTCTTGTTCATCGCCGGTAATTTAAGAATGACCTCTTTGACGATGTTCTAACCTGTTTTAATGTGCCAAACCCTGGCGAAAGTTGGACAGCATATCGCACCGTTGTTACCTCTTTGGCTATCTACCTATAAAAAGGAATCAATCCTACCTACTTACAGTACTGTAACTCTCGTCTCACGAAGCCCAAGTAAGGCCAGGTACAGAGGTAAGACAGCATAAACACAGCATAACATGCCAGGTTGAAACAGGGCCCTAACAAATATAATGTTTTCTTTTTCTTTTTTTTTTTTTTTCTGTGGCGTTCTTTTGTCATCAGGGTTCACTTAGTTTATTGAGGGTTCAGTTCAGTTCAATTCAATTCAATTGCAGGTAATGATCATCTACAGCTGATCTACCTTGCCTTGCTCAAATGTCGATTACATACATACTACATGAGGCCTCTCACTCACACACACATACACACACACATCCCTCAAATTCTTGGCAAATCTCCACGGCACATGAGAAAAAGATACCCACTGGCTGAAGCTTTTCCCATGTCCTTTTTACAAGGCGGGCGGCCTAATAAAGCTAACCTTGGTGGCCTACCTAGCTAATGTAAAACACCTGACAGCCAGCGCACACCACGATATGCTCGCTGTACTTGTATATCTCCACTGATACAGCAGCAGAACATCCACTTTCCCTCTCAAAGGACCAGGATCTTCGGACCGCGTATGTTTTGGCGAGAAGAGTGACCTTGCTCCGCAGCCGGGATATCCTTTTGGTTCTAAAAGTATCATGCGTTTTGCCGATATAGATACGGATCTCTCTGTCTGTGAGAAGAAGAACAAGCCCATTCTTCTCAGGGCTTACAACACCTAACTTAGATTTTCCCCAATCTTATTGGTAATTATTGAATAATGCTCATCACATTCGTAAACCAATCCTGCGGACCCCCAATTGTCTCTCTCGGCCCTTCCAGTACATATTGAGGCCTTCCAACTATCCTTCAATAGCCCAAATATCTCTCGTCGGGCTTGTTATTCGACCCCCAATCACCCATTGGCCAGGGGTCCAAGATCCCTGTTCGCTATTGGCCGCCCTGGAATTCTGTTTTACAGAGCTTCTCTGACCATCAAAGCTCCAGGACAGGGATTTCTTTTGGTGAGAGGTTTTTTCTGGAAAAGAGAAAGGATTTTGGCTACTACCCGTCTACGGATATTCGGTTCTTGATCTGACAAGAAAAGAGCCGCTGGCTTTTCGAGACATGTTGAGCACGGGCTTTAAAGGATCAAGCCGTTGTCGTCAACGAGTAGGATTGACATGCCTGGGCATGACATAACGTAGCATGAGGTTTGGTGTTGAAGGTTCAATGCGCTTTTATCTTGGCTTTTGCTTCTTCAAAGATTGATAACTACTTGCGAAGAAAGATTCCCAAATATCGTGGGCTTTCTAGTTTCGTCTCATCTGTCTAGCCTCATCTTGACTCACCTGGATCGTGCTCTCTCTAGTAGTCAAAGCACGTGGACTCGGACCACTTGTTACGGTAATACCGGAGTTCGATCTCGTAGAAAGTAGCTCAGACCATGTTTGATTCTTGAGATGAAGATCTAGGGGGGAAAAAGTAAACAAACAATCTAGTCTATTACCTACCGTTGACTTTGACTAGAGCAAGCATACATACATATGTCTTGCATTGACCGACTCTTGTCTTCTCAGCTTTTCAGCATCATCTGCCAATAACTTGTCTCCCCCAGAAACCCCTTCTCAGTTATATTACAAGCTTAATGCTTGTTCTGCGTGCCATCTATCCACCCAGTTTTTGCCACGCGCCTCATCTTTACAGTTGCATCAAATACAGACAAAGACCCCTTCCCCACCGACGATCACCTCATCCCGTGACAGTAGCACAGTAGTGTACAACGAACTATTTTCATGTTGCGTTGCTTAGTCGTTGCTGTGTTATTATCCTTTCTTCTACTAATGTTACAGAAACTCTATCTTAGTCTCGTCAAACCCGTAGTCTAGTCCAACAGATCCTCTCCAAATTCCGTAATGTTGCCGAACGCTTGTTTTCTTATGCTTTGCTCAGGTCCAATCATCCTCACTCCCTTTTTATTATAACCCAAGTCCTTGTACAAATCGAGCCTCGTCAGCCTGCTTCTCAAGTGCCTCGCGCATCCTTTGAGAGTACATCTGCCGTTGACGTTCCTCCTCTAACACATGCTCATTCTTGCTGCCCTTGTCGCCCTGCAGCTGCTCAGGTGTGAACAACGTATGCCCTGTGAAACTAACCATGCCGAGCTTATCGCCCGTCCAGAAGAGCACGTTGTCCTCGTTGGGCCGGTCCTGCGTCGTTTTGGTGGATAAGATCTTGCGCGCGAGATCGTCGGACCCTGGCATCGAGGCGAAGAGTGATGCTTGGGTGGGGACGTCGCTGTGGCCGATCTTCATTCGACGGCATTCTGTATAACCGTCTCGCTCAAACCACTTGATCTGCCCTGCGCCATCTGAAAACGCGATTTTGGTGCCGTGGTTGATTACGGATAAGATGATGGATGAAGCTGCTGTGTAGCGGTTCTTCATGGTTGAGTTCTGCTGCATCGCCCCGTCGCTTGACAGGTCCACCGTGTCGAGGCCGTATAACTCGAGTGAGCCCTTGGTCTTGTACTCTCCGCCTGCGATCAAAGTCCGTCCGTTCCCTGATGTTTTGCACTCGTGGACCCTATCGGCTGTGAGCTCTCCACGACGTCGTACTTCGTGATCCAGCGTGGAAAACGGATATGGCAGCGCAGCTAGACTGGAAAGCCGCGATCCCGAGTAGATGGAGCCCACAATCTTGGGAAACTGTCTCCTGTCGTAGTGAAGAATATTGGAGAACCTGCCCGCCACGTAAATGTCGTCCGATACCGTGTTGTCGCCAGCTGGACGAGGCAAGTGAAGAATACTCGTCGGTGTAGGCTGAGACAATGAGGCGTACGGCGGTAATGGGTTCGGGTCAAAGATGGCCTTGAAGGGATTGTCTCCATCTGCCACAGGGCCTTCTACATCTAGTCTCTCCACAACATTGCTGTGATGTTGTGGAGGTGCCCGAAAGTCTTGGAGATGAATACCTAAGGAAGTGCCGACTGTCAAAGGAACGCCATCCTGGATCTGCGATAAGGTTGTGATGGACCACTCGAAAGAGTGTCTGTTGACCACTTGCAGACGATTAAGATCGACTTCTATGAGATCTAGCACGTTTCAGTTAGTTTGGAGCAAAACAAATGAGATAGGCTTCGGGCACTTACGACTTTGCACAGCGAAGACAGCCCTATTGTTGGTGTTGTCAACACTGACACACTCGGTGACACCTGTGTCAATCTTTTTGGACCGCCTCGTATTTTGATCTCCGCGCCCGTCGAAGAAGAGAATGTCCGGTTGACTCGTTGCAACGATACCTCCCCTCCTACCCCTGGCGCCATTGATATCCCACAGACATACAGACCCGTCGTCCAGTGGTGAAACGGCTAATAAACTACCGAGACCATCATCGCCGTTATTGGGGCTGTAGAGCGCCATGCCTCTAACTTCGATGAAATGATCCATTCCGCCCTGCTCTGCGCGGGGCGTCTCCAACCAATTGATAGATGTCGGTCCCTGGCGCTGAATATACTCGTCATACCATGAGACATGCTCATCGGGGAACGCAGGATCCCAATTGGCCATATCTTGAAGGAACTCGAACCGGTCTATGTCCCTCCGCGGCGATTCATCAAATTCTAGTAAAGAACCATCTTCTTCATCATCTTGGCTGGTCTTGCTCATGGACGAGTCAGGTAGCGAAGCAAAGACCTTTCTGCGGTTCTGAAGAAATGCGTACCATGGTGAACGCTCAAAACAGTGCCGCTTCCAGAGTTCATCGTCAAGACAGACGTCTCTGAGTTTTCGCGACACAAGTTGAAGTCTGGGCAATTGATGCGGTTCAAGGTCTGGAGTAGAGTATTGTATTAGTATGTGGTTAGATGTTTATATGAGATGATATAGTATTGTGTGAGAACGAATTGTACTGCGATAGCGGGGTACAGATAAATACTGAGGGATAAGCTGGGTTGGGCTGGACTGGGTTACGACTCACAGCACAAGATCTGAAGGAGGATCTCATGAGGGAGCTCGTCCCAGCGATGCGAAGATTGCGCGGTCAAAGCCATCTGGATTGCGCTGATGGAAAGCGACAGAGGCTCAAGAAATGTTGATGAGACTTAGCAGAGCGGAGCAACGCAGCGTAGTAGAGCAGATCAGAGTCGATGTGAGTTGTGGATTGGTTGACTGATTGATTGATCGTCTGCGCTGATTTGCAAAGCAAAAGGTGGACTGTGGAGAGAGGTCGAGACCAGAAACGAAGCGAAAGGCTTGGCAAAGCTTGTGCAAGTATAGGACTCTGTATATAAAAGTGACTGCTAAAGTACTGCAAAGTACAATGAGGGCAGGTTGTCTGTGCAATTGCCCTGCTGTTTTTTAGTATTTCAATGTGGGTGTAGCAGTAACATGAACAGCGACAGTTACAGGAGTCGAGAGTGCCCGGCTAGTTGAATACTCAGGGCGGGTCAATGGATTTAAACCGGGATTGTCGTTATAAGAAACGATGCATCGAACGAACTGGTAAGTTATTAACAAGAAGACCACTAATACTATAAAAACAAGACAAGAGATGTATTTATTTAATTATTTTGTGATAAAACTATCCAAGGGCTATCTGGTGTTTCTTATGCCCTAAACTTGGGTCTTGATTATTCTACCATTCCACCGATGCTCACTTCACCTCTCTTAATGCTTGCATCTCAATGTCCTCATAGAGTGTCATCGATATTGCAGACTGCCTAGATAGGTACAATGCAGTGCAGGCACAGCCTAACTGGGCATTCATGGGTGGCTAATCTGAGGTACATATCATCGATGGAAATGTACTGTAACTTCCATATTAGTCAGGCACACAAGCTTTGAACTCCAGCAAGACGAATGAATACCTTATTCAACACTCCCACATCTCGATAGTTATCATCAAGACACAGGAAAACTTAAGTGATAACTTCAAGAAACTGAGTCAGTTTATTCTGTACGAGACAAACTTTTAGGCTACTCGTCTATCATACCTTAATAATAGAAGCCTCTGAGATGCATCCGTGACCATCGTAAGTAAGTATCGACTTCGTTAAAGTAATGCGTCACTAGTGACAGCTCAAATCTTCTTGAGAGGTGCTTCAAGAGGACTATCCTCCATGACGTGTAGTAACATATCTCTATACCAGTTGTCACTAGATCCGTCGAAAAGCCCTTGCCCCGGTGAACGATTCGGCGTTGAAGCGTCCTTTATAAGAGCTTATCGCAAAGTATATAAGACTTAAGGAAAACCATATTCAGCATGCGCTCCATCATTTCAAGCTGCCAGACCTAGACGGAAAGATCTCATTAGACTTCAACTTCTTATCTGGCTTCTGCCCATGTTGGAAGTTCAATGAAACTCACTATGCCTAAGCCGCGCCGTGCAACTCCAGCTAGTACGAAGGTTCATTGTACTCACACGATGAAAGCGTCTGTTGCCGTCTCTAAGAATTAAAGGCCAGGTACACCAGTTTGGGTGATTGTTCGCGACAGCCCTTTCCACCGTTTGTATTAGGGGTATACTGCCGCTCAATGTCAAAGTGAGTCCCGTAGCTATCGTCGAAGTATCGGTCAGGATGTAGGTGTTGGATGGCCAGGAAATGAATCGAACAAAGCCTTGGGGTTTCAGATGCCTAGGCAAGCTTTTGTATAGCGGACGACAAGGTTGAAGGTATCGTATGTTGGCGTGTGGCTGATGTTCCGAAACACAATCTGGCTAGGCACGTCCAACCAGTCGGCAAGTAATTCTCTAGTATATAGATAGAATGCGAGCAGAGATATCAAAGTCGTCGTGAATAAATTCAGAATTTGTGCAGGCGACATCAACCTTATCAATGTCTGGTGCCTCAAGGCCGACCTTTGGACCCCTTCCGGCTAGGACGAATCTAAGGGAAGCGATGGTAACAACAGTGCGCCTAATTGGAAGAAAGTTAGCATGACCTATTGTTTGCGAGAAGGGATTACTGAAGAACCCCATGGGTATGATGAGAAGAGGACTGATGTTGTACTCACAACCTGGCAGCTGTTGTAGACGAGATCCAACCCGTTCCTTATCTCCTTTTGTGAGAATTTACTAAGATCAAGAGTTAATAAACTAGCCACAGAGTTTTGGAAAGACATGCACAAGTGCTGTGAAGGTTGCATTGTTACATCGACATCCGATCTCACCTGGGCGTTACGGGGTACCTCGATGTGCGAAAGCTATTCCTCAAGGAGGCTCGTATATATATACAATATAGGAATGAAAGAGAAAGAGAGCTTGGTTCTTCTAAGTCCATTACAGGAGAGGGGAAGGGGGACTATTTATAATAGTCTCAAGAAGGTGATTGCCTCTCCGAGATGCCGACAGTTTGCCTCGATCGCTTATAGCTGCCTGATCTGTTAGTTTGCGTGGAAGCAACTGGAGGCAAGCAGCAAATACATACACGTATGTTGCAATGTTTGAGAAATCTGATGTCTTCCTGCATCAAATACTCCAGCCGGCAAAGCATTTGGATTCCCACACGGAGGTCTGTAGTACATCGTGGCTCACGGTCTGGTCGATCTTGTACCGTGTGTTGAAAGACTCATCGGAGGAGGTAAGGTCTGGGAACAACGGAAAGCAAACTCAGGCGAAGAATGAAAATACAAACGCCTTGTTTTGTGAGATGTGACTGATGGGAGCTTCGGGTGAGGGATGGGAACAAGAGGGAAGAGATAGACGAGAAGAGAAGAACAGGTATGCGCATCTAACCTTAAGAAACAAGATACTAGCCTGAACAGAAGGCTAGCAGGACCAAGAGACCAAGAGACCAAGAGTTCACCTAAGATAATACCTAGATCAGAGGGTACCACCATCTGATTCCAGAAAATACCCTTCTTCTTCTTCTAGGCTGGACTACATTGAGCTGCTGTCTAACTCAGAACGAGAATGATTGTTTTTATGATCTCATGGCATCTCTTATGGCACTGATATAGGTTTTCTGCTACCCCCTTACTAGTGGCTAGCTGTAGTCTCCGTCGCTAGGCATGAATGTCCTTCTATCTTTTTACCTCAGCTCGTCCAATCCAATAGTGCCTGTTGGTTCTCTACCGGAATACTTGGGGTTTCATATAATGTAGCCGGTGATGTCCACTCAACTGTGCACATCGGTAGGAGAAACACAACAGCTACCATTCATATTTACATGACAGCAAATACACTACACAAATTCAAAGATCTGAATGGCATTCCCAATTCCATACCGAATTAAAAAGACCCATGTTCTGAAATTGCGTAAAGCGCGTAAACATCCTTTCTCAGTCCGGTCAGTTCCCTGACACTGCTCGCCAGCTGCCAGTGCCAGCCTCGATCCGCCCACCAAACCTCGACGCAGGGAACTGCCCAATCACTGCCAAACCAGCACCAGGCTGATGCCTCAGTCAACTCCATTTTAGCGGCGTTTGAAGATATCTCCCCCGTCATAACGCGGGGTGAGCGCGCATCCTGACCTTGCCTCCCCAAAAACCTCCTCACTCCTCTACCTTCTTCCAAGCATCGCGATTTACCACGTTACTCCTACTTATCCGCGTTGAACCGGTCAAAAGAGGGTAAAGAGTTACAAGATAAACTCAATATCTAACGCTTTGATTATTAGTGTTTTTCGAAAAATCGCATGCTTTCTTTCACCCACTGTTTTCGCGTTCAACTCAACTCTCACTTGTCACTCCTTCTCATCTTTTCTCTTTCATCAATCTTCAACTATTCGAAGCTTCACTCATTCACTCATGCCATCACTCCTATGAAAGCTTCAACCATGAAACCTGTATCCGAGAACGTAAGTCACACGCAGTTTTCCTCTCCTATCACAAGATTCTCCAGTATGCTAAACTCAATAGTCGTTACCATACACGCTGCCATACACTGAGAGCGACAATTCGGGCCGAGATGCGCGTCATGGTCGTAACACGACCGCTTCCACCGTTTCCTGTCACTCAAATCCATTTGACAAGTCTGTGATTGAAGATTGTGTTCAAATGCGCGACTTCTCCTCTCCTACCCCGAGCAAGTCTCGTGGCAAAAGCCCCGATCCAAACAGATTCGTCGCAGAGCATCCTTCTCGTCTCAGAGGCAGTGACGGCACTGGACTCATAGTGTCAAAGACAAACAATTTATCCAATGAAGATCAAGCCGCTTCAGAGTGGGAGACTGTCGCTGGAGACGATGCCTCCGAAAGCTACCCAGAAGCTCCAACCAAGTCGCTGAGACGTCAGGGAAACTATTTCATTTACAACCCTCAGAACGAAAGTAAAAAAACTAACCGCAACGTCTGGGCACCACAAACGGAGAGCTTTGAGCTTGTCTCACGTTCTGGCCCGTCCGTGCGAGTGCAGCCGAGATCTTCTCCCCGTTTGCACTCGTTCCACTCTTCATCTAGTTTCTATAGTGACTTGGGTAAGAATGGCGAATCAAGCCGTGGAAAGGACACAAACATCTACGGGAAATCACTCAACCCTTGCGGCCCCGAAGATTTCTCAACGGATAATCGCACTCAGCAAGCAGCCAAGAGGTACTCCCATGCTTCATCCGATAGCCATGACGACCCGTTCAAGTATGACGGAGAAGCGTACTCGGGATTTTTGCGTCCATCGGCCGAAAGAGAAGTCAGTGATGCGCTGCACAAAGCCGGCTTAGCCGTCTCTTCAAAGGAGACCATCCCGCGACTCGCAGATGGAAACATCCCTAGTGATTCACAGCGAGGTGCCCCCGTTGCCTCCTTCTACCATGCTGGCGCTATTCGTTCGGCCTAGAACGTCGATGAAGAGGTCAAAGTCCCAGTTCATCGGCAAGAAGACAAGAACGCTCGCTGTGTTCCAGTTCCCAATAGACGACTGACTGGCGAAATTGCTACTCTTGTCAAGAATCGGCCTCTTACCGGTACCGAGGGTGACTGGCAGACAGTCACTAGCGAACAAGCCTTCAACTCCATGCAGCAGGAATATCACGACAGCATCGCAAAAGGAACTGGGAGCAGCCTCGCTAATGTATCTGACGTGACGGAGCGCGGTCCGCAACTTCGCTCATATAGTTCGACAGACAAGATTATCCGCCACCCGTACGGCGACAGCCCTTACGATTCGTACCATGTCCGCCGCGATAGAGGCACTGGCTTTGCAGTTTCTGTGCCGCGATATGGCGGTGGTCCAGGAACCTTTGCCAGCAATGCGACACATAAATTCGTCCAACCCATGTCTAGATTGCCTGAATCAGCTGCTCGACTATCCAACATCTTTCGCAGAGACCAAAATGAGCAAACACCAGAGGGCCAAAGCATCCTCCTTTCAGAGCTGCCTCCTAAGAGAGGCAGCTATCAGAGCCTCGACTCCGACGCAGTTCCCCCTACAAATGGCGACACCGCAGACTCAAACTTGCCCGATGGTCAAAAGTTCTTCAGTTGGAATCGAATTCGCGAAAATCTTGGTCGAGAGCCTCCCAAGACCCCCTTGACCATTCTTGATCAGCCATTGTACAGACATGGTATACAGGATTCCGAGGATTCCAACAAATCAAAGCATATTCCTCATGATAATTTTCTCAGTATGCTTCCTTCACTGCCTTTCCGTCTGGTCAGTCTTCCTGAAGCTCAAATGGTGCAACATTTCAAACGAGAGAGAGGCGAGGAAGATCACACTGAGAGTGCAGGAAATTTTGCCACCAGGGGGAGATCGAATACCATCAGCACTGCTGCATCGCCGAGTCTTCCTACGACTCCTTCTCCTCCTAAGAGAACCTTCTGGGCCCTGTCTCCGGAGGGCGATATCGCGCGACCTGCACCGACTCATCAACCACATGGACTGCGCCAGATGTTCCGCCGCCGTGATTGTAAGTAACAAGTAATTGCGGTGGGCCAAATACTGACAGACTTACAGCAAGCGAGAGAATTTCTGAGATGCTCGTTTCATCTTCCGCTATTCTCGATACTCCGCCTTCGGCAAAGCCCAAGTCCAGCACTCATCGAGCATGGTATCGTGGACTGCAGCCGAGCTTTTCAACACCTCGCACAGGACTAACCCAGTCCCGTGGCTTCTCCTCAAGCACGAGAGACCGTCTGTCTAGCAGATTCCAGTCCGATTTTGATCCTCTCAATGGAAGCCCTTTCACTCAGGCTGAGACTCGTCTCATTGAAGAAGCTCGCGAGAACATGTTCTATCACCGTCAACGAACTGACATGATAGCCCAACGAGGAAAGAGACTGTTCATCTGGATCATGATCCTAACTCTTCTCTTCCCGTTTATCGGTCCAGTCGTGCTCTATGGTAAACTCAATTCGACCATTTCGTGGTACACCCATGGAGAGATCCAGTGCCTCACAAAGGATCAGCGCGGAATTCTCAAGCAGCAACTTGTTGTCGAGGCTGTGTTGTACACCGCTCTCATCATTGCACTCTCAGTCCATTATTCCATCCACAACTAGACTAATCCAGCTCTCAAGTGTGAGGCATTTTGAGGTTGATTTTGATGTGGTTTCTGGGCAATCAGCCGCGGGCCACCAGACTTTGCGAAGCATGAAGATATATACTGAGATGGTTGGGCATTGTGACTTGGGATGCTTGCAGAAATGGCTGGCTTTCTTGTATTTTCTTGCTTTTCACAGTATGATCTATGCCTTTCCATACTCATCAAAAGCTGCAAGTATGCGCGGTAGGCCAAGTGGTCCGCTGAGGCGTACATCTCAGTTTACTCAGTGTCAATAGACTTGCTGTCGCCAGGGATTACTGATTACTGGTTCGGTATACTATTGGCGATGTGTTGAAGTGATATTTTTGCGACACGCTCTGAAAGCTCTGCAGTATAGTATGACTAGTTAGCTAAATTGGATCCTGAATTATTGAATGTGGGCGGCTGTTTGTTAAAGATATGCTTGATGTATAGAAGAAACGATGGACGTGTTGTGGCATGTCTTTATCTGTGTACATTCATAAGATACACACACCTAAGGTCACTGTATCTGTATAAGTGGTCGTGGGTGGTACTGGACGTCAATGCTACGTCTTCCAAAGACGCGGTGGTGTAACGAGGCGGTGCCCTTGACGATGGCAATGAAAGGTTGAGAATTCCACGACGAGGGCGTGCAGATGACATTGAATATTTACAGGTAGAGAAGGTGGCCTTCGGTGTGTCCCTGGGTACCTGAAAGAGAGCAGGAGCACCATGTGGAAGAACAATATTACTGCGAACAGGAAGGAACGACTTTCTCGGTCCGCTGGCCAGTGGGTTGGGCCATATCGATTGTAAGTTAAAACGCTAAAGACTTACAGTGGCAGGATAATCCGCACATACCAAAGGTTTAGCAGAAATGCCAACCTAAGCCCTGGACTAAGTCGCTTGAGCTATCCTAAAATATTTTCGTCCCTTATGCTTAAGAGGTAAAGAATAACAGTGTAGTGTGTATATTGTTTTCTGATATACCTACCTCAGTGGCAATCTATCGAGCCAGTTCAGTTCGCAGATATAATTAACAATGCATAGACAACTACTAAAGCCATCTGATTATTGGAATATGGGGTTTTCGCAATTAAAAGAAGCGTTCAGTAATCGCTCAGGTGAACTGCTCAACGATGGGGTACTACTTTGTGAGCTATATTGTCATGATACTTATCATTACAGTCTAAGTAGTTGACAAGTCTAAGCCGTTGTCTGTCCGGAGATCATGACGAGATGCTCATAACATTTGATGAGCAGATTATCAGCAGATAGTCACAAGTCTAATCAAACCACAGGTTGAAGAATCATTCACAGAATAGCACATATCACAAGACAAGACAAAGTTGAGTAGGTAAAATAGCATCATTCCTTTTCTGCAATCTACCATATCTATGCTTAAATTCACAGGCCATTGTCCACCCTTGTAAACTCTGGCCCAACGAGCTTACAATCATCTTGGACCCTTTTTTTCCATCGGCTCTCATTTTAGTAGTCATAGCCGCCCACGTCCGGGAGCGGCATACCCATGAAACATGCAGAACTTTTCATATGCCTCGGTCATCTCCTTGTCCAATTACCGTTAATGACAAAAGAGAAAATCCACCTCGGCCAGTCGTAAACCCCATCGCCCCTCGCGAGGCGTCGAGGGTGCTTGGTTCTTAAGCTCCAATATCAGTACTCGGAGATATCTACACCACTGCAATCTCTAACAGTGTTGTGCATTTATCGGGAAGACATGGCCTTGGTAACAAGACGCTTGAGGGCAAGCTCCTGCTTCTTGAGGTCCTCAGCGGTGCTCTCGTTGATCTCAAGAGCGGCCATGGCGTCGCTGATGGTGCTCTCGATCTTCTCCTTCTGGCCACGCTTAAGCTTGAGGGACAGAGTGGGGTCGGAGACGATCTCCTCAACACGGCCGATGTAGGACTCGAGCTGCTGCTTAGCCTCGAACTTCTTCTGGAAAGCATCATCGTTGCTCTTGAACTGCTCAGCGTCGTTGACCATCTTCTCAATCTCGTCGGTGGTGAGCTTTCCGACGGAGTTGGAGATGGTGATGTTGGCGCTGCGACCGGAGGTCTTCTCGGTAGCAGTGACCTTGAGGATACCGTTGACATCGACCTCGAAGACACACTCGAGGACGGCCTCACCGGCGCGCATGGGAGGGATAGGAGCGAGGGTGAATTCACCGAGAGAGGTGTTGTCCTCACAGTTGACACGCTCACCCTGGAAGACGGGGAACTGAACGGTCTGCTGGTTGTCGGCAACAGTGGTGAAGGTTCGCTTCTTGAGGGTAGGGCAGGTGGTACCACGGGGAACAACGGGGGCGAAGATGTTACCCTCCATGGCGACACCGAGAGACAGAGGAACGACATCGAGGAGGAGGAGGTCGGAGGTCTCAGCAGAGGTGGCCTTTCCGGAGAGGATACCGGCCTGGACGGCGGCACCGTAAGCAACAGCCTCATCGGGGTTGATGCTCTTCTCGAGCTTCTTGCCGTCGAAGAACTCGGACAGAAGCTTCTGGATCTTGGGGATACGGGTAGAACCACCAACGAGGACGATCTCGTCAACGGCCTTCTTCTCGATACCGGCGTCCTTAAGGACCTGAGCAACGGGCTCGATGGTGCCAGAGAAAGCCTTGGCGTTCAAGTCCTCGAAACGGGCACGGGTGATGGACATGGTGAAGTCCTCACCGTCGAAGAGAGAGTCAATCTCAATGGTGGCCTGGGCACCGCTGGAGAGAGTACGCTTGGCACGCTCACAAGCAGTTCGGAGACGTCGGAGGGCACGGGCATCGCCGGAAAGATCCTTCTGTTATGGGTATTAGCATCATGATTTCGTCTCTTAGGGAAAGCTTTAGGCTTTTAGTGACTAAAAATTACCTTGGTCTTTCGGCTGAACTCCTTCTTGCAGTGGTCGAGAAGGTTGGTGTCGAAGTCCTGACCACCCAAGTGGGTGTCACCAGCGGTGGCCTTGACAGTGAAGACACCACCCTGGATGTTGAGGAGGGAAACATCGAAAGTACCACCACCGAGATCGTAGATGAGGACGTTGCGCTCCTTCTCGGACTTACCGGCACCAAGACCGTAGGCAATGGCGGCGGCGGTAGGCTCGTTGATGATACGGAGGACGTTGAGACCGGCAATGGAACCGGCGTCCTTGGTAGCCTGTCGCTGGTTGTCGTTGAAGTAGGCAGGGACAGTGATGACGGCCTTCTCGACCTTCTTACCGAGCTTGGTCTCGGCAATCTCCTTCATCTATTTGGAGGGGTCAGTAAAAAATTGCTCGTGCGCCGCTAGTGCGGGGGCGGGGGGAAAAGGCCCGCCGCCAGAATTTTTGTGTGCGTACCTTGGTAAGGACCATGGAGGAGATCTCCTGGGCAGAGAACTGCTTGTTCTCACCGAGGTATTCGACCTCGATCTTGGGGCTGCCGTTGTCATCGACAATCTTGAAGGGCCAAGACTCGATGTCCTTCTTGACGGTAGGGTCATCGAAACGACGACCAATCAGACGCCTGTTGGTGGGATTCAGTCAGAAACTGCGGTTTTTGAAGATTCGAGCGATAAAACTCACTTGGCATCGAAGACAGTGTTGCGGGGGTTCATGGCAGCATTGTTCTTGGCGGCCTCACCAATCAGACGCTCCTTCTCGGTGAAGGAAACGAAAGAAGGGGTGGTGAAAGAACCCTGCTCGTTGGCGATGATCTCGACATTGGTACCCTCGTAGGTAGCAACGCAGGAGTAGGTAGTACCTGAGGGAGCGGAATGTTAGCAGTTGTTAGAGTTGCGCGAGAGTGTTTTGTCGATACAGCTGGGTTGTCTTTTTGAAATGATTCTCATGTTTCTGCAATGTCCTCGTTGTGAGGGCATCATGAAGCGAGAGTGTGCGCTCATTTCAAGACGACGACAGCTTGAATAAAATGATGGTGATATCGAGAGTAATAGACTTACCCAGATCAATGCCAATGGCACCGTCGTAAACTTCGTCCGCCATTTTGTCTTGTCTGAAAGGTTTGTGGTGGAAAGGGAAGAAGGAGGATGAAGAGGAGAGAAGAAGAACGTGGGGTTTCAAGAAGGAAATTCTCCCACATGGATTTTGAGCGGGCGTTAAAAGAATAATAAATTTTGGAGGGACCTGTGAACTTTTTCTGCGGGGCGGGGCAGTGGTCGGTAGGGATCCCCTCCACTAAACCCTGAATGGTAAAGTCCCTCGCCTGAGTTTTTTTTTTTCATGCTCCATCTGATTTTTTTTTTGTTGGTTTTTTTTTTGTTTTGCTAGGCAACTCGATCCAGATTGCACTTTTGATTAGGTGCTTATACAAATGGGACGAGGCAATTGTAGACCGGAGTTTATTATGGATGGTATAGACTACCGTTGCTTGGGTGGGTGGTAACACTTCTTGTTACTGGCCTTCCATTTTATTACAACTAATATCATGATTATTTTGTGTGGGCAAAACACAATATACACTGTGAATGAACCTTGAACCTCGAACAGAAAGAGATTTTCCCTCTGTTACCTCGCCTCAGCAAATCATTACCCAGTATCTATACCAGTGGCAAGGATTTAGCCGCCTCTAGAAGCAAAATTTGTTCCGAGCCCGTCGTCATGCCTGAGGAAGACAACCTAAGTCTGATGCAGTCCAGCCCAACCTAAGGCACTAAGCTACAGTACAGTTTCCCGTGGCTCTCTACCCAATAACTTTGACGGCAATCCCGATATCAGCTTATTTGCCGCTTTCGGAACCGCGGTAACTAACATGCAGATTTTGACTGATACTGTACTATGTTAGACTTGTAGTACGGTTACTTACTCGTTCGCAACCACCATCTCTTTGACAAGTGAGTTTCTGACTCGTTGTCTGGCGAATGACGACTCTTGATAGCCTTCTGGAAACTCGTAGATCATTGGTGCGACACAGCGTGTAACTGAGGTGGTTCCGGTTGCGGACGATTTCTCGGATTGCGTACTCATAGTATGGTACTGTATGACTATGAACTTGAACGCATGTGCTTGAAGAACAATCTCATACACATTCAATACAGGAGACATGTATAGATAGACACTGCAATTATTAAAGTCGGTTGATGAGCCCCAGTCTGATGGAATGATATAGTACGATGCCTTGCCAGAACACCTAGGTAGCTTGCAATGGGTCTGTCCACCAACGTACTATCGTGATCCACTTCGCTATAAGCTCGACCTCTCTCATTTGTACTTGGGCTCCAGGCCTAGATTCCAGCCTCTGCAGCTACCGAATCAGCAATTGTCTCTTTCAATGACAGTGCTTTGGACTCCCAACCCAGGTACTCCCTCGCCCTCTCAGCCTCGCTCTTAGAGTTGGTCCCCCATGCTATACCCGCCTTGTATCCTCCATTCATCACATCATCCATCGTGACAGACTTGGTCTTGGGCTCAGGGATATATCCCTGACGATGCGCTTCCTCTGCAACCCATGTCGCGACATCATCCCACTGGTGTTCTCCTGTAGTGACAAAATAATAGCCCTTCTTGCCCCAGGTTTCAGAATCACCATCCATCTTGGAAGGGGTTTGAGATGCTTCCGCGGCCTTGACAAAAAGCCCTGCGAGGTCTTCGACGTGCACGTTATCCCATTTGGCTTTGCCAGCCCCGATGATGGGGGTATAGCCAAGGTCAAAAGTTGCTCGCACTATTTCAGTGATCGCAAAGCTGTGCTTGTGGAACATGCCTCTCCCAGCTCCGTAGATGACAGGAGGGGACACGATGATAAACTTGACAACGTCTGAGTCGATGCTTTGGACAATATTTTCCACATCCTTGTGGACCGCTTCGTCAGGCAGTTCGAGGATACGATCGATGTCCTTGATGTCGTTGTACTTTTGCTCGGGAAGAGGTGGTTCTCCGTAACGCTTGTGTTTGATATCATGCCAAGTGAGGATACCTGCGCCTGAGAGATGAAGGTAGTATCCTGGATTCTCGGCTGTGTGGCTAGAAGCAAGACCTTTTGCGATGGCTTTCGCAGCCCCGGGCGAATCTGCGGACTCGGCCGTATCTGTAATGAATGTAAGTTGCCATTTTCAGTAGTCATATGGAACTGTTATGCATACGGACGACAACATCAGCTTCAGAGGCTGCCTTCTCGATCACGTCAACGCTATTCAGGTCTCCATATACAAACTTGACGTCGGGAAACTTTTCTGCGATAATCTTGGCACGATCTGGGTTGCGAATGTAGAGTGTGTAGTCGTACTCTGGATGGCTCTCGTACATCATGGAGAAAGCAGTGCCACCGACGTAGCCTGTTTGCAATGTCAGATTGGACTCCCAGTCTACTTGAATATTTTTCTACCAGTAACTCCAGTACTATACATCTTGTTTAGGACTTCCCTAAAAGCATCAATAGTCGATATGATGTGAGTGTCACTTACAGCAAGATTTTGGGTGCCATATTGAAGTGCGCTTGTAGATTTTTTAACTTGACTGTATCAACTGGGACTGTATCAACTGGGCTTGAAAATGATAGAAACTTGTATAAATTGGCTGAAAATGACATGGAGCCAGCTTTCTTATACGCATGTCTCTTATACATTCCTCTTCTTGTTCTCAACTTGGTGTTTCCAATCAAGGAAACGAATACACGAGCTGTGTGCTTCCCCCAATCACGATGGATTGGGGAAGGACATGTATCGCCGACGGAAATTCCTGACAGACAGACACGGAACAACCACGAATTGCTGCAAGTACAGATAAGCTGACCTCATAGTTCCAGGTTTGGATAACGGAACTGACAAATGAGTGGAGTTACTAGTGTTCCTCAATGCCAATATGGGAGGGAAGCATTGCGATATAATATGAACATTTGTCAAGTGCATGGCGACTTCCTTTCTATTGCTGCACCTACAGATAGAGAATTACGTAAATTGTTCTTAGGTTTATGAAAACATGAGTGATTTGACGAATACCTAAGTTTGAAGAAGTCGCTGACAGCCAGGTATTGCTTACCCTACGCCTCTAAGGTTTCTGCCATTTCTTGTTATTTTTATTTTGCAACAGGGCAGTTACTTCAAGCAGAATACATCTATCAAGTTAAACATTCCCTCGAATTGCAAGAAAACTATGTTCGGACTATCGTTGTCGACAGAAGGTGAGGGTACGCGCCTAATCGCGATGCGTGTGTCGAAAGAGAATGTTAAAATTAGTACAAGCATCGGGTATCAACAGAGTCCAAGGACAACTAAAACTTGCTTCCCAGGATCAGGGAAACTTATGGTAGTCTACAGCAAGGCATTTTGTACAATATAATTATTGATCTGGTATCATAAACAATAGAAGCAATCACTGGTTGTTTGCATGACCCAATATCTAGCACCATACCTGCCTAGGTAAACGAATCTATTCAGCGGCGGTTGCAAAATAACGTTATCAAGAACCCCAAGCAATCTTATCATGTTTCTATTAAGTTTGAGCTACTTGCATGACATCGAATGAGACAACTCGTGCAGCAACTCCATCTCAGCCTTTGTCGTAACCACCAAGCGGGGTACGTGATAACCTCCCCTGTGCTTCCTGCAGTAGTTGGATTCAAACACCGAAACAAAGCAAACACAGCCAATTGAATCATAGCAAGCAACGACTAGGGGAAAAGATACTGTGAGTTAACCTACCCTCCCCTCACTTTATAAAGCTTCTCTTCCCCCGAGCTCTCTCGGGCTTGTTTTTCCCACCCTCGTCGCAATACACACAGGTGAAGCCAAAGGCCAACTACTACAACTCTTCTCATCAATAAAGCAAATCCAAGTCAAAATGTCTGACAACTACAACTTCAAGAGCTCTGGCACCAACAGACAGGTATAACTCTAGATGTTCATTCTCATATCACTTACCCGATACTTACATGAACTCAGGGAAACCACTACTGCGCCCGTGATTACGGTTCTAGTGCTTCCAACTCAAACTTCTTTCATTACTCCAACACGTAAGCTTTCAGTCTGAAAGTACATTTAACGGGTGGCTAACAGTACCTACCTATCTAGGGACGGCTCTTACTACTACTCCAACCATAAACCACAACAATGGGCAGGGCAGCTCAACCTACACAGCACCCAATGGTAACACGTACTCATCTGATTCTGGAAAGAAGTAATCGTAGTAGTGGTTAGACGACTTGCTCTTCGAGATAATGGTTGGATGAGAGTTCCGATACAGAGCTATGAGATGGTACGGGAGTTTGGTGCTGGTATGTCTATTGGCTCTAGACCAGCTCAAATATACGTTTCGAAGGGAACAATTACATTGTAGGGATACGACATAAGTATTGGGGTTTGAAATATGGCCAGTAACCTATGATAAGCACGGAACGCCATGAATGAATACATTTATATGTGTCCTGCTCATGTTCGATCTTGTGCCATATTCTACTCTGCGTCACTGCTTTGCATCAATATCTCCACAGGTGCTGTCTCATTGTCCACCGATAGATAGCTTAACTTTCTTAGACTCCCTTGCTCGGCCTTTTGTTCAATGCGATCTTGTAAAAGTATAGTGCTGAATAGCAGTTTTCGGCGNCACTAGCAGCCGGGCCATGAGCTTTTCGTTATCCTTTTAAGCACACCTAATGTTGGTCGCGAGGTGTTTGTTGGGTCTCAGCGGCCATTGACAGTGACGAAGATTGATCTTCACATTTCGTCCCAGAGTGACTGTCCCAATGATACTCGACCAAATTTTTCCACTTCTTGAAAATGCCTCACCAGAGCCTCCAGACTTTTTTCGACAAGGGCAAGAAAAGGCGTAATTGGTTCGAGAATATCATTCCATTCGCGGTTTCAACAAACAGGCCAGGATGTAGAGGGGAACTGGAGAGGTAACGATCCGGCGACCGAAGAACCTCAGTCGACAGAAACAGGATGCAGACACATTGTAATCTCCCAATATGACTTCGCGGGATAAAGCACAGTATGAAAGTATGAAATCGGCTTGGATTAGAACCAGGGCTCATCACCAGACCATGGTAATAGATTTAAATCATCATATGACTGATAATTGTAAACTCATTATAAGGCGCTCTGACCACCATGCACCTGAGAACCGTACTTTTGGGACCGTCAACCCCATTTTCTTTCGCGTCTATGCTCCTTTGTTCTCCTTGCCATTCAGAGACGCTCTGAAACCCTTTGACGCCATGTCGTCTTGGGGTTGCGACCAGGGCTGATCAATACACGTTGATCAGCCAATAAGAGCAACTCCTAAGCGCCGCCGCCGCAACAGCCAGTCGCTAAACCCTACGAACCCTGGATATGTTCCAGTAGCTTGGTGCTCAAAACCCATTTCTTAATTTTCTAATTCATGCCATTTGTTAACCGTAGACGCGCACTTGCGCGTCTTCGATTGTCCCCCTATTTCAGCAGGGAATTTGACGCAATCTGGTGGGCTCATCGCGGCAGCATATATCAAACCCAAAGTAGGGCTGGATGACCGAATGAAATCAGGAGAACCTGGATGCTCTCTAATAGGAGTTGCATGCTTTCCGGTGGGCCGTGCCGTCGTCAGGAATGGTAAAAGCTGTATTGATTACTCAGTTCGGCCCAAGTGACGGTGTGGGTGTAAGTGAGCATCAAGTGCTGCATTATAATCACTCTGATCACCAACAAGAGCTTGCTTTTGCGTCGACTAGTTCGGGACATCCGTGTTTCTTCCGGACAAGCACAAGTTTCCTGCATGTGGTTATGATGACTCCGACTGATCTGTTCACGGGAGTAAGGCCCCTGTTGCGCTAATATCATAATGAGTCTGCTTCCTGTATGTATGCACGTCGGCAAATATGTCTCTTCTGTAGTAGGAAAGCACCCAACATCAAAGACAAGGGCCGAATGTGGTAAGCATATAGTGACGAGTATAAGTGAAGCTAGTGTTGTCCGTGCCGTCGCATGCCTCGATATCAGTCGAGGGGTGAGACAATTAAGGGTTGCCGAAACTGTACTACTTTGTTCTGCGTCGGTACATCTCGATTAAGCGTTCAATTGTGACTCAGAAAGAGCTCTTGGAGCCACTTTGCATGTAACTTGTTGGGTTGTCATCGGATGGTGGGAGAGTTGTTGGACGATCTCAATAGAGCTTGCAACTCGTATTACACGCACCCGAGAAAAGTCCAAGTTGGAAGGTGTAATGCAGGCAGAATGCAATATCAATCACTTGACTGATACGCCATGTACCAGGGTATTTTACTTGGGCCTGGAAAGAGACAGACGCAGATGCATGATAATGGCTGCTTGTCGTCACTCCAAGTAAGACCGCGGCCGACCGAACGTATAGTTTGTACATATGACTGTCGAACTTTCTCCTTGTGTTCTAGCAGCCTTGGAGGCTATGGTAGGAGTCGGGTCGCATAAGAGGCTGCATGAGGATTTCCGACGGGAAGAAGATCTTAGGGCCACCGATGGAAGTCAGACGGACCAACACTCTCGGGTTCGAGTTCAAGGGACTACCAACACCGAAAAGTAGGCGGTCAGACTCACGAAGAGAATCACAACTGTGATGCTTAGGAAAAGATCGGAGGGAAATATGCCAAGGGCCGTAAAGAGTGTGACGACGAGAGTCCATTGCATGCTGATCTAGTGTATAGTATTGTCCACATGATGCTGAACTCCGGGAGCTCATCCGGCAAGCAAAGTACCAAGGAGAAGAGCAAGGTTCAGGCGATATTTGCCGCAGAAAAGCAACCCAACGCAGCCCAAATCGACCGAGTTCGTTGCGTATAATAACAATCAAGGGGCGTAGACGCAGACGCAGTGTAGACGCAGGCGCAGACGCACAAGCGAAAGAAGTTGTAGGCGCAGTAGTAGCGGAGATTGTCTCGTACAAAGTGGATCAGCCGAGGATGAATGCAGTTCTAGTACCAACAACCGCGTCGGCAAAGCGCCCCTGAAGCCAAATTATCAAGTCATTGATGGAGTTTTGCTGTGATGGGTTGATGTTGAGGTACGTTGCCTTGGGTTGATAGATGTGAAGACAAGGTCAGGTACAGCCGCGCGCCATCACACCCAACCTGAGCTGCAGGAAGCGGCAAGGATCAGGTGGGCCCACATGGGGAATGAAACAGGGGTAAGGTCATCATGAACACTGTGATTAGTGGGCAGCGTTAGGCAGACTGTACAGTGTGGATTCCAACAAAGTTTTACTCAAAGAAGCAACCTCCAAGCGCCCCATGACAGGGGTCGTGCCTGCCATGGCTATGCTTGGTCCAATCATAAGAAAGCAGTTCTTTATAGTAGGAAAGAACCGATTAAGTCGAAGCCATCGGACCTGCTTTAGAAGGAACAACAACAACGGGAAGGATGGATAAGCCAGCCACTTCGAAGTAGGTACCGTAGGAAGGTGTTGAACAACTGCAAGGTACACGGCTTATCCTTTGATCATAACTCAGTCTACAACGGCAGTTACTTTTTTTCCCACTTGACCAACAGCCATTGTATCATATCGCCTTTACCCTGGGCTGTCCTCTCCTCTCCTGTCGATACTGGTCCGCCTCGGCATCCATCATCGTTTGACGCAAAGTCAAGTCACACACCCCCACAGCTCTTGAATGAAGATCCCAAGACCCAGAATGGACAAACAGGCATACAAACTAGACTATTGCTTGGACATGACATGATATGGCACAGCACAACATGGAGCAGAGCGGGATAGTGCAACGCAGAAATCACAGCTTCGTCACACTTGTCAACATCGAGAACGGCATGGTCAAGCACAACTATGTGTGACAAACCTTGACCGTCGTGCATCGAGTCATGCAGCAGCGCGGAATTGTATGAAGTTATCCCAGACTACACGTCGTTCGTTTCCGTATGCACCACCAAATAGTCGAGAGCAAGGTTTAGATAATACCATGTGTGGGGTAGAGAACAAAGAGACCCGGAACAGAATCAGGAATCGGAAGCGTTTATATGGAGTCGGTATTAGTACAATACTACGGGATATGCAGTTGGTTGCGTAGCTTTGCGCTTCACGCGATGATCGCCGCGGGCACTTCTGATATCAGGAACAGCCGATATACGCTTCTCATGGTATCTATACACTTGTTTGGCTCGCCGCGATTATCCTCAAGGGGTGCCTTCAGCGGCCCGCGCGCATGAGTTGGCCCGCCTACCCGCATAGAAACCATCCGAACGTCGTTTTGACAAGGTGAACAATGCAAAAGGGTAGCAACGTTAGTTTCACCCGCCGCGTCAATCTCGGAACAAACTTTAACACTACACGCGCGGAATTTTCGCTCACATGGGTCGCTATCATTGCAACGCTACATTATCAATTTCCTGGAGGTGTTGACATCGCCAAAGCCGAGAGGCTGACGCCAATTCTGCACGCTTTCTTTGTCCGCACTCGAACAGGGCTAGTACCTGATCCTTCGAGTCTTTCGACCCCAGGACGACCCTACATTCTGTGGACTATCTAATCTACAAGAGGATTAATTGTCTTCTTCGCGGATCATGTGCAACATCCGCAGGCTCCACAAGGCTTCTAACGCCTCCAACGCCTCTCGCGTCTTAGCTTAGCCAAGGGACAAGGGATGATAGCAGAAGCCCTACCAACAAAGGCTTCCAGGAAGAATTTTCCCTCAGAACGTGCCGGGGAACAAGCTTGGAGGCGGCCACTTCGGGGTTCAACAGAACCGCGTAAGTGATAATTGTGCCTACACCGAAATAGTCGGGTCTTGTCCCAGCTATTCAATATGAGCCCAAGATTGGGTAGCATTTGCCATTTTGACATATAACTTCACCAACCACATTTCTATTAGTGCATGTGGGTCCTTTTGGTGCTATTAGGACAATAACTCTGTCTCATTATGATGACTCTGGCAGGGCATGGAAATGCGAGGGCCCGCAATCATCAATCAGTAGGGCAAATTCTGTGGCGTCATGACACAAGCCATACAACCCATGCCGTTGTTGGTTGAATGAATTGGATAGAAATCGACAGCGGGAGAGGCATCGATAAGAGGGTGGGCAGGGAAAAACACCTGTCACGCCCATGTGGCAGCTGCAAAGAAGACAATTTCGGCACATCCATCTAGGCTGACCACTGCAAAATACTGACCGTGAAATCTATGTACATTGTGGTGGAACTTAGAGCGAGCTTTGCCGTTCATGATAATCATTCCGTACTAGCATGGGAGCTTAAGATCTTTGCCGCATGGCTTCGATTCCGGCTACAGGGATATGTCTGGTAGGAGCTACTGGACAATCCAGCCTGGAGCACTGAGAGGATAAACAATAACTCGCCATCGAGCTCAAGACACCCTATACACTTGGCACAGGCATATCACAGAAAAGACTACTCACACTGCGACATGATGCGGCCATTACGCTCTTCAACGGTAGTTAATGTTCAGCAAAGCGGGCTGATAGCCAACGGGTACATGAACAGATCGAAGCAGCTGGTCCGTCTGGATGCGGCCACAACGTTGACGACAAATTGAAGATGCATGATGGTGGTCACCCTTGAATGCAGAAGAACATATCTGAAGTGTGGGTGCACGATGCCCCATCATACAAAGTGCCCCATTGAACCTAGCAGGCTCACGCACCACCGGCTGCAAGAAAAAATCCGAGTGGGAGAAGTATCTCTTCGTTCTTTGGTCGGAACAAAACATGTCGGCCATAAGCTCGTCTAAATTTTAGGCGGGTTGGATTTCGTAAACCAGTGAAGAGTCTTGCTCTCGAAGTTCAGGATAAACCCCAAGGCACACTTTCCTCCAACAGTGACACTGAGAAGGACTCGAGAGAAGGAGAGAGCGCTGTCAGACTTGGAGCGAGCGAACTCCATTGTGGTTGGTCTCGTTGAAAGCCCCTTTGTGGACTGATGTACCTTGACGTAAGTCGACCCTTGGATCAGCCCGCCAACAGAGCGTGGTGTTGCGGCACACAAACTACTACCTGATTTGGGACCCGGAAGTTATATTTCACTTGAACAACTTGATTGTCTCCCTTTGCAAAAATCCCCTCGTGTGGTTTTTTGCAGTTGTTTGCGGGGACCTGAGAGCGAGGGCCGAGAAGAAAGAGGAGTGAGGGCCTAACAGCACCAACCCACACCCCCCTCCAAGCCTCACCCCCTGGCCGGCCCAGGACCAACTGACTAGGTAGCTAACCAACCATTCCTACCTATCTAAGCAACCAGCTCCTAGTCTTCAACACCGCTGAAGTGCAAACAGGACCAACAGTCGATTTTCCTTGCTATCGTTGTGAGGGTTATTTCGACTTTGACATTGTGGGATCTCCAAGACACCTGTGCACATCACATAGTGTCATGGACAGCAAACTGCCTTGCTCTATCATACTCGTCTCCAAACCCTCGGGACGGTTTCACCAGCTATATAAGGGCCAAGGACATCTGGCTTTATTTCAATCATCACAGCTCAGACTCACACAGACTCAGCAGCGATACAATCCATTGTCTTCACTTGAACTTTCTACAGAACAACAATCCAATATTCTATACATTCAAACCCCCCAGCTACAACTCCAACCTTGAGTTTCCAGTCATATTCTCTCGGTGTCGAACCTGAGATAGTCTATCACGGCAGCTAGCCTATTTTTTCCACAAGATACACAAAAACACATCCGTCGGCACCCGTGCAACCCAGCACTCTTACAAACTTTTCGGATCACGGCTGTGGACTACCTGCTATCGACTGAGGTAACTCCAATTGTCAAGCAATACTGTCCTCGCACAAAACAGAAGTTCTCCTATATATTGAAGCATTGAGACTTGGTCGCTCCAGTATCAGCATACCAGGAGCCATTCACATCATATCGACACATCTCTACTTTATTAGTTGAACTCGATATTATCAGCAATCATGTGCAAGTGGATGACCACCCAGAAGTGGACTAAGTGCGGCTGCACTCAGACCGATACTGTTCAGCAGCCTGGCACTACCTGTCAGTGCAGCAGCAACGTCACGGATCAGGGCACGACTACTTGGGAAGGATATTGCAACCGCCCTGTGTGCCGTAACCCTCCTCGGGCCTCTTAGTAGGTTGGTATTTGGGTTTCCCTTTATGCGAGCCTCTGAGTTACAAATAGCTAATTGGTGTCTGCTGCTAGCGACCCACGCTATCCTCGAAGGAAGGAGGAGAAATTGTGAGCAGATCAAATAGATCTGTGGGTGGATGTCAATTGGGATGGGTGAGGCAGAAATATGCCATTGATGGGGATTTCCTATGTCTTTCCTGAACTTATACTTGAACCCCTAGAGGGACCGTTGTATCCCTGGAGTTGTTTGGCAACAAACTCGAACTCCCAGAACAGCACAGACACGAGGATGATACAGTCAGTCATTTCCGAGTTTCTCAGGGAGGAAAGTTTCTGGACCGTTTATTTATGTTTCTTCTACACTTGTCTATCTACTCTCATTGATAGTTTGAATTGCATTTTTTTTTATTTGATCTATTAAACAAGGATTGACAGCCATTTGGAGAGACGTCTGTTATTTACTAAGCATTACGAGGAGTGTGAGGCCGGGGTGTGTGTTTAGTAAGAGACGGGGATATCATGTCTTTGTAGTATAGGCGAGATTTCAAGGGACTGGGGCTGCCTCGCTTATTTTGTTAATCTTTTCTTCTACTTGGTGGACAGATGATGACGTCTGATATCACTATTGTTATTATTATTGTTACTCGTATCATTCTTCTGCAATACGTTGAATGGTCTTTGAATTGCTCTGATTTGGGGACTTGAGAAGTCTCAATGTTTAGTTGAAGTTGGTTTAAGTTGAGATGAGTTAGATAGGCCCCACACTCACTCATCCTTCTGGCCATATCTGCGACCGCCTACGCCACGCTACGCCACGCCAGTTCACCTCACGGCCATGAAGATGGCCCGCCCTACCAAAAGCCACAACCAACGCATCTACGATGCAACAAAGCGGAAAATGTTTCACTATCTTTTGTTTTTACAGCCTCATTGTGGAGGAAGACAAGAGGAAAACGCCTCGTCGGCGTTTGCAACAGATGAGGACGGCCAGTGCACTGGATGAGACGACATATCGCATCACATCACCGCCTCGGCAGGAGTCATAGGTAGTTTATGATGCTCCATGTAAGTGAGTTTCCACTCACTTACTATAGTTGCTACCAACACTACACTATCTATATGCGTTGCATTGCACTGCACTGCGCTCAGGTCTCGCATCAAAGACCAACGGGAATAACTCCAATGAGAGACATTACCTTTGCTTCTTTTTCTACTACAGGATCAAAGGACAAGACTTGGCAAGGCAGAGTCTCGATAGACCTGTCATCTTGTTTAGATTAAGCGCCGAGTCCTACACGTACCCTCTTTATGTCTAAGCTAGTGCCGATAGATTGAGCTCTAGACTGAGTCATCTATCGAGTCGGTGAGTTGGAAAATGCTAACTGTTTCCGTGTTTTTAATATGTGTATTGTTATATTAAATTGGCGTATTCCTTTGTTTCTACTTGGTTACTGGGCTATTACTTACCATCAACCACCCCTGGCCCTGGCCCTGAGCCCTGCTACTGTTGCTGTTGGTGGAGTTGAATTCAGTGGGCGACAGGTTCGCGTGCAGACGTCACGCATCATGTGACCTTATTACTGCTGTTGCTAGGATGGGCCTCAAAATTGTAGTTTAAGTTGACTTACCTACATTGCGTTTAACTCAATTTTACTAGTAAAGTCAGCTTGACCATTGCAGCACTCGAAAATAATTATCCCGCAGATTTTACTTCTTCTTGGTTACACTAAAACCGTCGGGAGGAGAGAAAACGAAATGTCATATTTCCGACACCGATCTAATACTATCCCTATTACGATAAAGTACCTACCTACTCACTTGCCAGGTCAAAAAAATGATTCAAGTCTCCTTTACATTCTGCTATGCTGTTCATGGCTGTTGTACCGGTCAGTTGAAGATAGTACAAATAATAACCCGTCAACTTTGTCCATCCCGAGTATGTCGTGACAATGTAACACCCGCATGACTCAAAAAAAAAAAAAACTCTCCGTCCTGTTCCCTTGTATTTTGACATTCTCGCTTGAGATTTAATTGCTGTTGTCTTGTCTTTCCGCTTCCTTGCGGACCGTACGTGGCATGGCGGCCTGCGACAGGATGAGTATCTGCATTTGTAGATACGTCCGTCTTGACAGTTACGTATGGCGGTGTCACTCTTGATCTATAGAAATGTGGACTTGTTTTGAAGTTTTGGAGGATGATGTTGTTTAGTTGTGAGTTGAGCTGTTTGGGTATGCGTTTGATAGTACGGGATGTTGTATGGCATTGCAAATGAGAGAGTCTTAATACACAAATCATACCTGACCTTGCGTTTCCTCAATAGTAGAATCGCTTATGCATTGATAATTGGCCTTTTTCTCATCAGTAGCCGAGTTTATCTACTTGGTATTTTAGATAATCACCTTTGAACTGCGATAATAGTGCTTGGCTCGGTTCGAATTAACATCCGATTCTTTCTTGAACTGGTTCATACAGCATCCAGACAAGAGAAGGCTCGACTTGAGCCAATAGTCTTATATCTTAGGTCTAGGGCCCTCCAAGTGGCCATTTACATATAGCTTTTCGATGTGAGACGCACACCAGTGGCACTTCGATGGCCTTGTCCGGGCTTCCAGTTAACCTATTGAGCCTCTCAATGCAAATCGTGGTTGTGACTTAGACCATATAGTTCTCGCAGTGCTTGCCACGACATGCTTGAAGTCTGACTGGTGAGTGAAGAGTATCTTCATCAGCAGGTTTTTCTATCATACACATTTGGGTAACATAGAGGGTAACTTTGTGTAGTGAAAGAAGAAGATTTGCACCCGTATTTTGTCTAGAGAGAGCCAAATTTAAACTGATCCGTCAATATGACTCTATTATCATTATTTCAGTTAAGGGTCCTGATTGGTTTCGTTCTTGTGAATGTTGCCGAACTATCTTGGACTGCTTTGTTGGTAAGAATTGTCCCTGGTGGACTTGCTGACCATGTTACCACGATTATATCAAGTTCCTTGGCATCGCCTAGTGACTTACAAGGCAGAAAATCTCACATACTAACGAGTTGGAAGCCAGGAAACATACTTAACGGTATACATGTCGACGTGCCATAAGTGACCCGTCGAACGTGATGTTGAAAGTGGTATCTCAATAGAGAAGCTTACTGTGGAAATTGTACCAGATTCTTACCGGCCGGAGGACGGCGTCCTCTGGGATCTGCCTGTTCAAGGCTTTATGACGAAGATCCTAATGTCACTCCGGATCCCAAGGGCATCCTGGTCATCTTGTCCAGGTAACGCTATTTAGTGATGGTCTTCAATGATTTTGAATCTCGCTGCATTATCTTTCAGTGTTCCAGGATGGCATTCTCTTGCATTCGTAATGGAGGATTGTGTAACTTCTATTGAAGTGACAAATTGAGAGTTTTGACCTGCCGGAGAGGTTAAAGTTATTGTTGATAATTTTGAGAAATTGAAAGACTTCGGCATATGTTGGAAGTCTATAGAACAAAATAAGTAAGGGAGGATTGATCGTTGAGAAGACTCCTTGCGTCTTCCATAGGATAGCAGGCGGCTATCAGCATCAGAGTCTCGTATTGACATAGTTGTTCAAAGATGAGCATGTCCTTCCTATTTAAAATTCTCTATACCGGGCTTATATTGTCTCCAGTAGTGCAACTCACCGCATCTGTGTGGAGGGTATGATCTCCCAGGACAACTGCAAAGTCACAACGCAGAGTGCTAACGTACGTCAGTTACAGCCTTATTACCTCAGGAAGCAACGAAACTTATCAATCTGGTTTGATAAGGTTCCGGGCAATATCATTGATTTCCGGCCTCCAACGCGTCTCCAGGAGTATAAGACGAAGTCATATCCCAAGACTCGATCCTTCCAAAAAAGATTTTTTATCGCCGGTGTGGCATAGCAGTACAAAGTTCCATTGGTCCATACTGATAAGATATACAGCTCAAGGCTATTGAGAAGAATATTCTCATCAAGAGAAAACATGGGAATTGTTCCAACCAAGGGGTAGCTACCAGGGCCCATACTACCGGAATCAAATCTCAAGACCAGAATGGTGGAGAAGGAGACAAATTGGTTCCAAAGGATTCGTGAACCATCCTGAGCCTATCCTATTTGTGGTATTCGAGACGCTGAGGGCGTTTCCCCCTTGGCACCAGTGTCGCAAGAGGACAAACAAGGGGCTGGTACGGGTTTTAGATTCCAGTAAGAAGTTCGTTTCTTCAAACACTTAACCCCTGGACTCTATTCCTAGAGTAAACCGGTGGTTTATCACTATATATGCTTACTAGACAATCGGAGACGTCCTTGGTCTGTGAGTGTATTTGTGAATGATGTGTCCTAGAGGAACGGCGCACTATAAGCACAACACTCAGGTAATCTTTCGGAAGCAAACTAGGACTTCTATAAAAGATTAATTAGATATGCTCATAGTTACAACCAGCTCAGTCTGGAGTTTCAATGCCTCCTGGGCTTTGAAGACGCCCTCTACGTGATAGAGAGATGATCCTCGAACCTCACTTCAGGGATCAAGCCTAGATTTGAGACGACAGACTCGTCCACAGAAATACGATGCTGACCAACAGAAGATCCTAACAGTATCTAGAGATACATTTTCCCATTTGGGAGACGAAAGTGCTCTAAAAACAGACTTGTGTTGACTAGAACGATGTCCTACGGTGAACACAAGAGACTACTCGAGCGACATACTTTTGGCCATAATCGGCCGCTTTGGATCACAAAAGCCCTTGTTGGTATAGGTCCTATATCTGATCAGACAAAATATGACGCCACCACAAAGACGAGGAGACCTGTAAGGGGATGAACTCTGAAGGGTAGCTCATCCATCAAAAGGACTAAAGACTTCTCAGACGTCGGTGTTCTTGGACCCAATCAAGAGAGGATTGCAGCTACATAAATGACTTTTCTCCATCATAGAGAAAACAAAAAGGCACCTCTCAATATATTTTATCTGATTCAAATGGGCCTACTTTACTTGGGCTGGTTCTAGAAGCTTTACAGAAGGGGACCCA
The DNA here is from genome assembly GCA_011034095.1 of Fusarium cf. aywerte. NCBI lineage: Eukaryota > Fungi > Ascomycota > Sordariomycetes > Hypocreales > Nectriaceae > Fusarium > Fusarium cf. aywerte. The sequence continues at coordinate 83,967 of WETZ01000034.1, forward strand.
CTTATCTCTGATGGCGATGGTGATGCATGCTGAGCTGCTTAACCGCCACCTAGAAATTCAACCTGGCCTTTACAACATTACTCAAGCAGCTTCAGCTTCAGCAATGCTTCTTAGTCGGGAAAAATTAAAGCTCGGTTGATACTTGCGAAATTGGGTCACATATATTCGACCCTTTGAGAACAGCATGCGACACTTCTCAAAACTACCCAGCAAATGGAACCTACTCTACGTCAAGATCTAGCCATCATCACAGGTTGACTACCAGCACCATCATGACGACCTCCCAAGTCAACACATTCAAACTCAACATTCTCGACTTACCCGTGGATATACTCAGTCTCATACTCAAACCACTCGTCACAAATCCTACGCCTATTCATCTCTGTCCTTGCACTACATCACCCATCGATCCTCTGCCCATCCTGCTCTCTCACCCAGCATTGCATGCCATCGCCACACCACTACTATACGCAGGTAATGAGTTTCTACTGGACGCAACAGGCCCCCATGCGCAGCACATCCGCAGGGAATTGCAGGATGCTCCTCCCGGAGCCGATGAGAGACTTCCCGGCCGAGCGACTCTGCTCACAACGCCTGGTGCATTGCGTAGGATCGCGCGGTTGGAACTACGTATTGACCGTTTAAGAGGGTGGCTCGGATCGGATGTTGTGCCGTTGCTGACAGAGCTGGCGGTGCAGGGAAGGATGGACTATCTCACCATCTGGGTGCGCACTCCCGCTGAGCCGAGAACGCCAATGTACTTCCGTCCTGTGAAGCACGAGAAAGACATGGACATGTTTTCTCGACCGCCGCTGGAAGGTTTATTACGAGTTCTGGCAGACCCGTACCTTGTATCGGCGCAGTTATGGGTAGACGCGCAGCATTCAAAGACGTGGTGCCGGTTCCATGCCGGAGGCTGCGGAGCGGAAGGTGGAGACCCGGGTCCGGAAGGCGAAGGAGGACGGCGTGTAGAGATCGAGTGGCGGGAGATAATCCGGCTGGTTGATCCGGAGAGAAAGGAGATCACAGTTATTGGAACGGAGAAGAAGTGGTGAATGTCATCAAATGCATCAAAAGCAGATCAAGCTGATCTCTTTGGTTTGTGGCACATCTGATACCAGTTGAGGGTGTGTTTGCACGAATACGTGGCGGTCTTTCTTTCATTATGGACGGCACAGAAGCCGGAGGGATGCGCAGTGGCTTTCTGCGAGGCAAGATGGTGTACTGCGACAGTGTGACAGTACACTTTTGCGACCAACGTCTCAAGGTTTGGGCACAAGATGGGAAGATTATCAAGCTGAGAGATCAGCATTTGATAGATCAGCGTGAGATGAGCATCTGGTGTCCCGTCTTGGCAATGCTGTCAAACCGAACATGTGACGGCCTTGACCGTAATCTCGCTACAACTCGAATCTTATTCATGGTTCCTGTGCCAAATGCATTAAGGGAGACACAGGAGCATTACCCACTGAAACAAGGCTATACTTGCCCTCTCCAAAGCCTTGATACCCCCGAGCTGTGTGGCCTGGCGATTCGGAACCCCGAGGGATCACCGCATTGACAGGAGACAGACAAGGTCACGCGTGCAACACAACGGAAGAGCTCGAGCTTTAAATGAGAAATGACGTATTTTTGTGTCTGATGATTTGCTTTAGAATTGGCTTTTCTTTTACTTTAATTTAGTCTGAGAAGCTGCGAGGTGATAACCCGTTTCCCCGCAATTGGTCTGGAATCTAGAGTTTCAAGGATAACCCAGTGATATGATGGTGTTTACTTGTGCGATAAGCTGAGGCTGACTTTCAGTCCATTCATTGATGGCCTATGGTATTTAGATACTTTTCAATTCAATGCCACCATGAAAGAAGGGAGACGCACATCTTGTTAACTCTGTGGCAGTGTGGCATAACCATAATACAAGCTAACTAAAAGCCGGGCATGCCTCCGCCCCCATAATCGGCCATCCAGATATGTTGTGCACTCTACTCTACTCTCCTCTCACCAAAAAGTCCAAAAAGGATTTATGTGGATTACACCTTGAGCCTGGGAAGACAAGACAAACAAAAATCCTAGAAAAAAAATATATATCCATGTGGATGAACTTTTTCGTCATACACGTTTCTCGGTCACCTCCCGAAAGTGTTACCCAAGAAGATCTGGGACCAGTAACCTGATCCCTGACGAGAAGACTACTGTACCGAACTGGAACACATGGGCTAGAAGGAATATGGGACATCTAATTGGGTCGTGTTCAAACAGATCATGTTGGAAACGGATATAGCAAGTATGCGCGGGTCGGCCTGCTCCGGTTATTCATGGCTCGTTTTTTTTTTCCTTCTTCTTCTTTCTTTTTGAGGATGCAAGTTGAAGACAATGCGACGCTATCTAAAACTATCTTGCATTGGGCACATGATCGGTCTAGACTTGATGAATTGCCGGTTGATGGTTGGAAACAAGACTTGTGGGTGTGTAGCGTACATGTGGAAGACTACGAAACCAATACTACGTGTATACAGAGCCGATCACTCGTTCATCTGCTACTATCTCTGCACCCATAATACCACCGAGAATGAAAAAGAATGTGTGATAAAACAGATGGTGTAAGCAAATGAATTGATGGGCGGTGCAGATACTCGTGTTGCCAATACGTCAGGTGATAGGCCAGCCTTACTGGAGTAGGTAGTCTATACCGCTGTTTTGTACAGCACAGCATAGCAGCGGCAAGTTATCAGTACAGTACCACCGAATTGATCTTCAATCGAATCGCAAAAATTCGATCTACACTTCTTAGCCTTTTTACGGAAAGGACTGGAATTAAAATGATTTGCCGCTATCAAAGATGAGCTACGGTAGACCAAGACAGCCAAGACATACCAAACCCCATGCTCAAGTCCAAGCTCATACACAGGCAGAGTATAGTAATCATTGTTCACGGAATAAAAATATAGTCAAAGACAAATAGGCAGGAGAAATGGTGATGGGATTTTTTGATGGAATGCTAGAAAACTTGACTGTTCCTAATCTTAGTCCTTTTTTTCCCCTTGCTCCTGTTCCTTTCAACCGAGAGCTGAAGCCCTGTCAGGTCCCTTCACCCCATGTAGATTTCTGGGGGATTTTCTTTCTGTTCCTTTCTTGATAGCATATTTTTTGCTCTTTTATCCCAAAGTTATTCTCATTCAATGGTATCCTCAATTTTCTTTCGTGCCGTTGTTGTTGTTGTTGGTCATCAATTTGAGTCCGAGTACAATAGTAAAAGAAAAATCATCGCTGCGCTTTCCCAAAAACACATATTGATCCGTATTCATGATTTAGTGAAGAACAACATCATGGAAGTCATGCTTGTGCTCGTCAGCGTGCTCACCCCAGTGAACAGGTCCAAGCTTGAGGATGCGGTAGCTGTTGGCGCTGGAGCTGGAGCTGGAAGCTGAAGACTCGGTCGAGGATCGTCGCTCGGTTGAGGGACGAGCGTGGGTGCGGACAGCGGGCTTCTGAGGGTATGAAGGAGATGTGGCGGGTGCCAGAGAGAGGAAGGAGGACTTGGGAGGAGGAGTGAGAGGAAGGAAGTTCTGAGGAGGAAGGTTGGACATTTTGGTAGAGTTGTCGAGTGTATAGAGTAGAGAGTTGTTGTTGTTGCTGCTGTAAGTTGAGTTGAAGTGGATGAGATAGTTGATGATGAATAGCTTGTTTGATGGATAGAAACAGAAGAATAGACAGCAACTAGAGAGGGAAAGACGTCCTTCTTATGCTTTCACCATATCATACAAACGCTCTCTCTCTCTCTTTCTCTCATCTCCATATAGACACATGCCTATCGACTTGATAGCTTATACCTAACCCACACCCCCCTGGGGTACCCCGGCCTTCCGTACCACCGAAATCTACACTACCTAGGTATCGTACTTTTCTGTATCGTCACAGCAAGTTAATGCGAAACCAAGTCCCGCCCATCCCGCTCCCACCACCCTGTTGTCTCTGTCCTCTGTCTTCTTCTTTTTTTTTTTCTTTTTTTTTTTTGTGTTCCCTTTTCTGATTTGATCTACCTTTTTGGGCGGGGTCGTTTTACAACCTTTCGCCTCATTCTATTCTCGTCATACCGTCGTCGCAACAGAGTTACGAATCTCAAAGACATAAAACATCATACATGTTTCTTCCTTGATAACCTTCTTTTCGCCACGTCTGTTTTGTATCGTTCATCTGAGACTGTATCAGAAACAAGACCGAAAGCAAAAACACTTTTCCCCCGGCTTCATATGTTTCTATTCTTGAATGTGACTCGCACCGGTTATCAAACCCGGTTCCATTCATTCCATGATTGGGTACAGGCTTGACAAAATAAATGTTTATGAAAGACCGCCCTTTTTTCTTTTTTTCACAATTTATTTAACGATTGCCGCCGCGTCGCATAATGCCCATGTTTTATACATCCTCCTTCTTACTCGCTCGCTAGTGTACCGGACTTGGTTTCTTATGGTGCAACTGAGACTACGGCACACGAATCTGCGGTTACACGTGGGGGTTCTGCTCCTTTCTCCCGCCACGGACCGGTCTTGCAGCCCTTACCTTGCTTTTATTTGCCCTTCTTGTTAAATCGTAGATTTTTTTGGACATGTATGGATGACACCAGTCAATCTGGCAGATAATCTCAAGAGCATACAGTTCTCTGTCCAAATTCAGTCTCCCAATGTCACTCCACCAACCTGACCATCATCGTGCATCACTATCAGCTCCACTACAAGTCAAACAGGGACTATCTCGGTAAGTAAATAATACCACAGATAAAGAAAGGGAGCCTGGTTGGAATCTGGGTCTGGACCGTGACCCCCCAGAACTGTCAAAGCTTTGCAGATCGTGGGGAACTCCCGTCATGGATGCTACGCCTTTTGCTTCCATTCTTCCCGTGCCTACTCTACTGTACGTGTATCATCTATTCTAGTCTAGAAAATACGTACACAACACGAAACACATGATACGTACACTCTGTAAAGCTTCTCTCTTCATATGCTTGTCGCACTTCAGCTTATGCTTATTCGAGAATGTCTCTCCACCTTCAACCCACGCACCTAACAAATAACCGGACCAGGCTTCTGAGTGGAGCGCTTCCCTTTTCTCATTCATTACCAAAATCCATTGTGTACTTATTCACTTACTACTGCTGTACTGTAATGGGCCGGCTTATCTTCCGGTGGGTTCGACATCTTTCTCTCTACCGACTCTGCCGCAGAAAGTCCCCATACCAAAAGCCATTGTGGTGTTGAGGCTTCCATTCACGATACACAAAACAATCACCACCACACTCAACAACATCAGTAATTTAACAAGAATTCATATATTACGCATACTAGATAAATATACAGCATGGCAATGACCAAGTAAGCATCGTAACAGAGCAGCACCTTGTCAAATCACACCTCGTAGCAATTGAAACTGTCAGGGCAAATAAGCCAATTCAATTTCATACTTGGTAAAGCGCGTGTATAGTCAAGTCTTGATTCCAATCTGGATCATCATCCTATATCTCGTTGCACCTCCCTTTCTTCACCGACCCCTTCGCTAGGTAGTGTACATCAAAGTCAATAAGCTATTAAAATCGAATGCCCCGGATCTCAAAATCTTTTTTCTTCTTCATCAAGTAGCCACTTTATTGGTTGCTTGAACCCCTTTGCTTTGTAAGGGAAACGAATCACTTCATCCCCCTCCTCCAATTTGATGTGGTTTTTGTGTTTTTCTCGTTTATTGTATAATCCCTACCAACTTCTTTTGCGGATCTATCATGCTTTAAATAAAAACCCCTACCAGAAAACCATGAAAACTGAAATGACAACCTGTGCCACGTATGCATTATTCAATCAGAAATATTAATCGTTTGAGGGCGAGTTAGGAGAGCTATCAATTTTGTTAGTTTTTTGTTCATATCGCAGCGCATAGACAACACTTACTATTGGTTTCCAGACGTTCCCGGACCCGGCGTGCGAGGAGAGAAAGCAGGCGACGTGGGTGAATAGCTTGGGCTAGTAGGCGACTGCTGAGCCGCCGGGCTCCTCTGGAAGGTTGGACTCGTTGGAGAGTACGCTTCAGGGGATGTCGGAGACCACGAGGGGGATGCTGGGGAGTAGGATGGTGAGGTTGGGCCAGCTCCATGCACATTGGGCGACGTCGGGCTGTAGTTGGGGCTCGCTGGCGAGTAGCTGGGAGAAGTGGGAGAGTTGAACTGCGCCGGTGACGTAGGCGAGTAGTGTCGAGGAGACGACGGCGAAGTAGGAGAGTAGCTTGGGGATGTCGGGCTGTAGCTGGGGCTGGCTGGGCTTGTAGGCCGCAACATAGGCGAAGTGGGCGAGAATGATGGTGACGACGGGCTGAAAGATGGTGATGTCGGTCCATATCGGCTCATGCCACCACCATCGATAAGAGGTGAAGTGGGCGAGTATCCCATGTTGGGCGACGTCGGTGAATAGCTGAACGGTGAGGTTGGCGAAGTGCTGCTGAAAGGACTGGCCGCTCCACGATTGTAGGGACTCATGGGAGTGGCACCGCCAAAGCCACCATTGCCACCACCATAAACACTATCGAAGCCAGTTGTCGGGTCCGATGCTCCCTGAATAGGAGAGAAGTTTCCTGCCGCAGGAGAGCTGAGGCTGAGGTAGCCTGAATCAGCCATGGGAGAGCCGTTGTCGTAAGGAGTAGCAGCTCCCTCAATATCTCCACTCTTTGTAGGCATGCCTGAACCCAAGCCCATACGAGAGTTGTCCGAGATGACGGTCTCCAGCATCTTAGGATCCAGAAGAACGTCAAAGTTACCTGTTCCCATTGGTGCCATCTGACCAAGCATGACATTCTCAGAGATACCACGGCAGTCATCCAATTCACCTGTCGCCGCAGCTTCAAGCAAAATCTCCACAGTTTCCTCAAACGAACAACGCATCAGAGCACCGGTGTCAGCTCTGTTGATTCCGTGTCGTGTAACAGCGGAGATGATACCTCTGTAGGTCATCACGTCGACAAGAAGAGCAATGTGTCGATGGTTGACGTAAGAACCATCAAAGGCCAACACGTTGGTCAACTCCTTTGCCAAAGCGGAACGAGCAGCTTCGATACCAAACACTTCGACAATCTGGTAAAGATCGTTAGTGTATGTTCGCGTCGCATCAACACCATCAACAGCCAAGACTTCACGCAGAGCAGTACCACTGGTATCCAGGTACCACTGTGTGCAGCGCGGGTCGTCCTTGATAGCAAGCAACGCGCCATCTGTGTCTTCGCTAAGTCTGGTACCCTTGGTCAAGAAAGCACGCTCGATGCCAGGGACACCACGGAGAGTAAGTGTGTCCAAAAGATGAGCCTCCAAGCGCTTAAGCATGACGTCATCTTCCATTCGACCACCGTCGCCGTCGTCGTCCTTGTCACCTGTGTAAATGGTTCGGATACGAATGACTTGCTCATCGGCGTTGTTGTCACTGAAGATGACCGCCAGGTCAGTGGGGTACTCCTCCTTGATGCGCTGAGCGACGTCGTCAATCTTGATCTCCTTATCGAGAAGCTTCTGTCGGTCCAAGGTAATACGCAGAAGCCATCGCGATTGGTTGGCAGTGGGATCAACGGTTTCGTCAGGAATCATGTAGTAAGATTCAACCATATCCATATCTTCGGGGATGTTGGTCTCCGTGATGTTCGGATCATAGTAGATCTCAGTGACCGAAGTGACAGAGCGGAGGTTGGTGTATTCGACCATACTTCGTAGCTTCTTGGCCTGCTCTTGCTTCGCAAGTGGTGTGTTGAGGTACACAGCCATACTAGGCGTCTTGATGTTCTTGGCCAAGTTAAGAATTTCCTTAAGACGAGGCACACCCAAAGTGACGTTCTTGGAAGACACACCAGCAAAATGGAAGGTGTTCAGTGTCATCTGAGTAGCAGGTTCACCAATAGACTGGGCAGCCAAAACACCAACCATTTCACCAGGGTTGACAAAAGCGCGATCCCATCTGTTTTGGAGTTCACCCAGGATGTGATCGAAAGCCAGCTTGTTTAAGCGATGCTCCTTGACAACTTCTTTGAAAGCCAGTCGAGAACGCAATAGGCCCTTAAAGAGAATGGACGCGTTCGCATCAGCCTCAAGTGAGATGGCGTCGGTTCCACGGACAATCTTCATGTTATCCAGCATGTTCTGTACCGCCGGAATAACATCAGCGGGGCGCAAGTTGCTTCGGTCATTAGCCTTGACATTGAAGACACGCTTCGCGGACTCGATAATTCGAGTAATGTTCAGAGGCAACTGCATCATTTCATCGTTGCCCTTCGCCCTGTTGATTTCTCGGATCCGTTTGCGATCGTGCACCAGTCTCTCCCACTCCTCATCAAGAAGGGCCATGGAAGGCCTGTCACCAGTCAACTCATTGCCGAATTCATAGTCATGCTTGAACCAATCAGGAGGGTTGGCAAGATCCAGACGGTACTTCTTTTCGAAAGCGGTGTTCGACATGTTGAGAATTCCCAGCTTCTGCTTCTCAATGATCATAGCATCGAGACCGTCTTCACCGTAAAGGAATTGAACAATGTCACCCAATGAGTTGCGAACGGTACCATCATAGCGCGCAGAAAGATCCTCAAGAGCCTTGACCAATCGTCGCTGGATGTAACCAGTTTCAGCAGTTTTGACAGCAGTATCAATAAGACCTTCTCGACCAGCCATGGCGTGGAAGAAGAACTCGCTAGGGGTAAGGCCACGAAGGTAAGAGTTCTCGACGAAACCACGAGCTTCGGGAGAGTAATCATCCTTGGTGAAATGGGGCAGGGTACGGTACTTGAAACCGAAAGGAATACGCTTTCCTTCAACGATTTGCTGACCGACGAGCGCAGTCATCTGTGAAATGTTGATAGAAGAACCCTTGGAACCTGAAGAAGCCATGGTGACGGCGTTATTTGAATCCTTCAAACTCTTCTGTGTTGTGGTACCAGCCTTGTCACGGGCCTGGTTAAGAGCCATAGAGACCTTGTTTTCGAAAGTCGCACGAACGTTCATACCAGGCAGAGCCTCAAGTTCGTTGGCAGTAGCCATCGCTGTCAAGCGGGCGACCTCGGCCTTCTCCTCATCAATATGCACCTGGACCTTAGCAATGGTCGCCGCATCAGGAATCGTGTCACCGATACCGATACTGTGACCGTTGTTCAGAAGCCAGTAAGTGACAACTTGTTGTACACCGTTCAAGAAAGCCATAGCACCCTCAGGTCCCAGCTCGTTGTAACTGATATGTACAATACCACCGGCAGAAGCACCAACACTCTTCTTAGTAAGAAGACCGTACATCAGTTGACCAGCCTGAATCAAAAGACCCTCATCCTTGAGAGGAGCACTTTCGTTTGAGTCGGTACCGTTGAAAAGACTAACCTCCTTAGGAATAACCATGCTGATAAGCTGCTTACCGGTCCAACGAGGGCGGGGCTTGTAAATAGCGGGCTGAGGAATAACACCATCCCAGTTAGGAACCCAAAGCATACAGTTCATGATTTGCTCTTTGGTGAGGAAAACATCTCGACGGCAAAGCTTGTAGGCTCCAGCAAGAGAGTCCTGGACAATACCCATCAGGGGACCGTTCTTTTGAGGAGAAACAATGTTAAGAGGGACTAGACAGAGCTCCTTGACCTCAGCACGTGTTTCTTCACTCTGGGGGACGTGAAGATTCATCTCGTCACCATCGAAATCGGCGTTGTAAGGAGAAGTGACGGACAAGTTGAGACGGAAGGTGGAGTAGGGCATAACGCGAACACGATGACCCATCATGGACTCTTTGTGCAGAGAGGGTTGACGGTTGAAGATAATATAATCACCAGTCATCAAATGACGCTCTACCTTCCATCCATACTCCAGGGAAATCGCACCAGCACGTCGGTGGTGTCTCAAGTCGATACGTGAACCATCGGGTCGAACAACGTACTGGGCGCCGGGGTGTTCATTGGGTCCGTTCTCGACAAGCTGATGCAGCTTCTCGATGTTGTAAGGAGTAACAGTCTCGGGGTAGGTGAGGGTCCTGGCAATACTACGAGGCACACCGACCTCGTGAAGCGACAGGTTGGCATCACCTGTAATGACGGTACGTGCAGAGAAATCGACACGCTTACCCATCAAGTTACCTCGGAGACGACCTTCCTTACCCTTTAGACGGGCTCGAATAGCCTTAACAGGACGACCGCTCTTTTGCAGAGCACGAGGTTGACCGGCAATATCGTTATCCATGTATGTGGCAACGTGGTATTGTAGTAGCTCCTCAAAGTCTCGAGCAATGTGCTGGGGTGATCCCTCACGAATAGCTTGCTTCACGTTTCCGTTGGCGCGAATGATATCACCTAGCTTGTAGGTCAAATCATCTTCGTTACGCATACCAGTACCAGTACCGTCCATAGAAATACTGGGGCGAACAGGAGGTGGTGGCACAGGAAGAACGGTGAGAACCATCCATTCGGGACGAGCGTAATCTGAGTTGAGACCCATGTTAACGAGATCCTCCTCGCTAATCTTTCTCAAAATGCTGTGAGCTGTCTCTGGTGTGATGGGTGTTGTCTCCTTCTTCTTTGACTTGTGGCCGTCTTCTTCGACTGTAATATCGAACGCGGCCTTGAGCTGTAAAGCGCCTTGTCGAACATTAGGTTGAACGTTACCACAGCCGCCGTGGCCTTCCAAGGGACCACCAGTCTTGAGCGCCGCGGAGTATTCGTCGTCTTTTTGTTTCGGCTCGTCGTTCTCACATCGCTTCTTCTTCTTGCAAACTTCCCAGACTCGGTTGAAGCGGACTTTAGGATCTCGAGTGTTGATGGCTGCAACGAACTCGGGATCTCTCTGAGTAGGCGGTTAGCATACAAAGGTCAAATAGCGTCATGCAGTAGTGAGACCAACAGTATCGGCTAGCACTTTGCTACAGTTGTGGCAAACAATCTCCAAAATCTTCTTGACCTTCTTAATGAATCCAGGATGGTAGACGGGCTTAGCCAGCTCGATGTGGCCGAAATGACCGGGACACTCGCCCATGGCTTGTGTGCAGGTCTTGCAGCGGAATGATCTGTCGATTGATCCAAGAAGCAGGTCGTTAAGACCACCATCACGAGGCTTCGTCTTGTTCTCGTCCATCGTTTCAGGATATACAATATGGCAGACACTCATGTTCTTGATCTCCTCGGGGGACATCAAACCGAACTGAATCTCTTCCACTGTCTTGAGCGGAGCGCTCGAGTGGGTGAAGTAAAGGTTGGCCATGGTGGCGATTGGTGGTTGTTCTGACGTGGAGTAGAAAGGAGCGAGAAGAGAGAGTAGAGGTCTGAAAGCGCGCCAGAACGTAAATAAACGCGAAAAGCTGAAGAAAAGTGCAAAAGGTTGCGATTAAGTAAGTTGTTAAAAGCGCAAGGCTAAAAATTCCGATGATATATGCACTCAAATGCGATTGCTGGATAGCGATGAGCCGCAACGCCTGTCCTGGCCACCGGGCCTAGGTGAACCTCAGGCTGGTCTCCCCCGTCGCCGCCACCTTGTAAGTCGCAGAAAATCGAAAAATCGCGGTCGGCGATGTCGTCAATCGGTCGAAGTTGGTCGATGAGCTGTTTCGATGAGTTGCGCGCGATGCCCGACGCGCGATGTGATGACTTTGTGTTGTAGGCAAAGTTTTGTCGTGGTTAAAGCGAGAAGGTCGGGGGAAGCCTGAAAGAATCTGGACTTGAGAGCGGCTGGCAGCAGGTCACGCGCTAAGCCTCTTTGGGACGCCCTGGAGCTCTGTGTGTTGCCTGAGGCTTGTTAAAAGGTTTGTACAGTTACTTTCACTGCACGTTCTCACGTGCTGACTAAAGCACTTCAGGAGCGAAATCAGTCTGCCAGTCGCGCTTTTTAACGAGGCTTTCAAGTATCTCTACTTTTACCCCTAAGAATAATGGATCCAATCACGCCCTCTGACGTTAGAGATCCGGGCAGTGACTCAGGCGAGACACCTCCCAATTGTTCATGCTCTTTAAGGGGCGCAGAAACTCGCATTTACATAAGAGATAGTCTAAGCCATAGATCACTCTATTAGAGTTATGTTGAGCAGATAAGCTTCTGGTAGTCGAGATCTTGTTACATATCGGAATTTTTTTTCATTAGCATGAAGAACCTAATTATCACAAAGCTCAACTATAGGTAGCTACTGGGTAGGTAGCATCGCGAGAAGAATCTCACTGTTGCGATATTCGTTCTTTGTCGTGCTCGGGCACTTTATCTATTAGTAAAGGAGTTTCAGAATGCATTAAACACTGTTATTACCACGCCACTACACATTTTATCTCTTGGTTGGGATGAAAATGTTCAATTGCTCTGTTATGAAGCTACCTAATCAACCCTATCCCATGCAGCTCTAGCTCCTAGTGATCCATGCGACAAAGGCCACTTTGTTCTTTGTCGTGTGTCCACCAATTTTCTTTGTTAGCAAGTTACATCTAACGCTTTCGCCCTCTTCTGCTGGCCGCACTTTTCTTGACGGGTGGTTTCTCCTCCAAATCACTTTGACCCTCCCCAGGACTCCTACGTCTCATGGTACCGGTGGATACGGCGATAAATTCATCCTCGCTGTCGCTCTCGCCGAGATTAAACAGAATTGGCATCCGGAAACTTTCGCCTTCGTCCAGAGTCTTGGATGGGTCGAGCGTCAAGACATCCACTTCTTCGTCCTCAGCATCAAGTCGCCGTCTGTGAATTTCTTCCTGGGCGTAAATATCGAACTCGTCCTCTCGTTCGATGTATTCAACATTTTCCTCCACTTCAGCGAAGTCTGGCGCCAAAGCAGACCATTTTTGCGGACTCACTACAGACCATATGTATATGCGACCAGTTTCCAAACCACAGGCAGCCAAGAGCGCACGGGTTGGGTGCCACTCTATCACTCCTTGTTCTTCTTTTGGGTCTTTGAGCATACATACAAGACTGCCGTGATTGCGCTCCCACACGTACAGCTCGTGGTTGTTATACGTCGAGGCTGCCACGTATTCGCCAGTAGCACTAAATGTGACATGATTCCATGATAGCCTGTTGACGACATCCTGAAATTTGTGCTCCAATGGCACTTGTAACGTATCGAGATCGAGGTTTTCCGCTAGCAAGTTAGGCACCCGGAATGTTCGAATAATTCTGTCCTGGGAATTAACCAATAGTTCGCGACCCGACACCGTCATTCTCATATGCGTGATGACTCCGGAGCATATCTTCTCGGAGTATATAATTTCGTAGGTCTTGGCATCGATAATATTTAGTTTTCCCTTATTCGTGCCAGCAAGGATATGGTCTCCGGTCGTGCTCCAGATCGCGCAAGTTGTCATTTGTTTGGCGTCTTCCTTGGCTTGTTTCTCACGTAAGGCAGTATCGCCGTCGGTATTCGATCGCTTAGGTGCGGATGGCAAGATGTGTTTTACATCAACAGGGTCGGTGACATCGACGAGAACAGGCTGCTCCTCGAAGAGCGCTGCGACGAATTGAAGGCTGGCGCATGTTAGCTGGGCTCTCAAGATTGGTCGCAATATTCTTACTGATTCCATGGATGAAGCTCGGCCATGTATGCTGGCGCGCGAAAGCGAACCTCGCGTAGGCGCTTGCCATCCTGAAGATCCCATAGGATAGCTTTCCATCCTTGGCAGGTCGTGAGAAGATACTGTCCACATCGCGACCAGCTCAAAAATGTGATGCTCTTATTGTGACCTCTCAATTTTCTGGCAACCCCCATAGTCTCTAGGTCCCACACCACAACTGTTCCATCGACTCGGCCGGATGCTAGGTAATCGCCCTGGCGGTTGAAGCGCAATGTTGTCGCATGTCCCGATCGGATCGTATTCGTGATGTTCTCGGGGTAATCCTGGAGGAGATAGTCGTCTGACAATAGCAGATTCATTTTAGCGCAGCTCTGAAAGATAGCATTAAGGTATTATCATGAATGAATCTGCCGCGATTAAAGAAGTGTTTGTGTAAGACTAGAATTTGGCTTCAGCCGTGCTGTTTGGGTGGATGTTGATCTGCAAGGCTGCGATGACCCACCTGCTTTCACCCCCATCGGCAGGTGTGCAAGCAACAAATGTGGCTGATATCTAAAGTGCAGTACCGTCCGGGAATAAGACTATTACGCCCCTCCATTGCTACTGAGTCTCTCCCCACCACGCTCAAGTTGCACTAACAATTCTCACAAAGCCCCTCCGATTCACAACATCAGTCACCAACAAAGCGCAGGCTCTGCGCCAACATTCATTTTCACCGTTGGCTTCTCACTCACTGAGCAAATCGCAAATATGGCGAACTCCAAGTGGGTTTTGGGAACAGTATCTACTTAGTACATGTATCTAATCGTGTTCAAGATTCGAGTATGTTCGTAATTTCGAGACGACAGATGCTTTAATGCCCAATACATGGATCGTGGTTCGCATCGATGGCAGAGGCTTCACAAAGTATACACAGCCCTGATGAGCAATGAGAATCACACTGACTCTGCCAAGAATGTGTGCCAAATATGCTTTTGAGAAGCCAAATGATCGTCGAGCTTTGGATCTCATGAATACTGCTGCCAAAGCAGTTGTGACTGAATTACCAGACATCACTATCGCATATGGTGTCAGTGATGAGTACAGGTTCGTCGGCACTGTGTTCTTGTGATGTCTCTTATTAACAATACTACCAGCTTCGTCTTTCACAAAGCATGCACTTTGTTTGAGCGAAGAGCAAGGTAAAGAATTATGCTGCCCTTGAGTCAACTCTTGGCTTACCATGTCTCAGTAAACTCGTCAGCACCGTTGTGTCTACATTCACAGCTAACTATGTCTACTTCTGGTCTACTCACTTCCCAAACACACCCTTGTCTCCTCCATTGCCGTCCTTTGACGGGAGAGCAGTGTGCTATCCCAGTGTGCAAAATCTCCGTGATTACATGAGCTGGCGGCAAGTGGATTGTGAGTATTCCAACGTGTAACATGATTAGTTTTGATGCTAACGAGCAAGGTCACATCAACAACCTCTACAACACAAGTTTCTGGTCCCTAATTCAGGTCAAGGGCCTTGACAACAAGGAGGCTGAAAAGAGACTTGCGGTAAGTCGTCGGTGTCCCTGGACCAAGAACATACTGACATATTGAAAGGGTACATACGCTGCAGACAAGAACGAAATTCTCTTCTCAGAGTGCTCAATCAACTACAACAATGAGCCAGAGATTTACAAAAAGGGTAGCGTCATCTTCCGCGACGTATGTACTACAACTCCCCTGTAAGAACATGCACTAACACAGACAGTACGAGCTTGTTGATCCAAGCTCTCACAATATCACGCAGACCATTGACTCCCAGGCAGAGCCGACTCAGCAATCCAAGACACAGAAAGAAAAGGACAAGAAGAGCCGCGCAAAGGCTCGTGTGGTGGTGGAACACGTGGACATTATCAAGGACGATTTTTGGGACCGAAGACCATGGCTTCTTTCAAACAAGCCAGGAAAGATTCCAAAACAGACGTAAAACATACATCTATGGGGTATCATCCAAAAATTCCCATTCAACCTCAACTCCGTGAATATGCTCTCGCTGTATATGCCATTAAACTCCTTTTTCTTGGTAATCCTCTATTTTCCGGCCTCTTTTGCTCTCTGCCTTCTCTTTTCCTCTTTCTTTGCCCGTCGCCGTCGCTTCTCTTCATCTGCGTCGCTTGATTCGGTCGATGACTTGGATGACTTGGGCGACTTGGAAGATTTCTTCTTGGCCTTGAGCTCTCGGCGCGCAGCTTTTGCGGCTCTCTTTACGGCACGTTCCTCTTTGCGCTTTCTCTTTGCTTCTTTTCGGGCTCTCTTTTCTTCCTTAGTCTCTTTCCGAGGCTTGTCCGACTTGCTCGATTCTTTCTGGTCGCTAGAATCTGTTTCCGATGACTCTGCGCTCGAGTCATTGATGTTGAGTCTGTCTATTGTACCTTCTAGGAACCCACCCCGGACAAAGGTCGAGTAAACAGAGTATTTTCCAAGGTTCTTGTCGATAACGTTGAGCTTGCCGGTGGTGATAGTTTGTATCACCTTTCCCTTCTTGGAAGTGTCGATACCTTTAAGTTGCTCGTCGAAGGCATTCATCCACCATTGATCGCTGGTGAAGTGTTGTTTTTGACCCAATCCTTTGGTATTGTCTTTGCGATTCAAAAGTAGAGGTTTCGAGAGTCCGATCGAGTCGTCGGTTTTGTGGAGGGAGTGGCCGGTGCCTCGCCAGCCTTGAGAAGAAAGGAGCGCATGAGCATCCATCGTATTTTTGTTTACGAGACACTTCTGGTGGCTGGGTCTAGTTGCCTCGTCAAACTGGTCAAAGAAAGAATTGAGCGAATGCTGAAGTGTTGGGGAACGCGGATGGTTTCGAGAGTTGCGACTGGGAATTTTTTTAGCGGGGCTGGCTTATCAGTATCGGACCCCTGATGGTCTTATCGAGTTCAGACCCATTTTTCTTCATGTTACCCTAGAGTCGAGCATCACAATTGATGGGCTTATGTATTTATACTGTTATAGTTCATGTAATACTGGTGACCTTGAAAAGAAATCGGTGATATTCTTTATCCAGCGTATCTCCTATTGGGTTGGCTGACTTCTAACTATATATTCGGTATTGATAATTTTGATAAACCTGAAATATGTATACCAATGGCTTATCCACCTATTCGTATCTGTTTCCGTTGATCTTGGAACAATTGAAGGGAGATTGATGGCTCATCCTTTTCCCTCTCGCAGAACAAAAACCAACATTTAGATTAGATCAACAGTATGAGCTCAGCTATCATTACTAGAATGTCATTAGCTCATAAAGACATGACCACAAACTTGGGATAACGCATCTAGTAAGACTGTAATTTTGGTTCCTGGCCCATGTGTCAATGACGTTGGATCTGCAAGCCTCCAGCGATTAAACGGATCTCAAGGCGCCACAACCATTTAAAGACACCTTATCGTATGGTATTTAAAAGCTGTGTCTGGAATGTTCAGATTTCATTTCTCATTTACTTGTTACTCATATTGCTGCGGTCCTATTAATGTGCCGCACGTGACAGAGGCTGAGCACTTCTATCAGCCCTTTCAGCCCATTAGATTACATCACACGTTGCAACCATCCACCCACAACCAACAACGATCCACTTGTACCTTACCTTACACCAGGACTTCAGGTTGTTCGTTTCAGCTATAGTCCTATGGGTCACATTACTGTAGCCAACAACACTGCCTGAAAGTCTGCTTGGGTCGAGACTGAGGCATTCCCAGGTGGTTCTACATATTCACGGGCTAGCCTGAGGCTATGATCCCTCTTGACATCACATACCCATTCCTGCTATAAGACCCGCTGCCCCTGCTAGGCAGACTTACACCAGCTACCAGTAACAACAACACTACCGACGATTGTGTCTGCAGCCAACGTACCGTCAATATGGCGCCAACATGCTCGGACCCTCGCCAAATTGTTATCACTCTCAACCCCGCGCGGCGTCAAGCCCTGTTGAAACTTGTTGATGAGATCACTTTTTATATGATTGATCAGCTCCAGGCATCTGACGATGATCTGGGCCCGGTTCTATCAACCCCTCGGGATGAGAGTGGACCTTCGACTCCCAGGGGTGAAGGCAGATCGTCAACGCCTAAGAACGATGACTTCTACAAGAAGGCCCAAGAGCAAGCGCAACAGCCAAACAAGCCATCAGCTGAGGCATTGCGCATCCAAAAGGCTGCCATCAAGCACATGAAAGGATGGAAGAACGAATTCATGCCAAAGCTCGAAGAGATTGTTCGCGTCAAGGATGATCACAAGATCCAGGAAGAGAGACGCAAGCATCAAGAAGCTGCTGAAAAGAAGAAGCTTGATACCCCAGAGGAGGGCGAGAATCTCATCAGTTTCGGCGAGGTTAAAGTCGACAAGTCTGAGGATATCGCCTCTCTCCAGTCTTTGTACCATCCAATCCCAACAAGGCTGACGACTATCCCTGCAGCCGATAGGCGTGAAGCTGTTTCATGCATCCTGCTGCTCCTTCTATCTACGGGCAAGTATTCTGCTCATACTCGAGCACTGGCGTTGTATCTTGCTTCATCCCTGGAGCTTCCCCAGACTTTCATTATCAAGGAAGAGATGGAAATTGCAAAGACTCTTCTGGAATCATCAAAGGATCAAGACAAGCAGAAGGAAGTCATGTCTGCTGAAGCCGAAGCATCTAAGCGCCGAGAGGACAACAAGCTTAGTCGATTTTGGAAAGTTGGCCTTGCCTCTGTTGCCGGCGCAGCTGTTATAGGTGTCACTGGTGGACTGGCGGCTCCTCTAGTTGCGGGTGCTGTTGGTAGTATCCTTGGTGGTGTAGGCCTAGGAGGTGTCGCGAGCTTCCTCGGTATCTTCTGGATGAACGGTGCCCTTGTAGGCGCTCTATTCGGTGCTTACGGAGGAAAAATGACAGTATGTGACCCTGGACCTTCATCTTTACAGTAGCTGACATAAAACAGGGCGAGATGATGGATAAGTATGCCAAAGAAGTTGAAGATTTCTGCTTCATTCCTCTCAAGGAAGAATGGGGTGAAATCTTCAACGCTGAAAAGGATGAAGCGCAAGCGCAAGAGCGCCGTCTACGAGTAACTATCGGAATCAACGGCTGGCTGCGTGATGAGGATGATGTTACCAAACCCTGGCGCATCCTCAGTGACGATAGTGAGGTGTTTGCCCTGCGTTATGAAATGAAGTCTCTCATCGCTCTTGGACATGCCCTTCGAAACATGGTCGAATCATTCGCTTGGAAGAAACTCAAGGTCGAGATCATCAAGCGTACTGTTTTTGCTACGCTCCTTGCCGCACTTTGGCCTATCCAGTTGCTCGCCGCCGCTTCTAACATCGACAACCCCTTTGGTCATGCACACAACCGATCCCGAAAGGCAGGACAACTACTTGCTGATGCTCTTATCAACAAGGTCCAAGGAGAACGCCCTGTGACTCTGATTGGTTATTCTCTTGGTGCTACAGCGATCCATGCTTGCCTACAGTCTCTCGCTGAGCGACATGCCTTTGGTCTTATTGATTCTGTTGTCATTATTGGTGCCCCTGCTCCCTCTTCACCCCCTCATTGGCGCACCCTCCGTACCGTTGTTTCCGGCAAGGTCTTTAACGTTTACTCGGAGAATGATTTGATTCTCGGGTTTGTATACCGTGCTCATAGTCTCTCCATGGGTGTCTCCGGCCTGCAAAATATCCAAGAGGTCGAGGGTATCCAGAACCTGGATCTGAGTGACACTGTTAGTGGACATCTTCGATATCCCGACCTCATTGGGGAAATTCTCAACAAGTGTGGATTCGTCGGCATCAAAGCTACTTCGGAAATTGAGAAGGATGAGCTCATTCTTATGAAGGACCGTCATGCTGAGGGCAAATTGATTGATTTTGAAGGAACCACGTTGGAGGGACAGGACAAGCCTCAGTCACCCAGCCAAGAGCAGATTGAGCGGGATCTCCATGGTCTCAACATCTCCCCTCCGGCCCTCGTGTCACCATCGCAACCTCCAGGTCAAGAGCAGCAGAAAAAGGCTCCCGGTTCTGAAAACCCACCACTTCCCCAGCGGCCTGTTGTCGAAGACAAAGAAAAAGCACCGGAACTTCCTCGACGGCCTGTAGCTAGCGAAGGGCAGTCAGGAGCAGGCGGTGAGGAAGCGAACCCGCCTCTGCCTAGACGCCCTACTGCATCTCAGCAGGAAGACAAACCTGCGATCCCTCGCCGACCTGTAGGAGCTGGCCAGGAGTCAAACCCTCCTCTGCCCAGACGTCCTATCGAGTCTTCTCACGATACGCACCAACAGCGACCCTGGACACCTGAGTCGAATGTTACGGATGATGAAGAGTATACTCATATTGCTATGGTGAGCTATGACAGTGACCACAGTACAAAATAAGCGTGTAAGGGCAATCTCATTTGAGTTGAGGGAGATGTATGCGCATGGAAGTATAGATGGACTTTTAAGAGACTTAGAGAGCAGATGTTGACACTCATACACTCGATTGAAGATATCGATAATCTCAGGACTTCTCTATTGTGATTCCTAGTCCAGAACTGAGGACCTTTCAGCTCGGGTTAACGATCCATCCGGGCGGTTTAGGAATAACCCACACAACTATACTAAAGCATAAGGGATGACAAAAGAGCTTAGGATTAGGCGACTTAGTCAAGGGCTTAGGCTAGTCTTTCTGTCAGGCCTTCGTTATGTGCGGGTTATTTTGCAACCCACCTGCCATCGAAGCGCGGAGTTGAAGCACTGTCTAGTTATATCCATTCTTCAGCTGATATCTTTCACGTTGAAGATCCAATTGCATTTCAAATCAGCATAATCCTTGAACTCCAACCTTTGCAATAGAATCCCGAAATGCATAAATGGCTGAAACAACAAGGCTCGTGATCATCTTATTATTTCCTCCCCGTCGAGTAATACAAACTGCTTGCTCGTCTGCCTGATAGAATGACGCCGTGGCTCTACCTAGTGCTTAAGCTATCCCTGCTAGCTCAGGCCCCAACCACCCACCTCCAGCCAGATCTAGGAACTACCGTAGCCCAGCCCAGTACTGTACCGTACCCGTACCGCGTTCTACTTAACGCGTCGTGCTTTTGAACTAACGTTCACTAACCCCTTGGTCTTGCATCACCACTTTACCCAAAATTCTCACGTTACCTCCCTCCCTTCTGTTCACATTATACCTCCATACCATAGTCCATACTGTCTCAGTATTTTCACTTGATCTTTTTCATCTCCAATTGATCTCTTCAAGTTCAGCAATTAGCTCAACACCCAGAATTCGTCTCACACGAGCTCTCATCGCAAGAGTCCCTCCCTCGTATCGAGGGCTCAGCGTGCAGCTTTCTTCCTCCTCCGTTCACGGTCTCCACCTACGACCCTTCACCATGTCAGCGCTCAAACGCAAGGCCGGCGCCTCTGTAGGCAATGACTCGAAAAAGCCTAAAGCAGATGGCAATATTGCTTCCTTCTTTGGTGCGGCGCCCAAGCCTGCTGGTAAAGCTTCTGCGCCTGCGCCAGTCACCAGGTTTGACAAGGACAAGTGGGTGGCTTCGTTGAAGCCAGAGCAGAAAGAGCTCTTGCAGCTCGAAATCGATACCCTTGACGAGAGCTGGCTGGCCCACCTGAAGGATGAACTCGTTTCTAAGGAGTTTCTTGACCTGAAGCGATTCCTCGACCGGGAGATCACTTCTGGTCGCAAGGTGTTCCCTCCTAGGAATGATATCTACTCATGGTAAGCCTCTAATGCGTACACTAGCTCACGGCGTGTCTAATTCGTCTTCAGGTCTCGCCATACTCCCTTCAACAATGTCAAAGTCGTCATCATCGGACAAGATCCCTACCACAACGATAACCAAGCTCACGGATTGGCATTCTCCGTTCGTCCCCCGACGCCTGCGCCGCCCTCTCTCAAGAACATGTACATTGCTCTCAAGAAGGACTACCCCACATTCGAGCCACCACCGAATCGCGGAGGTCTCCTCACTCCTTGGGCAGACCGCGGTGTCCTCATGTTGAACACCTGCCTCACAGTCCGAGCCCACGAGGCCAACTCCCACTCAAACAGAGGCTGGGAAAGGCTTACGCAAAAGGTCATTGATATCGTTGCCCAGAAGAGGACAAGGGGCGTGGTATTTATGGCCTGGGGAACCCCGGCTGGCAAGCGAGTGCAAAAGATTGACCGTGTCAAGCATCTCGTGCTACAGAGTGTCCACCCTAGTCCTCTCAGTGCTTCGCGTGGTTTCTTCGACTGTAATCACTTCAAGAAGGCCAACGACTGGCTCGTATCGCGATACGGACCTGATGGGGAGATCGACTGGGCCCTAGGACCCGGTGCATCTACCAAGGCCGCCGTCAAAGAGTCCGATGAAAAGGAGGCCAAGGTGGCTGAGAAGAAGGCCGAAGCCATTGAGAAGGCCAAGCCAGAGGTTGTCAAGAAGGTCGAGGATGACAAGGAGAACGACGCTGACTACGGCGAGGATGAGGAGGCCTTGGAAGAGGCCCTCAGATTAGCCGAGGAAGAGGAGACCGGAAAGAAAAAGTAAGGCTGTGGCTGGAGTTGTGTGTTTTAGGGTTTCAGTACTGGCGTGTACGTGATATGGCGGCGTTCAACACTAAGGGTAGGATCAGGGAACTGTAAGGTATGAAGGGATATGAATATGACTTCTGGTCAGGAATCGATGGACGATCAGCTTTGGGAATCTATGTACATGGATCATGGTATAATGAGTCCCGGCGAGCGAAAATAAAAACGAGTATGGAATTAAGACAACACTTGCACGCAGACCTCTATGAACATACACTTGAGAAAACCCGGTGCAGAACCCTCAACAAAGTCTGCCGGGTGAACGGACCTATTCACATGTCATAAGGGGCAGAGTTAATTGAATGCCTTGAGGACCAAAAGATTATGCCTAACGTACTCCACAAGTGAGTTGGCCAGTATACTGTGCGGCTAATAATAGCCTACCCTATAGGAATTTAAAGCTTATATTAATTAATTANGAGTTGGCCAGTATACTGTGCGGCTAATAATAGCCTACCCTATAGGAATTTAAAGCTTATATTAATTAATTAAAAATTTAATAAAAGGAGTTCCTAAAATAGTATAGCTAGCTTTATTAAAAAGTATTTTTAAAAGATTTTTAATTATTTTTATTTATATAGTAAACCTTAAAATACAGTATATTTTACAGTGTAAATAGGCTTTAAGGTTTATAGCTATATAGGATTTTTATATAAATTAAAGAAATTTAGTATAGCTTATTTTAGAGCTTATATATATCCTACTAGAATATTAGCTATTTTAGGCTTAATTTCGATTTTTAAGGATTTTTTAAAAAACAGCTTTTAAGGTGAAAAATCCACTGGCCAACTCACTTNAATATTAGCTATTTTAGGCTTAATTTCGATTTTTAAGGATTTTTTAAAAAACAGCTTTTAAGGTGAAAAATCCACTGGCCAACTCACTTGTGGAGTACGTTACACAAATAGTTGGGAAATAATTATCAGGCAGATAGAAGTAGAAGAGGAATATCGGATCAAGAATTTATAAAAGAAACTCGGGTATGAATGAGCACATAATTAATTACAGGATTTGATGGCACTTGAAAAAGAACAATCAGTTTTCTTGACCTCACTCCCATTCTCCTGTAATGTCAAGATTCGCACTGCCCTTCCTCTTGTTGCATCCTCTAGTGGTATCATATGTCAAGCAAAGAAAAAAAAAAAACATGGGATATCAAATAACACCCGAGGAAATGAAGAAACAAATCAGCGTCAGCTGGTATTAGGCGTGCGCAGGGTTTGCGAAATGTGTCTCGTAGATGTGTCACGTCGTCGCAAGAGGTCATGTAAGGGTAAGACTTCGTCCGTGCCAGTGAGTCAAAGCCATGCGACACCTCAAGAGGCTTGAACTAGCCACGAGTCGTTCAGTGTCGGGAACTTTGAGCCTGAGGTCCATTTGTGCCCTCCATGTTGTTTGTCAACTCGGCCACACGAGCCTTGATGCGGGCAACACGAGATTCAATGGCTGAAATGCATGTTAGCGTTTCTATTTAGCTTCAAGGATTTTCGTTCAGACTTACTCTCTTCTCCACTGGTATCGTCGTCACCGTCTCCAGTCCTGTTGCTGTGACTGTATCCTGGTCGTAGTTGCTCATCAGGGCGTGTAGCAGCTCTCTCGGCAGCGTTCTTTCGGATCTGCGCCCAACGGTCCTGAACACCTGGGCCTGCACTGTGACTCAGCTTCTCCTCAGGCTGGGCTGGCCCTCCAATTTGAGGAGAGTGACGAGGAGATCGTGGAATAGGGGGAGGTGTGGCGTCATTTTCGTCGTCGGAATCGGGAGCAAAAGCTGGCTGATCTTGAAGGGGACCCTGGTTGAAACGAGAGACCGAGTGCTGAGCAGGAGAGTCCTCAGCACCGATGGGGATTTGTGACTGGTCCATGGTAGGCTCAATAATTTCAGGGTTCTTCTGAGGCGTATCAACGCGCTCCACAGGCTCCTCCATAGGTGTTACAAACTCAGCGGCGGGTGTAGGGGTGGGCACATCGGCCTCATCAGGCTGGGTGCGCTGGGGCACAGGGACACGCTGAATAGGAGCCATTGGCTCAGGCGTGTCTGCCGGAGTAGGAGCCTGCTGGGCCGGTTCTGGTGTACCTTGGTTTTGGCGAAGGAAAGCGTGGACGTTGGCAGCAGCATCCTCAGGCACCTTAGAGCTCCTGTTCTTACGGAAGAGCTTACGGAAACCACGGTTGTCCTTGTCTGCCTTTTGGAGCTTCTTCTTCTTCTTGTTCTCAGGGCTTGATGGGGTAGGAGAGACCATGTTCTCACGAGAAACATCCTGGGCAGGTTCATCGTCTTTAGGAGGTGGCATAGGGCTAAGAGGGCTGACAGGCCGTGCTGGTTCAGGCGCAGGCTCATGGACAGGTTCCGGGACGGCTTCATGTGCAGTCTCTTGAGGAACTTGGGATGGCGCCTGTGCAGGCTCTGGCACAGCTTGTTTCGGTTGAGCTTCGGCGGGTTGCTCTGGTTGAGGTAGTGGTTTCCTGAGCATCTCACTGGAAGCATGAGAGAAGGTAGGGGAGGTGATGGGCGACACCACGTCCTTAACGGGCACCTGGGGGGGCTGTTCCTGGGCTTGCACACCACTGTTGGAAGCAGCATCAATCATACTCTCAGAGGGAATTGGTGATACCATGTTTCCACGGCCCGCATTATTGTTGGCCATGTACATATCCTTAATTGTCCCCTTGTCGTATTTGGATACCCATTTCAACGCTGATGAGGCCTCTCCAATGATGGTGGGCTGAAGGGTTAGAACACTGTTAGTCTTCTCCGCCATGAGCTCAGCATCGGTTCGACCACGGCGCTGATACAGTGGTTGCGAGGCCAGCTTCTTCTCCTGTTGTTCTTGAGCACGAAGCTGAGCGGCCTTGGCTTGAATTCGAGCATGAGTGTCGGGGCCAATACTGGCTTTGCTGGTACTTTGGCCTACGTTGTCAACTGACTTGTTGGCTGTTGACTTCCGTCGGTTAAGACCCTTTCCGCGCTTTGTCCAGCTGAAGAAGCCCTTTTTCTCTGCAATGTAAGCACCTTCCTGAGGCTCCGGTGCAGCACCAGCAACCATTTCCTCCATAACCAGCCAACGGCCACTGGTGATTCTAGTCTCAATGACAGCACATCGGCCGAAAGCGGATTTACGCTCTGCAGTCTCTTCAGGAGCTAGACTGGCCATCCAAACCCACCAGAATGAATCGTCGAGTGATAGTGTTGTAATGCTTGCAAGCTCACCAGGCTCAAGGGAGTGGTCATGTTCGAGCCGGGGTCGATGGGACTGTGAGCTGTGTTGTCTTTGTGTTTCAAGAGGAGGCAGAACTTTATCAGGAGGCAATAGCAAGTTTTGCCGTGTACCTTGGTTCTCATCTATAAATCCCGAAGAAAGGAAATCGGCCCAAGATGGAGTTGTCGGTCGATCGAGCCCATTGCCGGACGCAGGTGTTCTTCGTAGAGCAGGAGGCTGTCGCTTATAGGCCAAGGCGCTGTCATCATCATCGTCGTCCTCATCCAAGGTAGAAGAAAAGCCGATATCCTCAAATCTTGACCAGGATGCATCGCGTAAGCTTGTAGAATGCTTGGAGCTCGAAGCCTGTGACTGATTGGCGCCGGAAATGGCCTTCAGGACACGGCGACACTCGTCGGTCAAAGCCTGCACGGGGTCTTCGAATTCGGAGAACTCTCGGAGTGCGCGGTCCTCATCACGATATTGAAAGTGGTTGGCTCTTCGCAGGAGCGCAAAAGGCGTTGGTGATACTGTATCGACAATCATGACAACCTTATATGTCTTGGTCATCATAAGTGAGGGTCGCTGAGGAGGGTACTCGGTTTCTTGAAGGAGCTTCTGAAGAGATCTGGGCAGCATCGTGATACCGGTGACGTTTTGTTCGGGCGAGAGAGATCTTAGGAAGGCGAAGAACATATGGCTTGTCGCATCGGCAGCACTGATTTCTGGTTAGCGAGTACACAAAAGGTAGTAAACTTGGAAGACAACTCACCGGAGCCAGGCGTCATATCCTCCTTCGAACCCCTTGTTGGTATCCTTTTGCTCAAATGTCCACCATGCAGCCATTCGTGAAAGCTTTCGTCCACCAAGACCATTGGATTTTCCGTGTGCTGCAACGGCCGCTAGGAGGTCGAAAAAGTCGAAGATAATGCGTTGACGGGCACCGTTTTCGACACTGATGGGAATAAAAGTCTTGAAAGAGTCTCGGGCCATATTCGAATCTGAAGCAAGTCAGCATATGTCCAGCATATAATTGCAGTTATAATAAGGCACATACCAATCTCTCCCACCTTGAATAGTTCGTATGCATCCCAACCAACAATGCCACCCTGAAGGCGACTCCAGCACCATTTTACTACACCAGAAACCACCTATCAGGAAGTCAGCTACTGTGAAACCTCGTCTCTCCGAGTTACTGACCATGGGTTCCGTCATGCGCAGCTCCTGGGACAATTGTTCGCCTCGTAGGCTGGCATGGGACTCGAAAAAATGGCGAATAAATGAGCGCACAGCACTTGGATCGGAGGTCGGGCGGTACGGTAACAAAAGGAATGGGTGATCGAGACCTAAAGTAGAACATGACGATTAGCATGTCGTGCACACAACGATGCAGATAGAACTCTTCATGTGACAAATGGCATACCTCGTGCTTTCAGCTCCTCCGTACAACACCGGATCAGTTCGTGAACCTCTTCGGGTTCGACAGATGTACGTGCCCAGGCATCTGTCCATTGTGGTTTTGTTGGTTGTTGCTGGTCGAGGTCATTTGCGCCTTTCTTCTTGGACTTGCCATCCTTGCCCTTAAGGCGAGAAAAAAGACCTGCCATGATGGGCGACGGCTAGAACAAAATACTATTCGAAATCGGGGATCAAAAGTAATCGTAGTGAGGTCTCATACGCGGCGAGAAGGAAAGGTAATGTCGAGTCGATTCGAGGTATCTTGAATAGGGGGGTAGTAATTCGAGAAAGTGGTTTAGAAGGTGACTAGGTGGTATTCTGATAATTTCCCAGTTGGGTCTGCAAACGGCAAGATTTCCTTTTGTTGGAAACTAGCGGTTTGAAAGAAGAAAAACTCAATCTACAGTCCCTGTTTGAGAAAAATCATCAGCATAAGAATGATGACGCCGTCTTTTGTTAAAAATGCTGCTGCACGCAGGACAAGGCGAGACGTGTAAGTCAGGAAGGTGGGCATCGGGCAGTTTTGATGCGCACCTGCGGCAGATGAGCCAAGTTGGGTGGGTGGGCAACTGGTACATTCACTTCAGGTAATCCAGGGGACCCTTTTTTTCCCCTCTGCAGATATTGGGTTGTGGTAAACTCTAGAAAGGCATCTTGGAACTTACTGGGTATCGAAACAAAACAGGCCAAGAGTTAGTTAGAGAAGAGAAGAGGTGACAAGAAGTAGAGAGGGGCTCGAAACCGGGGGGTGCTAAAGGTAAGATATGAAAATAGAATGTATGTAGAAAGAAAAGTAGCATAGAATCATAGAAAGAGGAGAAGACAAATGAGTGGGAAAGTAAGTCTCCATATGAGAGAAGACAAGCAACGAGAGGGTGACAGTGGGAATGGGGGACGCGCTTTCAGGGGCGACGGGGATGCGCGACTAGGTTCATCATTCATCCAATGTTGGTGTCGGATACGGTACGTATCAGGTAAGGTAGAGGAAAAAAGAAGAAAAGCACTAACTAATACTCAAGGTAAGATTGGGAATTGGGCTTCTTTCTAGCTGGGCAGGGCTGGACTGGGCTGGGGTGAAAGTGATAATTACATTGCCTACAAAGCATGAAAACGACATGGGATGGGTCGAGAAGGGACGGTTTAGGAGAGGGGCTTCGTTTGATGGATGTGCATTGGCAGGCATCAAGACAAGATACCTACTAGACAAAGTAACCATGGATATGAGACGATTGCAGATTTCGTTAAGTAGATCTTCTTCATCCGGCTCGTTAACTGAGTCAAGTCTTCGATTACAAGAACATTATTGTCGCAACGGCAACGTTGTACGACATGATGGCTTCAGGGACAGGGCACAAGCAATTATCTGTACGCCGCAACTTTGCCTGTAATGTATGCATGAGGCTGAGAATCATGATGCACGACTCCACGCCCAGTCAGTCACACCTGAGCAAGCCCTCCAGAGGGTCCTCCTCGAACAGAAATGATGAGAGTCACAGAAAGAAACACACTAGAGATAACCATTGGATCAGCTAGCACTAGTAGGCGGGATTGAGCCGTTGCACAGGGTCATGGCTTCATTAGATGAGTGGAGCTTAACGTTCCTTAAAGTTCTGATTTTAATTACCGTCGAGTAAGAGGGCTGGCCGTGTAATTAATTATTGGATGGCCTCATAGGTACCAATAAGTGATGTTGCTCCAAATTTGCCCTGCAGAGTCGATCAATTGCTTGCAGAACACATTGGCATTGATGATATGAGTTATGTAAAGAATAGCTGATCTAAAAACGACAATATGCGAGCAAGGTTGATAGATACGACGGACATGAAAATCAACCTGGTGGGTTAACTAACTAGGTAAGCTTCATTAACCAGGTCCCAACTCGGGATGATGGACAGGGGTAATTACCGCCAAAGCCCCTCCAAGCGTACCATCTTGGCGTCATGGTTGGACACCAAATTATAATGGACATTTTAGCTCACCATGATTTCACCTTCCCAAGACATCGACAGCCAGCGATGCTTCTTATCCAATTGCTCTCCAAGACAGTCGAACACTAAGTCATCCAGTGGCTCGACGCCAACGTTTCGCAATTCCTGTACCTCCCTCTGAATCAGGACCCCAGAGCCCATCAAGAGCAGTACGCTAAAGCCACAGCCGTCCAGCAGATTCCCTGCTAATATCACCTCTGCTAATAAGAAGTCTTCAGCCTACCAACACCATGCTCCACGTCACGGGCGGCGATTTCTGTCCTTTCAGCCTTTCAACCCCCGCCTTCAGCCGATCAAGTTACTTTTTTTGCGCTCTAGCTCGTGCTTGAGCTGATCGTATTCATCTGGGTTACTCCATGCCTCGCCAGGAACCCTCCGCTTAAACTATGTACGCCAAATTCTAAATGACAAACATGAAACTATGTAGGCCGGTCTTGAAGTCCAGAAATAGCCGCTAGTCCTGCTCATCCGCGCTGGCTTCTACAAATGCTATCCAATCGCTGTATACTATACTGATAGCTCGGGCGTCCTAGGTGTGAGTTGGCATGGACAGCGCATCTTCATCCCACCCTCCCGCAGCAAAGTCCCTGTCATTGCAGAGCCTTTGTGAATGATCATCTCCCCAAAGAAAATTTTAAAGCGTATTTCAGATCGACATGATGAGCTGGCAATCAACTTCTGTTCTACGTGAGTGACGCAAGATGGCGAGGCGAGCTTGTAAAATATATATTGACAAAGATTTACCAAAGTGAGGCTTTGCCATTGACTACATGTTGGCTCGTGTTGGCACTAGGCCAACTGGTATATAAGATCTTCCAGAATAATACGGAAAGCGAAGCAATTCGTCTCAGATATATATCGTACCCTTGTTGATTGAAGTCCCCTAACGGGGACAATGCAAAGCATGAGTCTGTGCAGGGGCTGTTACCTTGTTCCGAGACTCTAAACAAGCCGCCTCGTGGTATCCGTATCAGACCTCGGGATCTTATCAACCGAATTCTACCCCCATTATCTGAGGCTACCGTGATGGGGTTTACACAATGACTGTGAAGTTCTATGCCGTTGAAGAAAGACTGCCAGTGTCACAAAAATAACTATAACGCATATTAAGGCTAGACTTCATGCTCTCGATGGCCTTTACTTTCTTCTGCCTTTTCAATGCAGAAGAGAAAAGTCACCAAATATGCGTCATGGCATTAGCAGCCATGCCACCATCAACCGAGTAACAGACCGTACATCGCTGCTGGAATTCACATTGCCGACTGTTAGGGCCTGCGAGCGAATCGTTGATTTCCTCATGAAATATACTAAATACATCATGGATAACCCTTCCAGAGGCACTAGTAAACATAGAGCTTGGATGAGTTATTGCTTGATGTAGTTGCTTGATAAAGTCGACCATGCAGGACTTACTGAGAACCAACAATATAAGTAAGAGCTTCGCTTATCTGAGTGATCAGATGAGACATTCATCGAGATCCATGTTGATTCTATTGCATACTGACAAGTTTGAGGTAACTTATTAGGTCCCTTGCAAATGTTTGTCGTAAGTTCCCAGTGACGATTGCTCGTCCCACCAACACGTAGTACCTTCTTGATGGGATAGCTTGTTTCCACAAATATTGGGAACACTGCATCATCGTTTTAGGTGTACTCACGTGTATTCGGTGAGTATTATCGAAGTACAATATCATTAGTCTAGACCTCTGTACTGATGGCTGTTGAGTTGTAGTTGTAGTTGTAC
Organism: Fusarium cf. aywerte; assembly: GCA_011034095.1. Lineage (NCBI taxonomy): Eukaryota > Fungi > Ascomycota > Sordariomycetes > Hypocreales > Nectriaceae > Fusarium > Fusarium cf. aywerte. Next base: position 114,456 of record WETZ01000034.1, read on the forward strand.
CTTAGTACTTAGGTATATGAGTAGACGATGCTATACGTGAGCCTGAAGAAGCAAAACCATGTCTAACATATAATGTTCGAAGTTGTCTCAATTCATGAACCGATACGTTTAGTCACAACAAAAAACATCCACATCGTAGAATGCCAGGCACAAATGACAACCTAGACAGGATAGATAGCCACATGTCAGCGTTTGGATAAATCGGTCGGTTCCTGGCTAAAGACTGCTGAGTCAGCCAAGCACATCAATGAGCGCCTTCCCATATTCGGTTAGACAACGGGACCGAACTAGCATTACCTCATTCGAGCTTCAAGTCAACTGGACAGCTGGTAACTCTAACACTGTCGATTCGCATCTACATACTACTCTGTAGTATAGCCATGCTCTACATCAAAATTGATTTATTAGGCACATAGCAGCTGCCAAAGATGCGGCAATCATTACTTTGGGCCCTCCGTAAGTCCCCCACCTTGTATCTAGATGGTACACGCGACAGCTGGCAACTTGGCTTACTGACTCTCTATTAGTGCTCTGGCAGGCGACCACGGGACTCACTACCAACGTTAAGCATTATCACGAAACACATAATGATCAAAATGTACAAGAAGCTGGTCAGAATAAACACATTGCTTCCCCTGAGAGCGATGTGATTGTTGACCAAGGCCAACATCTTGGCCCACAGCACGGTACGATCGCCCTCACCACAAACGGAAGCGCAAAGATACTGATAGCCTATAGGGGCAGAGCTGGTTGATGCCGCGAGAATAGAGCTTGCTAAAGCTCCCCAACCTTTGCATCGTCGAAAGCGAAGACCTTCAGGTCTTGTAGGAACCGTTTTGCGTTACATCTTGAAGGCTATCCCATCCAGCCCCGTAACCACCCCATCACAATCGCATGACACAACCGTTGATGGCGCTGTCTCCAAAGCGGTTGAGCTTCTCGAGCAAGCTGCACAACAAAACAACTCCGACGCCCTCTACCTTCTTGCCGAGATCAATTTCTTTGGCAACTACAGCCATCCGCGAAACCTCGATGTGGCTTTTAACAATTACCACCAGCTTGCCAGTGTTTATGGAAATACGACGGCTCAGTATATGCTTGGAGTGTATTATTCAACAGGAGTTGGTAACGTGGTACAGCGCGATCAAGCTAAGGCGCTTCTCTACTATACATTTGCTGCTATCCGTGGTGATGCGCGCGCAGAAATGGCAACGGCATTCAGACATCATGCTGGCATTGGAACGACTAAGAACTGCGAGACAGCAGTAAAATACTACAAGAGGGTTGCGGATAAAGCTATCAATTGGTATCGATCAGGACCTCCTGGTGGCCGATCCTGGGTACACCAGTCATGGCGAATCTCGGATAACGATGGAGGCATTTATGGTGAAGGTGCAAGTGCATCTAGTTCTGGCATGAACGCTTTCAAACCTGCCCCTGGATCCGATGCAAATGCCGCTATAGATGATGTGATTGAGTATTTGGATCTAATGTCGCAAAAGGGCGACTCCAAGGCTTCCTATAATCTAGGTCGCATATACTACGACGGCCAGCGTGGCTTGGAACGAGACGTCGACCTGGCCCGCAAGTATTTTATTCTTGTAGCATCTCGCTACTGGAGGAATGACGGGCGTATTCGTGAGAACCCCAAACCTGGTATTGAAAAGATCGCAGCGAAGGCCGCTGGATATCTTGGCCGTATGTTTCTCAGAGGAGATGGCGTTGCTCAGAACTTTGAGAAGGCAAAACTATGGTTCGAGCGTGGCGTAACATATCACGATGCGCAATCCCAACACGGTCTCGGTCTGATGATGCTCCACGGCTACGGAATGAAAGAGAACGTGAAGAAAGCCATGGATCTGTTTAAGTCTTCCGCTGATCAGGATTATGCCCCGGCTTTGGTACAGATGGGCCAGCTTTACCTCGACCAGGGCGGCCAAGAAGACGTCAGAATCGCCAACAACTATTTTGAACTTGCTGGCCGACACGGCAATATTGAGGCACATTACTACGTTGCAGAGATGATCCATCATGGTGTTGGAAGAGAGAAGCTCTGTGGTGCTTCGCTGACGTATTACAAGAGTGTTGCCGAGAAGGCAGAGCCCCTAGTGTCCTCATGGGGCGATGCGAACGACGCTTACGAGACTGGCGATCACGAACTTGCATTCCTCGAGTACCTCCTGGCCGCTGAGCAAGGTTACGAAAAGGCGCAGACTAACGTGGCATATATGTTGGACTCGGTTCAAAATAGAGTCTCGTTGTCAGCGCTACTTGGAAAGCCTCGAGAGAAAAGCAAGCTTCTTCAAAACCCAACTTTGGCACTTGTATACTGGACACGATCATCAAGACAATCCAACGTTGATGCCTTGGTCAAGATGGGCGACTATTACTACCATGGCATTGGTACCGAAGAGGATGTTTCAAAGGCTGTTCAGTGCTACACCGGAGCATCCGATTACTCACAAAGCGCACAGGCACTGTTCAACCTCGGATGGATGCACGAGAATGGTATTGGCTTGGTCCAGGATTTCCATCTAGCTAAGCGATACTACGATCATGCTCTAGAGGTGAATGAGGAAGCATACTTGCCAGTAACTCTAAGCCTCTTGAAGCTTCGTTTTAGAAGTGCCTGGAACACCTTGACACATGGACCTATTCACTCCATCCAAGATGAGCCCAGTAAGTATTTTCGTTTTTCATGCACAACGCTCATAGAACTGACAATTCAATCAGAGCCGAAGAAGGATCGCTCAGTCTCGGAGTGGATCGCCAATTTCTTGCAGAGCGAGGGTGGTCAGGTCTTTGAAGAGGAATACTATAATGGGGGTGACTTGTACGATGGTGCTCTTGGAGACGGACAAGATACCGATGACGACGGCGTCATAGAGAGCATCCTCATTATTGGAATCACTTTTTCACTTGTGTTCCTTCTATGGTGGCGACAGCGACTTCAACAGGCCCATCAGCAAGCAGAGGACGTTCGAAGAAGAGAGCAGGGGCTTCCTCCCAACCCACGACCAGAGGCACCAGGTGCTGATTTTGGGTGGGGGGCTGCTGGAGGAATGGTTTTGTAAATAGCGAAACTAACGGGTATTTGTTTCTCTCATTGATAGCATTGCAGCGAAGGCGTCCTTGGATTGGTTATAGACGATTAACCACAGTTTAAATACAATTGTATTCTACATACTCATCCACATCTGTCCTAGCGTGAAGTTTTCATACTATGTATTGACCACGAAGGTAATGGTAAAGAATTGAAGGGTTGAAGAGGGAGAGTACTTCTATACTCCTTTATGTAATTTATTTGTCTATCTTTTTAGCAGTCAAGTAGCTTAACCTGGTATTTTATCCTCATCCACCAAACATAGGTTAATGCTGCTATACAGCAGGGACACCCTTGGTCAAACCCCCAATCATTAAATCATGTTCCCTAGAAGAAGAGTTGGCATTCTCTACTTCATTCTTCTAACCGGTGCTACCGAATCCACCAGCACCTCGAACGCTCTCCTCAAGCTCCTGGACCTCAACAACCTCGGGTGTGTAGATGCGCTCGAGGATAAGCTGGGCAATACGGTCACCCTCCTTGATCTCGAAGTCGGACTCGTTGTGGTTGAAGAGGAGGACCTTGACCTGGCCACGGTAATCGGCATCGATAACACCAGCGCCGGTGTCAATGAAGTGCTTGGAAGCGAGACCTGATCGGGGAGCGATACGACCATCTAGAGACCTTGTTAGACCGCCATTCTGTTTAAAACGAGCTATACTTTCGTTACGTACAGGTTCCAGCAGGCACAGCCATGCTGATATCAGTGTCAACCAGAGCCTTTCCGCGAGCTGGGATAGTTGTATCGTGAGCGGCATAGATGTCGTAGCCAGCAGCGAATTCGCTGCCCCGGGTAGGAAGACGACCCTTCTCGGAGAGCTTCTTGATCTGAAGGGCTGGGGGAGCTTCCATTGTGGCGGCGGTCTTGGCTCGTTTGGCAGGAGGAGAAGAAATGGCAGAGTTGTCGGGGACGAGAGCTTCGGAAGTCATTGTTAAGAATTGAGAAGAGAATTGAAGAAAGAAGAATATTATGGAGATTGTAGGTAGGTTGCTATAGAAGCTGTTTGGCTTGAGCTCGGGGAGTGGGGGAGGCTAGCTAGCTCCCAGCTGAATACCGACTATGTAAAACTGTAGAAGAGATCCATATCAATTGTCGGTATAAACCTTGTAAACTGATTGATACAACATTCGGAGCTAGAAATTCGGTATTGGCTGCCTCTTGAACAGTCTCAATTCAATTACACCAAGACCTTATAGGCCACAAGTCTGCATCATTCTGTAGGTGTAGAACTGAATCAATTCCTTAGATAGTATGGGTGGTTAGAACTCAATATTATGCTTATCCCACATTCCCATCTCCCATTTCTGCAGCATCGTCAAAAACGAACCTGTAGGATATCGAGGAGTAAGCTGTGGCGTCGTTTTCTGCAAAGGTGCTTCTCCCAACAAAGTAACGATAAACTCGTACCAGTCAAAAGAGGGTGGCCTCCAACTCGGTTCTTTGATTTGTCTTGGCTTGGTAGCCGCTGGGACGTGACACGACCCTGCCACTTCTGGCCTGTGAAACAAGGGTAACGTAACCTGCCGCAGAGATCGTCGCGCGCAAGGTGCCGACGGCATAAAGACAAACGCCCCCTCTCCTGTCTTTGTGTACTTGCTTTTATGCGCCTGTGCTGTGTGAAGGGGAAACCCCAAGTAAAAGAAGAAAAAAGGTCTATTTATATGCAACATCTCTCATTTTTTTTTTCTAACCAGAACAAAGACCCTTCTTTTGCGTTGGAATTTACATCATACCTGTCCTATTAATCTCTTCTCGAGCCTTCCTCTCCTTTCTGACATCCACTCTCTTTTTTATCACTGGGGGCCATTCCTTCTTGTTGATCAAGTGCTGACGTTTGATATTCCCCCATCCATCCCTGCAATTGGAAGTTGTTTACGCATCCCGGAGCATCTTGGCAACTCCACTAGAGCAACCCAAATTCACCTACACCTCGTACTCAGTCCGGACATCCGTTTTAACAACAACATAAACGCCTGATTTTTGAGAGCACGATCCCCTCATCGCCAACATGGCAGCGTTTGTGAGGCATGCGCTGGAGCGCAGAGCAGAGAATGAGGATAGTTATCAGTGGGATACTTCAAACAGCGACGACGATGATATCTATTGGTGGTATAGCAAGGTGAGAACTGATCACGCGTTCGACGGAAACCTCACGACTGACTAGGCTGCAGGAAGGATACATTGTCAAGTGGACTATTCTCGCCGTGCTAGTTCTTCTCTTCACACTCTGGATCGTTGGAGGATACTGGCATGCAAAGAAGAGGATTCAAAAGGGTTTGCGACCGTTGGCATATCACCGAGTAAGTTACACATGTGATGCGCCTTTGCGTTACCGGCCGACTTTCTAACAACCTTGCTAGTGTTTCGTTAGTAGGAGCATGATGGCCCAAGTCGATCCCCGATACGCCTACCCGCCGAATACATACTACTACGCTCCACCAGGTGGTTATAATGGCCAGCCTGGTGGATATCCTATGCACAACATGCCTCCTCCTCCCGTCTACGACCCGTCACGACCGCCAATGTACGAAGAGCCTCCAAACGGCGCCAAGATCGACCCATCGCAAGGGCAACAGAGACGAGAGGATGGACCTGCGGACTATTATGCTCCTCCTTCTGGACCTCCGCCTCCGCGATAAAGGGCGTGAATGGTACTGGAAAGGGCTGAATAGAGAAGGAAACATGCATGGGTAGGAAGTCAATTACTGGATTCAAACACACGTATACATCAGTCGCTGAGCGACTCGGGAAAGAAAGTATCAAATTGAAACTCTTATCAAGGTAGCTGGTATCTTAGCATAGAAATACAAGTCATTGCATGAGTCTGGCATTCGCTATAAAGTGTGCTAACCCCTCCTTGTTAATTCGACGATGACCAAACTCCAGTCGCCTTGGGTATATAGTTATGTTCTGTTGCATCCGTTTACTGTTCCTCTAATCCAAGTCCATTGCGTCCGGGTCATCTGTACCTGTTACATCACTACTCACAGGAATGTCTTGTATTGTCGGAGGTTCCGCCTTGCCTTCTCTCTCCAAACGTTGCTGCTCTCTTGTGCGCTGTCTTGATTCGATGATGGCCTTTCGCACACTATCCTTATCCTCAGGAACCGTCAACGACTTGGGATCGCTGTAGAGCACGACCTGCATGCCAGCCAGCTCACCATCGCTGTTGGCTAGTACAGCTGGAGGGATACGATTTGCGCGCAGGTGCTTTTCGATGTCGGGGAGGAACACGAGCTTGCCGGGATCATCGGTTTCACTATCGGAAGAGAGTTCGTCGTCGATGTTGTAGATGTATACTTTGTGTTTCGAATCGTCTAATTGCATTGTCTCGTCGGGGGTTGGTAGATCCGCGGGAACATTGTGAGTATTAGACGAAGATGTAGGGACGGCGGGTATTGAAGGTGTTGGTTCCTCGACGGGCACATAGAGCTTGTTGCCGCCCTTCTCTGTAAGTGCGACATGTGTTAGCGGTTGAACCCTGAATAACGACGATCGCTAAAAAGAAAATACATACCAAGATTGAGCAGACTCAGGCGCTTAGAAAGTCGTTCATTGTCCTGAGTGTCTGCCTTTCTCTTCCGCCGTAATCGCTTCGATTTGTCGACGCCCTCGGCAACAGTCGCAACAGCCGGGGCGGAGGATGAGGGGGACTGTAGCATGATTGCGACCCAGTGTAGTGGTCAATTCCGCAGTTCCAGGTGTAAAAAGGCGAACTTTTATTCCTGCAACACCTGTCAAACGTCGAATCAACAACTAAAGAACGCAGGCGACACAATCACGCGTTGTCAGGATGAACTTTGTCAAATTTGACTTTGCGTAACGTGCTCTCTTTTCCTTAAAAATTGGTAGGAACAGGTTCGAGACGTTGTGTTGCGTCGCCTTTCGATGTGGACGTGTATCAATCGCAGGAGTGTCAGCTTGACTCCTGCTAAGGGTCCGGGTGGCAATCGGAGCTTCAGTGGTTGCGATAGCGGTTACGGGCGTTGGAGTTGGCACTGTCTGCCCCGGAATTTGAGGTCCAGTTGCATTAGCAGGTCGAGTACGGGCGCGGGCGAGCGTGGGCCTTATGTATCCGTGCCGGTCTTGACTCATTCTTGTAGAACTTTCTACTCTTCTCCGCCTGCCACCGCTGCACCTGCACCTGCACCTACGCCACTCAATCCCCATCTCCAATTCAACCCCCAGCAACATCAACTTCTCCTCCACAATCTTCAACCGAAAACCCCCACTACCACTACAATTCCTCCTCTACGACCGGCAACGATTACTGCGCCCGCGCGGAATTTCCTCAGGACTGCGACTAACAAGAGGTTTCCTTTTTTTGTTCTACGTCGGTCTTATTCCAGCGCAACCATGGCCGAGTCGGAGCTCAAGTGGCCCGCTGCGCGCGTGCGCAAGACCTTTTTCGAGTACTTCGAGCAGAGGGGTCACACAATAGGTATGCGATGCGATAGTGCGGGCACCATGCTCTGCCACCTAAAGAGATGCTGAAATTGTGTTCAACTTCTTTTTGAGATTCCGAAAAGCACTGAAATCTACTTCATTTTTCCTCTTTCTGACTCACAACTTGCTAACCAGACTTCTCTTTGCAGTTCCCTCTTCATCGGTCGTCCCTCACAATGACCCCACCCTGCTCTTCACCAATGCGGGCATGAACCAGTTCAAGCCCATCTTCCTCGGCACCGTTGGTAAGACAGATCCTATGGCTGGCCTCAAGGCCGCTGTCGACAGTCAAAAGTGTATTCGTGCTGGTGGCAAGCACAACGATCTCGACGATGTCGGCAAGGATAGCTACCACCACACATTCTTCGAGATGTTGGGCAACTGGTCTTTCGGCGACTACTTCAAGAAGGAGGCTATTTCATATTCCTGGGAGCTTCTCACAAAGGTCTACGGTCTAGACCCCTCTCGTCTGTATGTCACATACTTCGAGGGTGATGAGAAGTTGGGGCTGGAGCCTGATCTGGAGGCCAAGGACCTGTGGCTTTCTGTCGGTGTTCCCGAGGACCATATCCTTCCTGGAAACATGAAGGATAACTTCTGGGAGATGGGTGACCAAGGTCCTTGCGGTCCTTGCAGTGAGATTCACTACGACAAGGTTGGCGGTGGCCGAAACGCTGCCAGCCTTGTCAACATGGATGACCCCATGGTTGTCGAGGTCTGGAACAACGTTTTCATGCAATACGACCGTCAAAAGGATGGTAGCCTGAAGTCTCTGCCCGCCAAGCACATCGACACTGGTATGGGTTACGAGCGACTCGTTTCTGCCCTCCAGGACACCGTCTCCAACTACGCCACCGATTGCTTCACTCCTCTTTTCAAAAAGATTCAGGAGGTCACTGGTGCCCGACCCTACGCTGATAAGTACGGTAAGGACGATGCTGATGGCATCGACACTGCCTACCGTGTGGTTGCTGATCACATCCGAACCCTCTCCTTCGCCATTGCTGATGGCGCTGTTCCCAACAATGATGGTCGAGGTTACGTTGTTCGACGTGTGTTGAGACGTGGTGTTCGATACGCCCGAAAGTACTTCAACGCCGATATCGGCGCATTCTTCTCCAAGATCCTGCCCGCACTTGTTGACCAGATGGGAGAGCAATTCCCTGAGCTCGTCAAGAAGCAGCAAGATATCAAGGAGATCCTTGATGAGGAGGAAGTCGCCTTCGCTAAGACTCTGGATCGTGGTGAGGCTCAATTTGAGAAGTATGCTGCTGAGGCTACCAAGGATGGAGCTAAGAAGCTCAAGGGTGATGTTGTCTGGCGACTTTACGACACTTTTGGTTTCCCTGTTGATCTTACCCGATTGATGGCTGAGGAGCGCAACCTGGAGATTGATGACGAGGAGGTTAAGGCTGCCCAGGACAAGGCTCGCGAAGCCAGCAAGGCAGTCAAGGAGTCCGTCCAGACCTTTTCCAAGCTCAACGTCCACCAGATTTCTGAGCTTGAGAAGGATCTTAAGGTTGAGCGAACTAACGACGACGCCAAGTTCCTCCAGGGTGACAGCACTGGCCAAGTCCAGCTTATCTACGACGGCAAATCTTTCCTCAAGTCAACCAAGGACGTCCCTGAGAAGACTGCCCTTGGTCTTCTAATTGACAAGACCAACTTCTACGCCGAGTCAGGTGGTCAAGTCGCCGATACTGGACGCATCGTCATTGATGATGTCGCCGAGTTCAAGGTGCTTGATGTCCAAAACTTCGGTGGATACATCCTCCACAACGGTTACATCGAGTACGGTACCCTGTCTTCTGGAGACAAGGTTATCTGCGAGTACGACGAGCTGCGCCGATCGCCCATCCGCAACAACCACACCGGAACTCACATCCTGAACCACTCTCTACGAGAGGTTCTCGGCGATGATGTCAACCAGAAGGGCTCTCTGGTGGACAGCGAGAAGCTCCGTTTCGATTTCTCCCACAAGACTGGTGTCAAGATCGAGGAGCTGAAGAAGATTGAGGAGATGTCCAACGAATACATTCGTCGTGGCGACAAGATCTACTCCAAGGAGGTTGACTTGGAGAAGGCTCGCCAAATCGAGGGTTGCCGTGCCGTCTTTGGCGAGACTTACCCTGACCCCGTCCGCGTTGTCTCCATCGGCAAGGACATTGACGAGATGCTTGCTGATCCCAAGAAGCCTGAGTGGCGCAAGTACAGTGTTGAGTTCTGTGGTGGTACCCACGTCGATCAGACTGGTTTGATCAAGGACCTTATACTCATTGAGGAGAGCGGTATTGCCAAGGGTATTCGCCGTATTTTTCGGCATGTTTTTTGACAAGATGCTCTACGAGGACTCCTTCACTGAAAAGTTGTCAGGAAGTTAGCTTTCAGAATCATTACAAGAACTCGTCCAAGGATAGANAAAAAGGGTATTCGCCGTATCATCGCCTACACTGGCGAGGCTGCCCACCAGGTTCAGCGTGAAGCTGATGAATTCTCCAAGAAGATCGATGCTCTTGACAAGCTGCCTTTCGGCCCCGAGAAGGAAGCCCAGATGAAGGCCGTGAGTGTGGAGCTTAGCCAGTTGACCATCTCTACATTGACAAAAGATGATTTCAACAAGCGCTACCAGAAGATCAATGCCGCTGTCACTGCCGAGCAGAAGAAGCGCCAGAAGGCCGAGTCCAAGATTGCTCTGGATACTGTCAAGAAGCACTTCGACACCAACAAGGACGCTAAGTGGTTCGTTGGTCGTCTGCCCGTTGGTGCTACCTCCAAGGCTCTGATGGAAGTTGTCAAGCACTACCAGGGTAAGGACAAGGAGAAGACTGTCTACGTGTTTGGTGGCAGCAAGGAGGAGGGCGCTATTGCTCACGGTGTCTACGTCGGAACTGTAAGTTTCCCCTGAACATTGTTATGTGAATATCTCGACTGACTGTTTCCCAGCACCTCGCTTCCCAAGGCGTTACTGCCGAACAATGGGCTGCTTCTGTGTCCGAGGTTATCGGTGGCCGCTCCGGTGGTAAGGAGCCTACACGACAAGGCCAGGGTACCAAGCCCGAGAACCTTGACGATGGTGTTGAGACTGCGACAAAGTGGCTCGATGAGAAGCTGAAGCTGTAAAATAAAGAATAAGAAATGTGTTTTTACTCTGCTCAACGGGTTTTATGAGTATATCAGCCACTCTCTTGGGGTATGAAGATGTTGATATCTTTGTTTTCAATTATATGGGAGTAATACTGGGTCTCGGGGTCAGACAAAATGGAATGATATAGAGCGGTTTTAGTAGGCATAGCTATTTGCCATTGCCATGAGAGAGTACAATCAATCTAAAAGAAACTGCTTTGACAGTCATGAATATCTCATATAAGGGTATATGCTGTGTTTTTATACATTTAAAGATGCCTGGGACGTATAATTAACGTCGTCCTTTTGCTGTTGTACATGACTAATTCTACACAGTTACAAGAACACTGGCGTTGCGGTAGTTGGATATCAAGGGGTTCTCTCCGCTTCGAGTCTCGGTGTCTTCAACATACGCCCACTTGCGCATGAAGTCACCATGCGACATGACACGGGTAAGCTTGCCCGTGATGGCGCGGTAGACGGCTTCCGTGACTTGGAAATCTGTGGGAAACAGAATATCAAAGTAGCCCTGGTGAACCTGAGAATTGTTAGCATTCTGACTCTGGCAGTGGGAGTCGACGACGGAACTTACCAAAGGCGTTGTGACGGGCACCATCCGTCTGTGGTACCTGGTCTGAACAACAGGGGCATTCATTCCCTTGACAGCCTGGGGTAGCCAGTCAAAGTCAGAGGTTACCAGACGGTGACCTGGGAAGTACTTTTCAAGAACATCGAAGAACTGCATGAGCCGAGTGGGGATAAACTCGGGATCTGAGAGATTGGCGGCGAAGGGCATCTTGCTGGAGAGGTAGCGAAGAACCGCATTGCTGGGGTACGGTTTGGGGTAGTTTCCTCCTGTTGCTGCATCACGAACTCGGAAGTATCGCGCCGCGAGAGGGTCCAGCTCATGAACGTAGAATTCGTAGAAATCACCATCGCCGTCGATCAGCACGTGGCCCTGCAGAGGTTGCTCGGTAGCAATGTCGTAGCGAATACCGTCGTGGGAGAAGTTATCGAAGACCTCCATAGCGAGGAAGAAGCAAGGTGAAGGTACGTATTGATCCCAGTCGAAGATGGAGCGATTGATGATTTCAACCTTGTCTGCATGGCCTCGAGACGCAGCCGTAGACAAAAGATGTCTGTTCTGCAGCGCAGCGAGGGTAGATGAAATCTCGATGATGTTGAACTTTGTGCGAGCATACACCTGGGGGTCGACTTCGCGGATGTAGTCGAGAATGTTAAGCATGAGGGTTCCGCGACCGGCACCCATTTCGTAGATTAGAAGATCGTGGTAAGGATATGTGGTGAGGCGGTAGTTGGAGACGAGATAACGGGCGATGGCCTCGCCGTAGTAAGGACGGAAGAGCTCGGTGGGCGTATGCCACAGCTGGCGTGTTGGATTCTCGCCTTCACGGTCGTCGAGTATGTCTTCGAATTCGGTGTATCGACGGCCTAACTCGGCTTGGAACTCGATCTCATCGCGCATCGAATTGAAGTCAAACGGCTCGCCGGGGCTAAAGATGACGGCCTGTTTGGAGAAGTAGCCATAAGAAGGATTGTAGAGACTGTCTACAGCTGCTGTTAGCATGGTGTTGAAAAGAACTGCCTGGGACAGGGTGGCTTGCCGTCAATAAAGTCTCTTAACAACATCTTGACCTTGCGCGGCCGTTCGGTTCGTTGCTTGAGCTCAGTTGCAGATATATAAGGATACTCTGCAAACTCGGCAGATCGATCTTGGGGTAAGAGGTTTGTCCTTTGCTGCCATCGGCTCTCGTTCTTTTTCATTCCGCGATCACTCGAGGGCCGTCCCGCAACGTAGAAGCGGCTCTGGCTGTGGCCGACGATAGCTGTGGTTCGAAGGCCATTGCGGAGGCGAGGAAGGTTTCTGATGCCTTTGCAACCTGGTGGTCGATGGTGGAACAGCTGGCGGAAGAGTTGAGCCACGATTGGGGAGTCCATGTTGGCTTTTCTCTTTAGGATATAGTGAACATGACTGTTCTCTTTGCTGGTTTGATTTTGGTGTTTGAGATGGTTCACTGGACGGGGTGGGTCTTTGATTTATCGGGTGTTCCTCGGGTTGAGGAGGAAGCGTTGGATAATAAATCGCCAGAGACAATGGAGACGTTCAGTAAATAAATGATCATGTGCAAACTTTCCTATTTGAGCAAGTTGAATCTATTTCGAATTAATACTTGGGCACTTTATCTTCTTTCTGGAGCAAAGAGCTCGACTGTTATCAAGATTGATATGCAAACCGTTGATGAGCTTTGTTACCCCACGATCAGTTATCTGGAACAAGCCAACGACGTCTGCTATCGTTGAGAGTTTTGAAGTAACATGAAATATAATTAGAAACTATAAATCTCAGAGTTGTCTAAGTGATAATTTATTGTGACCATGATATCAGACTATATCATGGCTATAGCTTGGGCGTTTTAACATGGCGCTTATACTAAGTGAAAGCTCCACATGACATCACGCACACACCAGGGTTCACGTCAATTCTACCCATAGCTTTCAGCTCAACTTCAGCCAAGACCTTCACTTTCAAGCTTCCACTTTAGACCCCATCACAACCAACAATGCAGGTCTTCTAAATCTTCAACAAAGACCCAATTGATCTTGGAATTGGGTACAGAAGCTAACTCTGGCCACAAAACATGGCGCTTAGCGACCATCCAAAGGCTTACGGCTCTGCCGCTGTTGCCTTTGCTTTCACAACCGGTATCCTCGTCACGTTAGGTTTCAAGGACTTTTACCCAGACCTTGAGCGGCGATTTCAGCGCAAAAGACGTGCGAATGCAGGCGATGGACGACGATCGAGTGTTTTTTGGGGTGACCCTGTTGAACTTGAGGACCATGAGTCTTTACCTTCGTCGCCAACTTTTTACGATGGTTCGCGGAATGGTCTGGCCGATGGTATAGAAGCCACCATTGGCAACACACCTCTTATCAAAATCCAGTCGCTGTCGGAAGCTACAGGACGCACTATTATGGCCAAGGCTGAATTCCTCAACGGTGCTGGAAACTCACCCAAGGATCGCGTAGCGCTTAATATGATTCGAGAGGCAGAATCTCGAGGTCTTCTTACACCACACAAAGGCGACACTATTTACGAAGGAACAGTCGGCAGCACGGGTATCTCATTAGCAACTCTTGCGCGAGCCATGGGCTACAAGGCCCATATCTGCATGCCTAGCGATATGGCACTCGAGAAGTCTGATCTGCTACTCCATCTCGGCGCAACGGTCGAGCGAGTTACGCCGGCGCCCATCACCAGTCCGGATCACTTTGTCAACCTTGCACGACGACGTGCGGAAGAGCATGCTAGCAAGGCCAAAGACGGCAGCAAGGGCTTCTTTGCGAATCAGTTCGAATCCGAAGCAAACTGGAAAGCGCACTTCAACACCACAGGTCCTGAGATTTGGGGCCAGACAGACGGTCAGCTGGACGCTTTTGTTGCGGGCGCCGGCACGGGAGGAACGGTATCGGGCGTGGCAAAGTACCTCAAGGAAGAGCAGAAGAAAGCCGACATTAAAGTCGTACTCGCTGATCCCCAGGGCAGTGGTCTCTATAACAAGGTCCGCCATGGTGTTATGTACTCCTCCACAGAGCGCGAGGGCACTCGTCGCCGACAGCAGGTCGACACTATGGTTGAAGGTATCGGCATCACACGCTTGACCGAGAACTTTGAAGCAGGTCGTGAACTCATCGACGATGCCGTGCGAGTATCAGACGAACAAGCCTGTCGCATGGCCCGCTGGCTAGTCGAGCACGACGGTATCTTTGTTGGCAGCAGCAGCTCTGTCAACTGTGTCGCCGCGGTCGAGACTGCCATGAGACTGCCCAAGGGCAGCCGTGTTGTGACTATTCTTTGCGATTCCGGAACAAGACATCTCAGCAAGTTCTGGAAGCATATCAAGGAGATGGGACTAGAAGGCGAGGAAGAGGCGACTAATCTGTTTACCGAACTGGGAATACCTGACCATAAGGCATAGCTTCAGTAAGAAGCAAAGAATGAACGAACTGTATGTGTATATGTATCTGTATAATGGCACTTGAGCAAAATAGACATGTCTGTAGCAAGCATTGAGAAAAAGTCTATTCACCCAAATTGTCATTCCACTCTCTGGATCTCTACCCCTGGAAGAAAATGGTTTAATAAGAAAACAAAGAGAGAAAGGTATATAAAGCGCCCGTGATCTTTCCTCGTCTGGTATTATTAAACGTGTTTTGTTTTGAGTCGCCGCTCCGGTTCCCGTAAACTCCATGACCTTCTCCTGTACATAGTGCAGTTTTGCACCCCAAGCAAATGTAGATGCTCTTCTGTGCAAAAATAAACGCCGCCGCTGCTCTCCATCTCCACTTCGCTTGCATGTCTCTAAGAGAACTGCCAAATATGTCAGCTTTACGGTTGAATCTTTTTGAGCACTTCAAATCACATACCTTCCATCGGTGTCCGCAAGCCATACACTCGCAGAAAGTGGTCATCGGTTCGTCAGCAGCTCGGGTCTGCGCTTGTGTGTAGCTGACCTGCTTCTTCTTGCATCGGCCGCATTCCAGACTCTCACTGATACTCTTTTGTTCCTGAGGCACCTGAGCCATCTTCATGTTCTCCTTCTCCAGCTCAAGCTCCTTCTTGCGCTGTTCCTCGCTCTTGAGCTCGTCATCAGTCATGACGACAAACTTCTCCGGGGTGATCTCTCCAGACAAGACGCTCTTTCCGAGCTCCCGGTTAGACTTGTTCTTGAGGTTTGTGAAAAGCGATCGGATCTTCTTCTTGTATTCGGGTGTCTCGCCCTTGAACTTAACAAAGGCGGCGTTCTCGACAGCGACAGCTCGGTTAACGACGTCGTTCTCGGATGCTGTTGATCGGTAGGCCAGGCCGTTGTAGATAAGGCCAATGCATGAGTTTCGGACGCTCGAATCGGTTCGCTTGACGTTGACGTTGTCGGTCTCGTACTTGCGCTTCTCGATATCGCCCTTGTACTTAGCTCCAGAGTGTCCAGAGGACGAAGGAGGTGGGGCAGGAGACGATGCGGGAGCTGGCGCTGGCGATCCTGAGCCAACCTTTGCCTTTTGCAGTTTCGAGCTCTTTTCCTGTTCAACTAGTTTCTTCCACTTGCTGACGAGTTCGGAGGCCGCGCGTGCGATATCTTTGTTGGGATTTGAACGAAGCTTGCCGACAAAGACGCCGGCTCTGGTTGCCTGCAAGTGCGAAATCACAGCGTTAGTAGACGCTCCAAGATCAAATCGCATAATTAAGCTCCGCGAGACAGATATATGTCGTTAACTTTGCAATAGACAAATAAAGCGCACAATGCGATCATGCATTTTGCGCAAGTCTGGCAATATGTCTATATACTCGAGGCGCCAAGACCGTATTGCGCTCTCCGTCGCTTATTATTTGACGTACCCTTAGCATTTCTTCGGTAGGGGAGGCATCCTCCTTTAATGTCTTGAGCAGCTTGATGGCGTTCTCGGCAGGCTCATTTGCAGCAACGCACTTGGTGAGCGCCTTGACGCGCTGCCCGAGTTCACGCTCGTCCATGGGCATTTTGTCGATTTTCTTGGTTGTAGATTTGCGCGCGCGCAGAGAAAACGGAAGGAGAAAATAGGTGACAAAGATAAAGAATAACTCAGAAGAAAGAAATTCAAATGAGGTGACAAAAGCGTCGCTTTTGGGTTTGTATCTTTCGCAAACACCAAACCAATGCCTGATGGATGGCACGTGAGCTGCGTTTCCTTTTCTGCCGGGGTTTAGCCTGTACGTGGAGGTGGATATAGGAAAAGGGCCCCTCGGATGACGTGCCATGTTTGGCAAGTGCCCGTCATGACTATGATAAGCAAACCCGAGCTATTTCCATCGTCATCATAACTTCATCTCATGCTATCTTTCGGAATGAAAACAGGGGGAAAGAGCTTAGCCATGACGTGCGTTCTATTTTGACTGCCTTATTTAGCTTGTTTTGATGAGGGAAGTTCTCTTCTTATCAGTGTTGATTCGTATCATGATAAGTGAGGTGGTATGCCACTATCTACACTCTGAATAACTTCAACAGGTCTATTTACGATCCAACACCACCCATTAAACGCTATACATTCAAAAATTTATGAAGCCTTTGCTCTCTTCCCGCGACCTTTGCTCGTAGTTGGCTCCTCTTCCTGCTCGCCATCTTCCTCGGCATATTCTTCCTCCTCTGCTGTATTAGTTGCGTTCCTCCTTGATGCCCTCTTTCGCTTCCCCCCACCATTTGTAGCGCTTTGTGGCTCCTCGCCTGCAACATTTGCCCGTAGACGATCCACTGCTGCAGCCATACGCTTGCTACCTTGGGCCTTCTGCCTCGGCGCGAATGAATCCTTGGCTCCAGCTCCAACACTGCCTCCAAAGAATCTGGTGATGTTGCTCTGCGTACCTTCGCGGTCTCGCTTGTTCATATCTTTGATGACTGGTACAAGGACCTCGTCCGTACGCTCCTTACTCCAACCAATAGTAGCCATCAAAAATTGTCGCAGTCCTTCCACGTCTGGAACACCCCATTGGAAAGTCTCATTACTGTCATCGACCTCTGGGTGCAGATAAGCATCGTAGACAGCTGGGTTGGGAAAGCCTGGTGGTAGGAATAGCTTGGTGCCTTGCGACTTGCGAAACTTCTTGCGGAAGGAATTTGAAACATCGGCATCCTTAGGCCGTGTTTGTGATTGCACCGACTTCCACCATTCGCGAAAATTCTCCAGTCCGGATTTACCAGGAAACTCGGAGAGGATCTCAACTGCTGTGACTGGTCCGACTCCAGGTAGGCCCTCAGTATAATCAGAGCCCAACAAGTGAGCAAGGGAGATGAGTTGGTCACGAGTCAGAGACAACTCCTTCTCAATGTCACCCAACAGATAACACTCCACGAATTTGTTGCTGTTGAACATGTTCTTGTAGACTCGTGTGCCACCAAATAGGAAGGTATCTGAATCGTCCGTCACAATGCCATCGACTAGTCCAAGTTGAACCAGCTCGGCACATTGCGCCTCGGCTTCCATAGGGGCTGTGATGTAGGGGATACCAAACAAACGAAGGAGAGCTTGGCACTCTGTGATCATGACTTGCGTCACCTCATCGGCATCTCGACGGTCTTTCTTCTGTTGGGTTCGGAGAGCGCGCAACTCTCTTTCGTAGTCTTCTCTGTTCTGCTCAGCGGTTTTGTTGTTGAGTTCACTAGCAAAGCGGGCATGCTCTTCAGCTTCCTCAGCCAATGATACCATGAGTTCTTCGTCGCCAGGATCACTGAACTCATCATACTCAACGTCATCAAAAAGGCCGTCGTCTTCAAGATCAGGTTGCTGGTTGCCTTCATTTGCAGCTGTTGCGCTAATGGAAGGAAGCTCCTCAAAGATAGGTGTAGGGCTCTTCTCAGCTGCGACCTCCGTTACTGTGTTGGTAGGCACAACGTCCTCAAATTCTGGTTCAGGTGACTCTGATTTTTCAGATTCATCCTTGGCCTCTTCTGTAAGGACCTCAGCTGTGTCTATCACAGTACGGTCTACGAGCTCTTCGGTTTCTGGTACTGGTGTGGCTTCATTAATTCCCTCTGGCACCTCTTCTGAAACAGCCTCTGACTTTTCGGGCTCAGGAGAAACTTCCTTGATAACTCTGGGCTCATCGTTGATTTCGATAACATTTGCCTCTTTTCGAGATGTCTTCTTAGGTGACGGAGCTTTGTCGAGGACCTCAACATCGCTATCATCGTCTGGTGAGGAGTCGATATGAATGAGCTGGTCCTGCATTTGCCGACGGTACAGCCTTTGCTCTTCCTCAGCTGCCAGCCTGTCTGCTTCATTGATTTCACGCTCGGCATCCTGTTGCTTCCTCAGTGACTCTCGGATGTCTGTATCATCTGCCAGCCAGGGAGGCAGGGGTTTGGGAGCATTTTCGTCCAATGCCTCCCTCTCAAAGCCACCAGCCATTTCATCGTCCTCGTTATCATTCGCGAGAGCTGGGACTTCGGTTGCGCTCCCCGCATTCTTACTTGGCCCAGGTTCCTGGGTTTTCTTCTTTCCAAAGGCAGATGAGCCCCAGTCAAGCTTTGGGAAGGGTAATGGGCCGTCGAATGGGTTCTTCTTATTCTCAACCACAGGCACAAATTTTGCTTTCGGTTTCGGCTGTGGCTTCTTCTGCATTCTTGCCTTTGCAAGCACTGTCTGCATATCCTCATCACTGTCGCTGTCGGCGGCAGTATCGCGTTCTTGTCGTTTTGGTACAGCAGCGCTTGCTCGATTGTTGACGATATGAGCGATCATGGAGCCACCTTTGGCTGTGATAGGCCTTTGTGACTCGACAGACTTTTGTGTCCATTTTGGTGCTTCGATAGGGACATCTTCGAAATCATCCTCCTCTTTCTCTGACTCTTGGCCCACACCATGTTGTTTTTGGAGTGACATAGCGATCGCGCGGTTGAGGTCATCCTCTTCATCAGCTTGTAGCGCGTCTTGAGACGGATCTTGGAACAAACCATCTGTACTTTCGTCGTTGCCGCCAACAAAGAGTGATCCCTCACCCTCAGCAGCTGATTCTTTTCGGTGGCCACCGTAAAATTCTCGGCGCCGTGTCGCAGCCTCCTGGGCTGCTTGATGGCTAGCTATTTGCGCGGCAGAAGGCTTTGGCAATCGGTTAAGACCTTCAATTGGAACATCCTCGAAATCTTCGTCTTCATCGTCCTCGTCTTGTTTGGACTGATACTGAACTTGAATCGCGTCCACGTCAATAGGTTTATGGGCTTCTCCAACGTCCTTGTCCCTGCTGACCACACCCAGAGCCCAACCTCCTTCAGCACCATCATTCTTCACAAGGATATACTCTCGGTTCTTCTCACCAGCAACTCTTCCGTTCACTCCAAGAGTGAGGTCAGTGCCAGTCATGCCCACTTCGGCCATAAGACGTTGGGTGAGATGATTGCGCTCTTTCACTCTGTCGATCTGAAATTTGGAGAATGCCATACGATCCGGGAACATTTCCTCCAGCTGTTCCTTACTAAGGCCCATTCTCAGTCGACTTCGAAGTCTTGCAGCATTGAGAATATTATATCGATCTGGGGCAGGGAGACTTTTGAAAAATTCGCCATCAAAATCAATCTTGCTGAAGTCGTAAAGGTTGATATCCTCTCCTTCATGGAATTGTCGCGCGTATTCTTCCAATTCCTCTACACTCATGATTCGTGGATCCTCAGGTTTCCCCATTGCTGCGATGCCACCTCCGTCGAGGTCAGGTAGATGGTAAGCATCTTGCTTTCGGAATGTTCTTCCCTTTTGTCGTTCCTTCTGTGACATGAGAGCCTCGTCGTCGTAAATAAGCTGACTAGCTTCGGGAATCACCTCTTGTTGCTCCTCCTCTCTGGCTGATATGTCGCGTTCTCGATCTCTTCGTCTGCGATCTTGGTCCTCTTCCGCAATGCGCTGCATCTGTACAGCCAAGAGCTTGCCAGCCGTTCGCACAGCATCTTCGCGACGACCTTCACGTCTTTGCTTTCGATGTTGGATGGTTTGTCGCTTGAGTACGGGGGCACCGCCATCGAAGACGAAAACTGGCTGGATGCCAAACCAAAGGAGCTTGCATATGCGACGAAAGAAACCAACAACATGCGAATTGCGCAAGGCGTTTCCTTCCTTATCGCGTACTGCTTTGAGGAATTGGTAGATCCAAATCGAAGCATCGACTGCGAGTCGCTTACGATTGAGAGTCGCAAGATTCGTCGGCCGGGCACATGGCTGCACGACCGTCCAAAGACCGTTCACACCCATGATGGGGTGATGACCGTGAAATGAATGTAAGCCTGCAGTGTCAGGACAGGCACAAGGCCTTATGCTCAAGGGATGCGCCCTCGTCTAGTGAAAGTAATGTTCATGATCCGACTTGATTAGAGGTGTGCCGATAGGCCAGCTTTTGCGCAAGTAATTATCATTAGGGAAGGATGTAGATATCAAGATTGTTTGGCGCAAAAGATGCTGTAGAATTCACGTCTGCCTGCGGAATGAACCCTCCAAGTGAATAACGTCAGCGTGGGGCCGACCGCCACTGATCCCCTGGCTTTAGCGTCTATTCTCTCCCCTGTCGTAGCAAAAGTTGTCTTGCTCCCATGAACATTGAATCTGATTGAACGTGTGCATGTCAGTAAAGTTTCAGTACATTACCATATAGCTGCCAGGATTGAACATCTAGATCTGAAAATGAAGATATTCTCGAAAATTTAACATGACTTTTAGAAGTTTACAGTAGTGGTCGTTTTAAAGCCTGTGAGCTCCTGTCTATGCAGGAGCGGATTATTGTTACGCCCCAACACCCATTTTCCATCCTCCGAAATCAATGAGCCTAACATTCCCCACGCTCTCACCAAAAAACAGCCTTCGCGATTCTGTTCAACCGGGTATCAAGCCACCACCCGAGCCAATATGAATCCAGACTCGGCCAGACAATATCTTGCGACTATTTTGAATAAGAATCTTCGGGTGTACACGTCAGATGGCCGGTTGTTCTGGGGTTCCCTAAAATGCACCGACCCGGTATGTCTTTGCCTCCCAATACCCTATAGCTTCCCATGTAAACGCTAAACCTAAGACTATTCACTGACAATTGACCTAAAGGACAAGAACATTGTTTTGGCTCATACATACGAGTATCGTCAGCCATCTTCCAGAGAGCGTGCGAAGGCACTTGATGAAGCAGATGGGCAATCTGTCAAACTCGACATGACTTCTCGTTACTTGGGTTTAGTGGTTATACCGGGGCATCACATTGCTAAGATGGAAGTTGAGCAGTTCGCCAGTCAAGTGCGGGACGGAAGTTTTATATGATAACGAATACAAACATAATATTAATCGTTAAAAGTACACTAAGGCTACCGAAAGAGAAAGTTATTGTACCCAAAACAGCCCTTTTGCAACCTCCAGCATTAAGTTACCATCAACGCCTTGTACATCCAAGATCGCGTTCCTGTAATTACTTCGTCTCCAATGTTCACTTTGTCACATCAATCACGAGCACTTTCTATGCGGCAACAGCTTCCTGTGTGCGTCCGCGAGACTCGCCATTCATACCACCATCGCTGTCGAGAATGGAACCGCGGGCATCCTCCTCGTCCTCCTCTTCCTCCTCACTATCGAGGTCACGGTCACGGGCCGTCCAGGAGCTACCGTCGTTCAGAGGCACATCCTGACCGGAGAGGTCATGACCCTCTCCCCGGTTGCGAATGTTGTTTCGGCGTCGCTGAGACAACGTGCGGGCGCGGGTAGAGAGCTTAGAAGAAACGACAGCATTGGAAGTGACCCAGTTGGTGAGGGCATCCTCACAGTCCTGTATAATGGCCTTACTAGCCTCATAACCATCGTAGGCCTGTCGAGTCTCACCAGGTGTAACAGGAGTGTCGTCGATAAGCTCGAGCAGGTGCTTTCCATAGCCGGCGATAATGGCGACCTTCTCACAATGTTCACGCAGAGCATCAAACTGGTAAGTGTAGGCTGCCTTGACCTTTTCACGGGTGATGTTGGACAGCTGGGCCTCTGCGACGAGAGACTCGGCCTCAGCTCGGACAAGTTCCTGCTCTAGAACAACAATCTTGGGAGAGTTGGGCTCCTTGTACTTGAGCTGAGCGATCTGATCGGTAATCTTCTGCTTGCCTGTTGTCGATGTCAGTAGCTGGACAGAAGTTGAAACCTGGGCGATCCTTACGGTCACGGCTGGGCTGAACGGAGGCCTCAATGTTACGAATGCTCTTCATTGTAACTCTGTATTGGTCGTATCGGTCGACGTATTGGTCCTCGAGCTCGCCAATCTCATACAGCAGGACGCCAAGCTTGTCGGTAACGTCGGAAACATCCTCATCACCGGCCTCACCCCAAATGGACAATTGTTGCTATAAAAGTCAGTCACTGTGCGATGTGGACACGGGTCGTCAAACCTACAGCAACTTCCATGCGCTCGCGAGCAACAGTCTCCAAACTTCGCATCACGTTCTTCTCCATCTTGACCAGCATGGAGAGCTTCTTAGCCAGGTCGGGGCCAAAGGCGCCACCAGCATTGCGACGAAGAGCATGGCCTATGAAGAGATGTTGTTAGTACTAAGAAAATTGAGATGGCGTGAGAATCAGCTTACCGAAGCTACCCTTGAAGAGACGACCGGACTTCGTGGATGAAGGCGGCGGTGGGGGGTTCTACATCCAAGTTAGCACGACCATTAAATCAGAGCGAAAACTATAAGACTATTGCGCACCTGGAGCTGGGAGGCAGTAGGCGCCCGAGTCTGGCGCATAGAATAAGTGCGATGCATGATAATAGTGATAATGCGACGAGCGACAAGCGGTGGAGCTGACAAGAGAAGGGTCCAACAAGGACAGGCAGGGAATAAATATTATCGGGATCGGGTGGGGATTACAGAGCTGAGAAGCAAGGATAAAGATGGATGTCGGGAAAATCACAAAGGAAGATCGTGGCCGGGCTGCTGGGAACGTTATATGAGGGAGTCCAAGAAACTGGGCAATGCTTGGTAGTGCTGCAGTGGTTGTTTGTTGCTGCGGAGAACAAGATCGTCACAGCTTTATGGGGGAGCTGAGAACGACGTCATCAAGACTCCACCTGGGCTGGTTCGAAATGGATGGTGATGAAGGAGGTTCGATAGGTACAGACGGGCGCTAGTAATTAGTGTATTGTGTACAAAGTAGCCCCTGGTAATCACCACATTCGTCGAGGTACTGCTACCTGACGTCAAGCATGTCTCAGGTCTACGTCTTGCATTTTTCTGATTCTAATCAGACGCCAAGAATATTCATTCACCTGTGCATCCGGAGGGACCCCCCCTTTGACCTGGCTGGCCCATCCCGGATGCGGTTCATGCCCACCAAGCTTCGGTCGAATCCAGCACAGCGCTAGTGAGTCTCTAAGATGAAAAATGACGATATCGCGGCCTAAGTTTTGGGGTTCTAAAGAGGTTCACTCGTCAGTGGGAGGGTGAACGGGGATTTAGACTGAACGATCCTCCGGCAGTCTCCAGCCCGGAAAGATCAACGAACAAGGGGTATTGTTCGATCTGACCAAGTTAAATTACCGCAATGAC
This sequence comes from Fusarium cf. aywerte, assembly GCA_011034095.1. Classification (NCBI taxonomy): domain Eukaryota; kingdom Fungi; phylum Ascomycota; class Sordariomycetes; order Hypocreales; family Nectriaceae; genus Fusarium; species Fusarium cf. aywerte. Next base: position 138,223 of record WETZ01000034.1, read on the forward strand.
TTCTCACATGTTTGTTTGGTTAGGTTAGTTCCGTCTAGATGTTGTCGTGAAACTGGGTCTTCGCCGTAGTTGAGCAGGTCTCCAAGAGGCATCCAATGGATAGAGGGTCCAGATATCTGGAATATCGTCTTTTATTTGACGAGTGACCAGCTTTGGAGGTTAGTTCATAGATACGAGCCTAACTTGCAGTGCCCCTTATTCATGAATCTTCAATCCTTATAATCTTATGATAAATGCCTAATTTATAGAGTGTAGGTTTAGTCCTTCTGCATGTTCGTAGAGTCTTGATCTTGGACTCTTGGTCGACTCGCGAAGAGCAATAGGTTAAGTGGAGTGACCATGAGTAATCACAAAGTCTGCTACGCTTTCTAATGTCTTAAAAGTTTCACCAGAAATACTGAGGCCACTTACTGGACTACCTATCAAAGCCAGGATAATTGTCGCAAAGCATTATGTCAAGTGTTGTATCTAATTTGCAGGAGTTATAACAGCGACTTGAGCATCCGGCAATTCCGACATGGATGCACGCGAGACACGAGTTGGCGACTTAGACAAGCATATAACCGGGAAACTCAAAACCAAATAATAAAGCAAGACCAAGTGAACTTGAAGCATGCTCAAAGAACATACTAGATATTAATTTTAATGACAAGTCCTTTGTAATTTTGCAATCACACTCTCAACCCCTAACTCTAGGACACTGATCAAGGTATTGATCTATCTCTCTCTTTATTGATCTTATTTAGTATGTAGCTGAATCTCACGCACGAGAGCCATAGTACCATTTCACATGTTAGAAACGAGGTCAAGTTTTGAACGTGTACAATTCAATAACAATATCTCTTACTTGATATCCTGTACTCTACTTCAATTCGATTCCATTGCCAACAGGGGAGACTTGAAGCCTGAGAACCAATCGTAGCGCGCTAATCTCGATTAGTGAGCGCGCTGCCCCTGTCAACGGCCCCTGCAGTCTCCTCTCAACGCGTATGTTTAACATTCATTCATTATTCATTCATCTTTCGCCTCGTCTCGTATTTCAACGACAACAAACTGGCCATCAAATGATATCGAATTAATTGTGCAGAACCTGTCGTGTACATTGCAGCGCAACGGAGTATTGGGTTCCTTGGTTAATACGGTTCAAACTGCGTTTCTTGTCACGCCTATTGCTTCTCCTGCCAAATCCAAGTTTTAATCTGTCCACACGCGTCTCTCTGGCTAGACGAAGTCGTGTTTCTTTGTTTCGTTCATCCCCTGGCTCGCTCACCTTGCCTCACCTTACCTACAAAGGTGTTACCCACCACAACGACATCGCAAACTGCAGGTCGCAACGGCGTCTTTTCTTTCTGCTCTTTCTAACCATTTTTAAAGCAACCGCTTCTTTGCAGAATGGTGGCAGTTGCAGGTCAAAGAGAGGGGCAATCCTAAGGAAAACCTTGACAACCGCAGTCTACACCCACCTCACCTGCCATAGCCATCTGTACCTTACTTAAGCTTTGAGGCAAAGCAATCAGCCGCAACCATGTCTTTTCCATCCATCACCTCCATCAACTCGAGGACCATCACCCACATCGATTTGACTGGAGACGAAGACAGTGACAGATCTGACTATTTGCGGAAATCACCATCGCCGCCGCCTGTCCGTCGCGCAGACCCTACTACTACTCAGGCGCGCTTCACCCCCAACTTTTCTACTGAGCGTCGTCCATCATCCACCCACACGCCCATCAGCCCGCCGAGGCTGAATCGATCTTCGACTTCCATCACCGCCAGTCAGGACAAGCAGCCCTTCATTGATCCTTCACATCCATCGCCGCCAGTAGTCAAATTCGAGCAGAAGGTGACCCAAGTAACTACTAGCATCGACGATGCCCACAGTATGGCGAAACTGTCTAGCGCCACAGCTTCCAGCTTGGCATCTCGTCAGGTGACGCCAGCACTTGAACAGGATACTGATACGTCAACGCAACAGCCCAAGCCTACCTCTCCCAAATATCAAACGCCTCGAAAGTCTGAATGGGATGTTGCTGCTGTCACTAAAAAGCTGACTGAATATCGTCAGGATATCAAAGATGGCCACAGTCGCATGACCTCTTATATCATTGAATCCACAAAGCCAACAGAGCGTCGTGTTGTCACTGGAAGCAATCTCTTTGCCAGGCTCACCAGCAAGCCGGTGCCGGCCAAAAAAGGTGAAACCATGAGAATCAAATCCAAGGTATATAATATCAAACCCATTTTTCAATCAATATCGCTAATATTTCTTAAAAGGAACACACTAAAATTAAGAACAACAAACGTGAGGATCACTATAGCATCGTAAGGATCCAAACAGATGAAGAGCGTGTTCCGCGGTATCGCTTCCACCATGTGGAAATCAAAAAGAACATTCTCACACCCAACACAATGCTGACATTCGTACCCCACTTGAGGGATCTCGAGACCTCAGAGGAGTACAAATACAATGTGTGGTTACAGGAACTGGAGGACATTGATCGCAAATCTGGTTTCAAACCCATGAGCCGCGAGGAAAAAGTGCGCATAGCTGTGCGTTCTGAATTCGCCTCAACTGTCTTGCTCTACCTGGAGAGCTGGTTGGACAAGCTCTCACTACCTGGCTGCGATAAATCAACCCTGATCCGTTATATGGCAAGTCGTGAACCCGACAACACGATTACGCCCAGACAGAAGTCAGATATTTTGAATTCGCATCGCCCAGCTGGGTCAACTACCCCGCCTGAGGCGAATAAGGCTGCCGATATATTCACGGAAGCATTCCACCGCGTCTTCCATCAAGGTCAACCCCCAAACAAACAGATTGAGCTTCGAGATGTTCTTCTTCTGGATGAATCGGTTGATAGCATTATGGAAACTAAACCTACAGCGAAGGACGGCTCGAGCACGCAAAAGGAAAACGAACACGAGTCCGTTGAGTACTGGTTGGGTACGTATTCAATTCTTGGCTGTCTTATTTGCTTTAGTCACTCTTGCGAACACGGCGAATATGATGCACAGAATTGCAAACGCACCCTTTCAATGCTTCCTCGCCTTTCAGAAACCCTTAGGCGGAGACGTCGCATCACTCACGAGGATACCGATATGATCAATGGTCACTCACGCCCTTGCAAACGTAACTGCTACCAGTCGTCACCTCGGCCCGAGGCTGGCTCGATGCAGCGGCCTTGGAACGAAGAAGAACGTTATGTCTTGCGATGCGCTGTTGCAACAGCCGATCACAGTCAAGTCAAGAGAGACCCCTTCTGCTTGGTCGCTCAACTTCTCGACCGGGATTGCAGTGATGTTTTCAACGAGTACGATCGACTGAATGTATCTCTACCACCATTGGAGCCGGCAAGTAAATTGCAAATACGAACAGTCAATTGGTACGATCGCTTCAAGAAAGCACTAATTGGAGACTGGGAAAACCACACCAAAACTCACGAACACCAAAAACGTGAGCTTTCTGAGCCTTGCTCTCACGAAGGCCCCTGTACCTTGGAAAGTTGCGTTTGTGTCCAGCAGGGTGTTCTCTGCGAAAAGTTCTGCGGATGTACGGTGGAAAGCTGCGCCTACAAGTTTACTGGCTGTGCCTGCCACTCACAAGGCAGAACATGTCTTCCCAAACAGAGGGATAGACCATGTATCTGTGTGCAGTTGAACCGCGAATGCGATCCAGACGTTTGTGGAACATGCGGTGTGCTGGAGAGGGCGGATCCTGAGAACGCCGATGACGAGGTCTTACATGCTACTGGCTGCCAGAACTGCTCCCTCCAGCGTGGCCAAGCAAAGGGCCTCGCTCTAGGTCAGAGCCAACTGGAAGGTGTTGGATATGGATTGTTCACTGTTGAGCCTATCGCTCAAGACGATTTCATAATCGAATATGTCGGAGAGTTGATTACTCATGACGAAGGTGTGCGACGAGAAGCCCGACGCGGCGACGTGTTTGATGAAGAATCGAACATTTCTTACGTTTTTACCCTTTTGGAATATGAAGGCATCTGGGTAGACGCTGCCACGTACGGAAACCTGAGTCGTTACATCAACCACGCTTCGGAGAGTGACAAACGTGGATGCAATATCACGCCCCGCATTCTCTACGTTAACGGCGAATACCGAATCAAGTTTACAGCCATGCGTGATATTGAAGCTGGAGAGGAATTGTTTTTCAACTACGGCGAGAATTTCCCGAACCTGACCAAGAAATTGCTCGACCATAAGACGGGAGGGAAGTCAGGCGAGGCAAAGAAGCGGGCGCGACGCCCCAATGGTGAGGGAGTAGCCAGAAAGGCCCCAAAGACGGATAAGAAGAAATCTGGAAAGGGGAAGAAGGCCCAATCAGCCCTTGAAGACGAGGCATTGGAGGATATGCTTGGCTTCACTCCAAAGCCATTGCGCAAACGTAAGAAAGGCGCTCTCGAGGAGGATTCTGAAGAAGAAGAGTATCGTCCTAATGGGACAGATGCATCCATCTTGGAAACGCCATCCGATGGAGAGTCGGATTACGGGACTGGCAAGCCATCTGCAGCTAGGCTTCGAAAACGTGCCCGACAGGGTGGAAAGGCAAACACCTCAGATCCTAGTGGAAAGCCTCGAGGGGACCCGAAAACACGAGGCAAGAGAGGAGGCGCCAGACCCGGCAGTGGGCGACCTAGAAAGTACCCTAGGAAGCCTATTTCAGCCCCGACCACCGCGCCAACTAGATTATCTGTTTCAGAAGAAACAGAGGAGCAGGAGGAGCGTCAAATTGTGGTGCCAGATACTATCGTGCGGCCCATTGTGCCTGTACGATCACAGCCTGTGGAAATTAATGATAGCATGGACGATGTGACATTCACAGAGGAACGTGTTGAAGAATCCCGGCTCCTTCAAAGTCAATTGGAGGACGACAACGATGATGACGACGACGACGACCAAGACGTGGTGGTTCGCTCGCGCATTGATAGAGTTGCGAGGAATCGACGCCCACCAGCTAAGTTGAGAGATGACGGGGATTGGATGAGCGGCAGTCAGTAATGTAGGTAGGCAGAGGAGCTTGAATGACAAGCCTGGCTTCGTTTGCAAAATCGACGTTGAACGGCACATGTTTGCGCTTGCCCGGACCAGGATTAGATTTCTGGGCTGGGCGAGAAACAAAACAGCTTCGAGGGTGGATTGTTAGATAAAGAGAGAGATAGTTATATGATATAATACGACGGTTGAAGATTCCGTCATTGATGCCAACTGGTAATCTTCTCATGCGTAAGTGCTTATTGTGAGACATGGCTCTTTTGTGAATTCTTTATATCAAGGACAAAAATGTTCTGATATCATATGCATAGTATTATGTCTTCATAAGTGAATAACACGGGTAGATCTGCACTAGTATCAAAACGTATTAGATAAGCCACTTATGAAGCTTGTGCCCCACATGCCACCATTAGCGGCAAGTAGCCTCCAGCCACAGACGATGACGTTGTCGATTCGGAAGAGGGAAGTAGCGTAACAGGTGCCGACTGGGAACAGCTTTCCCAGCTTTTTGCCAGGTTCAGGTCCAAACTGACCACCTTTGTCATTCGTCCTCCCTCCTACAAATACGAAGACTTCGCAGCCGTAAAGCTTTCTTTCCACTCGCAATCATTTGATTTTCTTCTCCTGTTTTCCCCTTCCACACCTCACGAACTCGACTCTTTAGAAAGCTCCCTCTGAGCTTCTCAATTCTCGCAAACGAATTCACTTTTTAGCTGTTTACCCCTCGTCAGCTACCACCGTCACCATGACGCTCTACTACACTCTTGTGCGTTGCTCATACCGCGATATGAAGCTTCAATTCTCTCGATAATGGAGTCGCTAACTGTAGCTATCAGGTCTTTATGCTTCTCGTCTTCGAGATGGGACTGTTTATGCTTCTGATCTTCCCCATGCCCTTCAACGTCAAGCGAAAGATCTTCACGTGCGTTATCACGAACTTTTTTCCTTACACGCTTAGCACCGTGCTAACAGGAGCAACAGCTTCATTTCCGAGAACCCCGTTGTCGCCAAGATTCAGTACTGGATGAAGATTACCTTCATATTTATTCTGATTCTCTTTATTGACAGCGTGAACCGTGTCTACCGTGTCCAGCTCGAGCTCGCTGCCGCTTCCGAACAGACCAAACAGGGTGGAGGGTACGTAACCCCACGCAACCACGACATTACAATTGGCTACTTTACTGACATCTTACTCTCGCTTACAGTGCCGCCGTTATGGGTCACGAGCGTCTCGAAGTCCAGGCCCGCAAGTTCTACTCGCAACGCAACATGTACCTTTGCGGCTTTACCCTCTTCCTGTCGCTCATCCTTAACCGCACCTACGTTATGATCCTCGAGGTCATGCGTCTCGAGGATCAGGTCCGCTCTTACGAGGGTACCAAGTCCAACACCAAGGAGGCCGAGAAGCTCGCTGCCGCCGGTAAGCCCGGTGAGCTTGCCCGTCTCCGAAAGGAGCTCGAGCAGAAGGACACAGACCTCAAGACCCTCAAGAAGCAAAGCGAGCAGCTTCACAAGAGCTATGATGAGCTCAGCGACAAGTACGCTGCTACCCAGCAGACCGGTGAGGGCAGGAAGGGCATCTAAGAAGCGTAGTATGATACGCTGTTGCTATTAAATGATACCTTCCCAGTCAGGAATCCCGACAGCTGTTCTATTGTCGGTCAACTGGGCAGAAGTTTAGGGACTAGGTCTGCGCCTATCAGGGCATACACAATGAACAGGCCTCAACCACACCAAGCGGAAGATGTAAAATAACGGGTATATCGATTTCGGGGTTAAGCACCGGTGCAAAATTGGCGATCGGTCGTGTACAGGACGATTGACCATTTGAGATTGTGTTCGAATTTTCATATTTATAGAATCGTGATGTTGGATCATGGGCATTATGGTGTCTTCTGCTACCAGAGTCTTGCATACGCATATCACTATTCATACCAGCTTTCATCGCTGCCACATGTGACATGAGCGTTTCTATCGGACAGACTATACATACTAATGCGATCTCTATATTATATTACGATCAACGAATGTCTCAATAGCCTGCATCGTACTTTTCCGGAAACAAAACACCATTGGCCATCTCTAACACAGCGTATTCAGTGTCGTGCTGAGCTTCATCTTCGTCCCAGGGCAAAAGTCCCATAGCTCGCATGCCATCCACACCCCCTGCTTCGCCAACCTCTCGTACAGCCTGCTCCCCTCCTACGGTTATATCGCCAGTGGGAGCTCCAGTAAAATCAGGTCCTGGCTCGCCTTGCAGAAACCCCTTGCGTTGGTGGGCCAAGTAGAGCGCATTCGTTTGAGTCAAAGGACAAGCTGGGAGATATACAATTGTCGTGGCAGGTATGTTTGGGCGATGCCGACGGTCAAGAGCATAAACGGCATCTGGATGCCAGACAAGATAGTCCCCCGGTTCGAGCTTGGGTATTGGTATCATGCTGCGATTGAGGTCAAGGTGAGGGTGTAAGGCTTCGTTGAGCTCCTGCGGATAAGACGGCAATGCACCTTGAATCACAGATGAAGTCGGTTCTTCGAGAATCCAGTTCTCGGGCGAAAGAAAATCTAGACCTGATAGCGAAGAGTCTTTGGGAACGAAAAATGGTCGGAGGAGAAGATATGCAGTCGTAAGTCGAATCATCGGACACAAGAGAAGGGTACCTTGACCGAGAGGGATATCACTCAAAGCAATCCAGCCCTGAAACATGCGGAACATGCTACACGAACCGTCGCCATTATACAGATCACTCGTCACTTTTAGTCGAGTGCTGCTTTCCCATGGTTCCCAATCTTCCCAGTGGCCATCAAAGATGGGTTGATAAGTCGCCGCGGAACCATACCCATCGGGTTCCCAACGCTCCACACTCCCACCATCGACGTAAACGCTGAGGGAACATGCCTCGTCATCAGGTCTTCGAATTCTCATGCGATCTGCATAACTGACGGGAAAGTTGGGGCTCACAAGTGCTTCTGGGTCGGACGAGTACCATAGATTCATCAAGAAACGTTGGGTATAAATGATGTTCTGGTGCGCTCGAGCTTTGATCTGACCAGGAGACCAATAGACTCCATAAAGATGGGGATCATGGGTTGGAAGCCGCCGAGCTCGGGGATGTTCCAAGTGCGCCTCAGTCTCTGCCTTCCACTGTGTAGCAATATCACGGGGTATCACATTTCGAACTACTGCAACACCACGGTCCTTGAGTCCGGAAGAGAAGGAATTAGCCACCGAGGTGTTTTGGAGATCGCCAAAGTCAACCGAAGGGTAGATGTCAGGGCCTGATTTGGCAATGACGTCGATTTCAGTCCTCAACTTCAGCAGTAGTCGTGTCCAAGAGGTCTCAATCTGATCTTGTTTACCCTCAATCAGATCCTTCTTAATTCGTGCGAACCGGGCAGGCAGAGGTATGGGCTCAGTGGTCTGAGCAAACATGCTGCTCGAAGGCGCATGGCGGTGACCTTTGGGTGCCATGCTCTGAGGTTTGTAGATGTAATGGTAGGCGTTGGAGATAGTAGATAAGTACGCTATGCTGAACCACTTTAACCCAGCCTGCTCTTGTGTGCAGTGCAGTAAATGTGTTAAGTAAAGTCAACGATTTGAGCAACAGCGGATATGAAATTTCAGTCGTCACTAGGGGAGACCCTCGACATTCTGGATTTGTAAGAGTATGTGACTTTTTTATATACACAGCTCGCATGGCCCGTTACCACACTTTACATCTGCGTGGCTGTTCACAATGGTTTCGTTTATTATCCAGCCATTTGATTTCAGGCCAATAAATTGTCGTCATGCGGAAATTCCTCGGTTGCGAACTTGTTATTCTTCGGATACTGACGCTATCGCGGGCCGGGTATCCGATCCTTTGAGTTATATCGTCTTGATTGCTTCGATCAGCTTGTGGCGTATTGTCATGTAGTGACCAGCCGTGTAATCCAACAGGCTGGATCCGACAACCCTGGACCCTGAAGCTGTGCATGTGCGTGTGAAGGGAAGGCGCCGTCCACTTACGAATGCTGATCTTCGATACGAAGCTAGGATTTGACTCGTTTTGATCGACGGAGTGAAGGCTGCTCATGGGTAATGTTGTTGATCTTCGTATTAGTCTCTTTTGCATTGGCCTTCCGCTTCTTTGATGAAGCTGGTGATGATGTGTTCTCTTTCTCCTTCTTGACATGTGCCACATCATGCGATTGCTCCGGTTGGTCCGGCTGCTTCAGCAAGACATATGCAACCTTTTCCACATCACTTGCTCCCACACCAAGTCTATTCCGCAACTTGTCGACTTCGGAGCACAGAGTGCGGTACTCTTTAGCATTATACTTGATAGGGCTCTGCTTGCCGTCACAGCATAACCACCAGAAAGCCTCATCGGCAAAGAAAATGACCCGACTCGCATTGTGAACGGCTAGAAGCAAGGATGCTGTCGCGGGACCAATGCCTCGAAGCTTGGTTAACACATCCAGGGCTGCCCCAATGTCTGCCTTCTTGTCGTAGATTTCAAGAGCTTCCTTGATGATATCTTGGGCGTCGGCTGGGTCATTAGACGAAACCAGTTTCATGAGGGTCGGCCTGAACTTTCCATGACGCCTGATTACCCGTTAACTGATAGTCACGAAGTCGTGCAGCTTTCCCATTTGAGAACGGCAGTGCAGGTTGACTTACAATTTCCACTCAACAAGGATTTTGATATCCTCAAGCGTCATTGGCCGAGTTCTTTTATCAGAGTTAAAGTCATTCAACGCTTCGTTGTATCGAACTTCATCGAGTTCTTTCAGTGTCTTTTGGCCATTCTTGACTATTACGATTGGTAACTATCAGTTTGGTTTCTCATAGGATATAAGTTACGGTGACTATGGGGAAGTCAACATACTGCCCTTTTCATCGGATATTCTTTGAATGAGAGACGGGTATTGTGCAAGGAGTCGATTGAACTCTTCGATGCCCACTTTGTCGGCAGAGACGATACTTGACGAAGATGCCATATTGTTGGATTGACTGCACACAGTGAAGGAAGATTTGTTTCTGGCAACTAGTTGAGGCGATGACAGAAGGAACGGCAATCGCTTTATTCTGAGCTGTTTGATTCCCTTGAAAGGCAGAATTCGAGTATTTCTCAAACCATTCATGGAAAATTGGAAATGGAGAAGTTGCAGAATGCTAACGTCCAGTGAAATTTGAAACGCGACGCGATGGGAAGAGATTCGCACGGTGCGCGATGGCAGCTGCCGTTTGCACTAACACCCTTCACACCTTCCGCGGCAATAGGTTTCCCAGCAGAGACACCAATTTCACACAGGCAAGTGCCATGAGGTAGGTACTATAGTAAAGACGAATCTTGTTTTTACAAGTAGGTTCCATAAAAGTCACAAGCCAGCCTGACAGCATTGACATCGCCGTGGATATTGGGATCTAGCTCAAAGGCAAAGGCCTCCTCTGCCAGACTGGAATCCCTAGCTAGCAGTCTAAGGGCTTTTTTGATCGCCTTGGCGGCTAGGGGAAGGTTCTTATCCCGATAGTAGTCCGAAGGTGACTGCAGACTTCGTCGTCGTATGGGCATTGTGATGCACAGGGGCTGCGAAGGAAGTTAGTTGTGTGGACCGAAGGGTAGGGGATTAGGGGTCGATTGGCTAACTTGTCTCGGCTTCTTGATGGATTGGCAGACAGACAGTATCCTAGGCTAGTCGGGTTGAATAGGTTGAGGGATGAAGGAGGAAGAACCAGCTGTTGTGCACACAGCCGCTGTGATATATGTGTCATCTGTTAAAGTTGAGTTGCCGTACGCAACCCCGATTGAACTGAACGTTTGAGTTTTGGACCATCTGGAAGAGGTCAATTGTTGATAACATTGAGGAAATAGGAAAACCTGGGCTTTGGTTGAAGGTTAAAAAATATAAAAAATAAAAGTCACAATATTAACAGCTCGGGTTGGACTTTTTATATCAGNCTGAACGTTTGAGTTTTGGACCATCTGGAAGAGGTCAATTGTTGATAACATTGAGGAAATAGGAAAACCTGGGCTTTGGTTGAAGGTTAAAAAATATAAAAAATAAAAGTCACAATATTAACAGCTCGGGTTGGACTTTTTATATCAGAAAATTCTGTACTATCTTGACTACTATACTAATAGCAGGGACAGCATCCTCACAGGATCAAGCAACCCAATTGTCTTCAACCTTACCGACTAACTTCCAGAGCTTGTCGAAAACATTCTCTGGATCGTATTTCTTCTTCAATTCCACCAAGCGCTTTGAGTGCGATCCAAATGCATCCTTAGCTGACATGTTCTCGGTGGTACCATCATAGTTTAGGTAATTGCCAATGCCATCCGCGAAGGCCTTGTCGTTGTATCCTAACCCGCGAACTTCTGTCTGGAAAGCACGGTTGAACTGTCGAACCTCTGTATCAAGATTCTCGTCTTCCCATTGGTAGATGAAACCCATGACGAAGTAGTTACCTCGTGAGTTGAAGGCTGTTGACTCGACAGGAACCTCCTGGATCTTTTGGTGTGGTGTGCACTCCAGCAGGACTGCAGAACCTTCTGTCCCCGGCGTGGACTCAACAAATTCATGAAATCTTTCACGAACCGTCTCTGCGGTGGAAAGCTTCATAGGAAGGGTGAAGTTAGAACCACCAAACAAGTACCGGCTTCCGTGCTGCATCTGTTGGTCCACAGCCTGGTTGATCGCAGGATAGGGCGTACATTCGATCACCTGCATCAATGACTCCATCTCCAAGACAGGAGCGAAGAATTTGGGACCCTCTTCAGATGCGTTGTCCCCAGCATGAGACATTCGCACAAGGACCACACGAGCCCTGGGTGCGTTGGGATCTGGGCCAGGCGGGGCATACCCGAAGCCAACAAGGAAAAGCTGTCTGCCGTCGTTGGTAGTTCCCCAAGTATTCATGAAATCGATGAGAGCCGGGAGTTTGTCTGGAGAAAAGAAGATCATACCGCCCCAAATATCGCCTTGTGGGTGCGCTTTGCTGGTAAACTGTGTCACAACACCAAAGCTGCTACCGGCACCCCTGAGTGCCCAGAAGAGATCCGGGTTTTCCGATTCAGATGCGGTTACGATGCTTCCATCTGCTAGAACAACTTGGCACGAAATCAAGTTATCGATGGCCAGTCCGTGGAGTCCAGTCAAGACTCCATAACCTCCGTGCAGGATGAGACCGCCAACGCCTGTATGAGAGACAGTTCCTCCTACGGTAGCCAGGCCTTTAGCCCAAAGTGCTTGATCAATGTCTTTCCATAGGCAGCCTCCTCCGAAAGTGATGGTCTTTGCGTCGGTGTCTACCGAGATATCGCGCATGAGACAAAGATCCAGGACCATGCCATCAGCCGACGGAGCGCTAGATGTCTGCGAGGTGCTGTGGCCACCTCCTTTGACATTGAACTTGATATTATGCGCAGCCGCAAACTTGACCACAGCACTGACTTCCTCGACGGTCTTGGGTTGAGCTACAGCAGCCTAAAAAGGGTAAGTTGTATGGCATATACTAGCCATATGTTAACTTACAGCGGGCTTGACACAGGTGCGACTCCACCTGTTGAGACTCTCATCATATCCTTCATCTCCTGGAAGCAGGAGTTTTCCTTGGACTAGCTTGTCACGCAAAGATGAGAACTTGTTTTGAGTCATGTTTATCTGAAAAGTAAGAGGAGGTGATTAGATGTACGGGAGGACAGACAGTTGCAGAGCTTCTCGACTGCCTTATATATGTTTTTGCCTACCTCAAACAAGAAGCCAATGCTGAGAAGACCCCGCTTACAGGAACTTCGGATGCAGAAAGCCAAGGCATATGAATATGATAAGCGCATCTGGCTGGTCTAATACTGTGGTCTTAAAGAGCCGTCGCCTTTGTGGATTTGCCAGCGTACGAAGTTGACTAAGGCTGAGGGCGGTGCTATTAGTATGTGGCGTTATTGTTCTTAACAGATATTGGATGTCTTTACAGGAAGATCACTCTTGGAACATGGTTTGAGCGACTCATTGAGTTCACCCGCTTGCTACGCGTTGCCCTCGACACCATTATACAGATTGTGGCTGGCTAGAATGGTCAGCAGAGGAGTAGCCTTTTCGGTTTATCTGTAGTGGCATATTGAAAGAACCAAGACAAGCTATAAGCCGCACCCCAAGGAGTCTCTTAATGCAATTTTCGTATCTGATATGGCTAGGTTGGGGTTCAGCTGTCATCAGCTTGATCGCCTAAGGCGTTTGCTTGCATTAATGTGCTGATATAACCGCCGCTTACACGGAGGTTAGCTTTCTCTCAGATCTTCCCCAAGGCTATTTCTGTTTCTTTGGAAACATTCGGGGTTAGTAAATAAGCTTTTGCCAAATGCTTACTGAGACAGTTAATGTGTGAACCTGTTACAGAACTCTGGCATGATAATATCTGTCGGGCTGTTTCAGTTGGGTCATATCCTGTAGAGGGAGGATAGAATATGAGAGTACTATCGAATAGCGGTTTGATCGCAAGTACACAAGACGTGATATACCCCGCTCACGTCAATGCGTTAGTATATTGTCAGCGGCGTTATATGATGTTCTCGGGCTCCAGCTTCTTGATCCATAGAGCCGCTAACATGACCTGACTTCGACTGTAACAAACGGTATCCGTCGTGCCCCGGTTATGGACAGACCCTTGTGCTAATTTGTATGGGGTGATGGGATTCCTGGAACGGTCGAGACCCTGAAAGCGGCTAACAAGGGGGAAGAAAAAGTCCCAGGCAAACAAAAATAAATTCAGTCCAATTGTTGAACGCGAAGATAACGGCGTGCCCGAAAGAGCGATAGTGAGAGGGGAGAGGAGGAGAGAGAAAAAAAAAGTTGACCGCACTCCGTTTTCCGTTTTTTCCTTCATGTCTGTGCAGGACAAAACTATTCCCATCCCATCCATCTTACATCCTCTCTAAACTTACACACACCTTGCAATCCTCTCAACACCGCCTATTCTACAACCACTTTCTATCTAGTCTACACCCTCTTCTATCTTTTCCTCTTTCTTACCAAGCTAAACCGCAAACATGGGTAACGTAAGTTGAACAATCCTTTTTTACCTTTTGGGGATAGCATCGCATTACTGGGAATCTTATGTACTGACATGTTGGAATACAGGGTGCCAAGGCTCAACAGAAGCGCGAGCGCGCTGCTAAGGACAAGAACACTGCCAAGTCGCAGCTCAAGGTGGTAAGTCAACATTACTCCTGTTTGCTTCTCTTTTTGTTAATTGTCTGCTAACATGTGATACAGAACGAGAAGGCTTGCGACATTCAGTGCCAGATCTGCAAGTCTACCTTCCTCAAGACTACAAAGGCCCCTGCGTATGTCTTCCACCATCTCCCCCACCTCTCTCCACTGATCAACTAATCTTTTCTCCAGTCTGAAAGAGCACGCCGAGAACAAGCACAGCAAGACCATCGCCGACTGCTTCCCTACCTACGAGCAGTAAATCCGAACATGCTAGACAAGCACCTCGACGCACGTCGACTATAACGGCATTGTACGGGGAAAGAAACGGAAACGACGAAGAAAAAAGGTTGAAAATGGAAAGCATTTAGCGAAGCGAGGCGTAATGTGGCGTGATAGCCCTAGACGAGAAACATGGGGAGACGAGAGAAGTTTTAGATGACTGGCAGGGACTCTCATGATAACTTTATACGGTTCTTTTTTGCATATGCTTGCTACTTTGTCCCTCAGTGAGTGTCTTGCTATTAACCTAATGAGCCTCGACGACTTTCGGAGGTGCTTCTACGACTGGTGCTGTAGATTCCTTCTGCTGCTTCGCTTTTGCCTGCTCCTCTCGGATACTAGCCAGAATATCAGGATACCAGCGCTCTCCAACATCAGGATGGCTCTTTACGCGGTTCCTCAGCGTCGCTTCGCCAAGAGTCTTCGACGCACCGCCAGCACGGAATGTAAACTCGACATCATCAATGCGTCCGCCATTGCGCTCTACAATTCTGCGTCGCTGCTCCCTCACCTCCTCAGGTACCAATCCAACGCCAACTTTTTCGAGATCATTGAAATCAGCGCTCATGCGCACGCCTTGGAAGAAGGGGATGGAGAAGCGTGCGCCTGATCCGGCTGCGGGGGAGAGCACGCGATGCGTCGTTGACACACAAACGCCTTGTGTAAGTGCCTCGAGACCCTGGCCGATAGCCACGACGAGCGTTCCCGGGATGGGCTCGCAGTCTATCCATTCGCCGCGGACGTTTTGCACCTGAAGACCTTTATGCGATGTAGCTTGGAGGAGATAGCTTGAGAGCATACTGTCCTTGTGAGGACCTACACCCTGGCCCTGCGCATCGCCTTGGATACCAAGTTCCTTGGCGTCAGGGTACTTGACGATCTTGAGCTTGTGCTGCTGATCCTCGTCAAAGTACTTGTTGAATGCGTCGCTGGGGAGCTCGATGGCCTCGGCGATGAGAGATGTGAATTGAATCGAGATCTTGCCCATGCGTTCCATGTACTCTGTGTAGACCTTGCGAAATTCGGGTAATGAGTCCTCGGATGGCCACTGGTTGGGTGCTAGTAGGTTACGATACAGAGGAGCTCCAGGTTCTGGGACAGGATGTTCGGTAGAAAGATCGATCTGTTCTCTGTGATCAACCTGCCCGGCTGTGATTTCTGCTGAGAGACGGGAGTAGCCGAGAAAAGAAGGCGCATTCTTCATCTCAATTTTGAGTCTAAACGGGTGAGTTGAGTTAGCATATAGACACGGAAGAGAATACTGAGATAGATTGTTGCTCACTTCTCTTCTTCGGGAATATCAAAGAACCCTTTTCCGAGCTCAATAACTCTCTGAAATAATTCATCCTCGATGCCGACATTCTTGAGATACAAGAACCCAACTTCCATCAGCGCATGACGAAGTTCCTTCAGAAACTGAGGCTTTGTCGCCGGATCCCGAGCCGCAGCGAGGTCCAGGATGGGAATCGATGTAAACGACATTTCGATTCACAGTTGAGAGCCAAATATACTTCAAAAGAAAACTGACTACTGATATTTGTGACCGTTGATAAATGAATAACTTGGTATCTTTCTCCTCAGCTTGAATAAGTAACCAATATAGAGTACCTGTCACCTCATCGTGCTATTGCGCGATTGGCCCACTAGAAGACGTCTACCGTCGTCTAATGTGAGGTCCCCCGCATCCGATTCCCGAGAGATGCCGGGGGATACCGTAGTGTGGGTATTTGGCCGTTTCGTGATCGCCTCTCTTTGTCACCCACACAGATACGCCGATGTCGGACAACATGTTCCTCGATACATATCACAACTGAGTAACAGCTGGTATTCAGACCTGCTTAACGCCGGCGCTGCGATCATCTAATCTTCCCAAGATTCCCCCTTCTGTATCCAACCAGACCAAGTCCAGTATAATGCATAGTTACATACGTGCATGATGATGAACCCCCTTCCTTCCTTTTGACAAAACATTCTAGCTTAGCTTTTTTACCGCACCTTATTATATAAACAATTTTTTTATTTGCCTCCTCTTCTCTCATGATGCTGACAAGGGCTTTGTTGCGAGTAGGCCCATCACTTTGTAGAACATGTCTTCGATTGGGGGGGCAGCAAATGCTGGTGCAGCATCAAAGATATCTGCCAGGTGTTGTTGCTGGATCACGCTGGGGTGAGAATCATCGTCTTCCATCTCGACGTCTTCAGGCTCGGCGGCATCTTCCATCTCGGCCTCGTCTTCATCGCTGGCCATCTCCTCGTCTTCATCGATGAGACCGACTTCGTTGCCGTTAACGTCGATACCCTCAAGACGGAGGTCCTCAAGGGGCTGAATTGTGGCCAGTGATGAAGAGTCTGATCCCTCAGCAACAACCCAGACTTGTGCAGCATCGTCCAGGGCGATGAAACCACTGGTCGCAGGAGCAGAAACCAAGCTGACGACTCTTTGAGGTGTGCTGCGCACCATTAGGGGCTCAATATCCTCAGGCTCGAAAACTGCAAGCAGGGATCCCTCCTTAGCAGGAAGAGCCAAGGCAAAGTGTCCTGAGGTATGGTCAACGGCTAGCTGAAGGAGCGCATTGTCCTTAGTCTTAGGTATCACGACACCATATCGCAACTCATCGCTGACAACATCGTAAACGCGCAGCTCATCAGATAGTATAATGACGAAGGGCGAGAGCACACGGATGGATCGTAGTTGACCCTTCCACTGGCCTTCAATGGTCTTAACCACCTCGCCCGACGCAGCATCAACCACATAGACCATACCGCAGCCAGCTGTTCCAAAAGCCACGAACAGGGTAGAACCATCCTCGGAGAAGGCGACGCTTCCCTGAGGCTCTTGGTCAACGTAAGTCTCGGAAATATCGAGCACGCTGTCTTTAGAAGCACCTTCTCCCACAGCAATTATCTGCGAACAGCTCCAAGTGAAAACCTCACGGCCGTTAGGTCCCTTCACCACAACTCCGTTCTGAGATCTCGTCTTGGGTCGCCACATGCGAACAGCGCCATCGGTACCGATAGTAGCGAAACATGTGGAAACGGGATTTGAAGCCAAATCGAGAACCGCCTCATTGCGGTGTGTAGCGTGAGGTGCATTGATTCTGGAAACAAGAGCAATCTGCTCATCGCCTTGTTGAGCTTCCCAGAATTTGAGGTAAACCTCACGTCGTTCTTTGATAAATAGATCTCTGGTCTCACTATCCACGTTGTCCACATCTCGAGGTGAGGGCTCCCAGGTGTCCACGCTGGCAAGCCACTCTCCATCAGCAGAGAAGGCTACATGAGTAATGAGGGGTTCCTCAATAGGGTTGCCCTTGTTGGTAATGTTGACGTCTGTTGGCTGTGTTCGAGCCAAAGCCTGCTTAGCCACGCTTCGGAAACTCTCGAGATCAAATGTCTGCAACAAGGGGGCCGAGAAGCCTCCTGCCAGGGTAGCTTGTCGACCATTTCCAACGCACACATTAAGTCTTGAGGGATCCTTAGGGCTGATGACGGCCGGAATAGGTTGCTGCACATGTGTAGGGGTTGTCCATGTACGTTTAACAAGCTGGTCCTTAGGTGTGGTGACGTTGATGGCGGCTGACTGTATACCAGCGATGTATGCTGTAGGCTTCAGTTCAGAAGTCGAAATGACCATGGTCGAGTTATCGTCCAGATGAACGACATATGAAGCTCCGCTGGCAGAAACTGAAATGTTCTCCACGCTGCCAGAGAGATGAGGAAGGAAATCCTTCCTTCCTGTATCCATCTGCCACAAAACAAGAGTGTTTTCCGAACCTCCTGAAATCATGTAGTTACCTGCAGCGTGTTAGTATAATTAAAGTGAGTGAAGTGGTGGGAGATTCGTACCATCGCGCGACCACTTAAGGGCATGCACAGCTCTGCGATGCCAATGGAAGTTCTGTGCTTGAATAGGTTCCTTCTCAGATCCGGACTTGGCAAGCGCCTGGCTTCGAGCAAGCGCATCGTGGTAAAGGTAAATCGAACCACGGGCGCCACCAACAATAATATCCAAAACGGGTGCGGTCAACTGTCGCGACTTCTTTCCACTTGTAGCGGGTCTGGGATACACTCGAAGGTCGAGAGAGCTGACCAGGTCAGGAATGTCGAAGGTGTAAATCTCGTAGTCCAATGCGGCCAAGTTGTCGAACTGATCCTGCGAAGGGATACCGAAGAAGAGACGATCGTTGATCGCACCAACCAAGTGTCCATCTTCGCTAGTTTCGAGAAGTTTCAGGCCATTGCCTGTCTTCTTCATGACGAAAACCACCTTGTGCTCAGATTCTGTTGTTGTAGCTGGGTATGCGACAACTTCGATTCGGCCTGGTTTGTCCGACTCAGCCACAAAAATGATCTCCGTGTCTTTGCCCGAGACCTTCTTTGTCACGAGGGCCATGGCATTAGCAGTCTTAGACTGCGTCTGGAAGAATTCGGGTTCCTTGGAGGTGGTCCAGTTGACCTGGCAGACGCGGCCGTCTGAGGTGGCTACCCACACAATGTCGGAGTTCTTCTTCGATTGCCGCATGGCGACAATATGCGCAGGAGCTGATGCCTTCTCAGCGGAGGCTTCGGTTACTGTGATTGGGATTCGTCGAACGAGTAGCGAGTCGACTGCTGAGTAGACCTGGATCGAAGTGTTGTAGGCCATAATAAGGTATCTGCATGGGTCAGCTAGGCGCGCTGTTGCCTAGGTTATGAGAACTCACTGTTCATCCTCTGTCAATACCGAATCGATATCAAGCATCCTGCCGCCCATGGGCTTAGAGACGCGCCATCCTGCCTCTGTATTATCGAATTGGCGAACAACCTCAATCTCTCTGGCTCCGGTCTCTGTTAAAGCCTCTGAGATCTCGGGGACCTCAGAAACGACACCATTCTTGCTCTCGATCAATCCATTGGCCTTAGCTGCCTTTCGTTCAGCTCTTAGTCGCTTCGTTCTCGAGTCGTTCTCATTAAGATCCCGTTTGCGCTTCTTGGTCGGGTCGTGTTTTGTTCGGGGGCTTTTGTTGCCAGCCATTTTTACCACCTTCTTCTCTCTGCACGAGATCGATTACTGTGCTTGCGACGTTTGTAAAAGTTCGACGTCAGAGAAAAAGGTGACAAAGTTGTCTTGCCTATACTCTACTGGTTAGAGATTCGCAGAAATTTTGGTCCCGCTAAGAACTTTTTGTCGCCGATAAGATAAGCTAGCTCCCGGATAAACCACGGAACGCCGATAAGGAGAATTTATTTTCTTAGAACCAGTTACGACGCCAAACCATCGCCAGCTTTCTTTGTAACGTGCCTCTTTCTCTTGTCGCAAATCTTTCTGACGTATCCGACGAACCCGCGCATCCACGAAACACCGTCAAAATGATCATCCCCATCCGCTGTTTCTCCTGTGGAAAGGTAGTCCTCAACTGTGATGCGCCAACTGCACTGTTTACTGACTATCGATTGATAGGTCACTGGAGACCTTTGGGAGCGTTACCTTCAACTGATCGCAGATCCTCGCAAGACCGATGGGTAAGCGGATTGTTATTCCTCAATATTATGCAAGAGCTAACGGGATATAGCGACGCTATGGACGAGCTCGGTCTCAAGCGATACTGCTGCCGCCGTATGATCATGACCCACGTCGACCTAATCGAGAAGCTCCTCAAGTACGATACGACTTCCAAATTACAGCTTATTACACGATTTCTAACATTGATACTAGGTACACTCCTGACGGACGAAACGAGAAGAAGCAGCAGTTGAGCCAAAACGTATAAGGCATGTCCTCGTAAATGAGCAGTAAAGAGTTGGTTGTGCATGGTTTGGCGTTTGGGAAATGTAGCCGAAATATGTCATTTTGACGGCGCAGGAAAGGCAATGAATTCATTGGGGTCAGAATCAGAACCAGAGTACAAGAGTATTCATAATTGACGACACCCTCTACAAACCCTTTCAAGACTTTCAAGGTTCGATTAACGTTTGAGTCTGAGTTTTGTCCTTTCTTTGCACTCTTGACTTACCTTCACACGCGGAAAGGGAAAACTTTGAACCAAAAATGATGAGACATCCTGCACACTATCCACACGACCGGAGTTGACTTGTATCAATGATAGGATATGTCTTTCAGGGAACTTCTGTCTTGTCTTGGGCCTGTGCGCAAAGAGCGGTGGATGTGCAGTTCTGACGAGAAACAAAAGGTAGACTCCAACGAGAGCATCCATGCAGAAGGAAGCTACAGCAACGTTGTTTTGACCCGGATAGGACTAGCAAAACTGTCTCGCATATTCCCTGTCTCACCTGATTTACAAGACGCGATGGCGAGTATTCTGTTTGCTTCCATGGTCCAATGCTGCCTAGAGACCCTTGAAAATTCACGCAGACCTGTTGGTTGTGTCCCTCGGCTTGTTTTCTTGGAGGAGAAGGTGGACAAGTGTAGCGACCCAACAGCATTTACCTTGAAATTGCGGACTGTCATGGAAACCCAACCCAACAAGTACCAACCAAGGTATGCGGGACAAGCGACTTGAATATTGTTAAGTAGCCTATAACGACCCTGCTATCGCAAGGTTGTTATTACTTCGAGACAACTGCTATAACCTGTTGGTTAGTGCTGGTGCTGGCGTTGGTATCGGTGTCGGTGTCGGTGTAAAGGATACAATAATATGTGGTGCCCCAATAATGAATCGCGATATCATAATGCAGGAGATCGACAAAATCTAAAAGTCTTTCCAACAAGAAGGAGTGAACTTGTTCTTATGATCTGTAGACTGTGAGTCGTGCATGATGAAAGATGGCGCACTGTTCCATCTGAAAAGAGGAGACATCACCATAGTCTATCGTCAAGGCTCTATTCGAGAAATCATGTATATTCTCTCACTCTCCAAAATGAGGCTCTTGCATTGTAGCAAACTAATTCATTCATCTCTATGGCTTTTGCCAGACCACAAAGTATTGTGCGCCAATCATCGGTGTGAATATTGAGACCAATATCATTGAGCCTGCTTACTGACAGGCACTCTTTGAGGCCCTTCATTTATTTTCCGAGTGTGATGAAGGTGAGCCATTCAGCCTATCCTACAAGCGGAGCTACCCTCCATGCAGCGGAACAAATACCATGAAGGCACGTAGCTGTCGGTGAAAGCAAAGAAGGTGTTGCCTGCCCGATGACTTCGTGCCATGTGCTCAGCTGCATAAGTGTGAGCCGAAGTGAGGATGGACTCTTACACTATGACCATCCTGGTTCGGTAAAAGCAAACTAAGAATTCAAGAGGTGAGCCGGATATGTTTACCGCGCCTAAGTGATCCTACAGACCTGTGTAGTATTTGGTTGACCAACAAGCGCGCTTGAGCTTATGCTGATCGTCACGACACGATAATGTTCTCAAAGCTAACAAACTTGGACGGACAGGATACCCTAACAGGAAATTTTGAGTCATCGCGTTGTACAACACGATAAACAACCCATATTGTAGTAGCATGAAGAGAATTGAGCAGGCTGACGCCTATACACTGCACGACCCCACAGCTTTCTCGTGTGTATGTACTCAAAAGCATCTCCTACCACTATGTTTTATTTCGTAGCAGCCACCACTCAAAATTCCAGTCGAGATCACACGTTGTTGTATGTTGAGTACAGATATCTGTGAGTAGCAACGATGGATCGCACCAGACTCGCCGGCTATGAATCGCGGGATATGTTCCAGCATGGGTAATGCCCGTGCTGCAATTATACCCTTGTGTCTTGGAAGCTTCGAAAAGGATCCCTGGCTTAAAAGGAGCAGGAAGCTTGTACTCTGGCGAATGCCACGGGCGAACTCGTGGAGCTATCAACAACAGCAATACAACAGGGGTACACGCAACCGGCTAACGAGGAACTGATATCCCCGCACCGGCTGGTCGGGTTAGCGATCTTTAGAACAATTCCGACAGTCTGTCTAGTGCTGTGATAGCAAAACAATGCAGCAGGCCTTGGGTATATCACCCACGCTAAGATGGCTCCTAGGATGAGGACCCCAGGCGAAGTTGACTGTCATGACGCGGGTGGTATGAGGTAAACAAATACTGAACTCCGCCATCCTATTCTGTAAAACCGTCAGTGATTAACCAATGGAATTCGATTTTTCTTTTGCAAAGCCAACGTTGGCTCGAATGCGTCCACGGCTGCGGGCAACTTGGTTGGTCCTATGTTTACTATCCTCAGAGAGATCCCAATGATCAGGGTTTCCAGTTAGTATGTACGAATTTAAATAGCCCTAGCGTGGAAGAATAACATCCTACCTCATTAAGCGTATGAAATCTTGAGAGCATCATGTGGTCTAAGAGAGTCACCTAGCTGAAGGTGATAGAGCTAGCAGATGGCAAACGAAGCTAGATTCGCTTGGCCTGTGTATCTTCCATCACTAGGGCACTTTCTTGCTCGTGTGCAATACAAATTACTCTCGCTGGCTTGAGTTTTTGCTGAGATGTCCAGCCATGGATGAGAGCCACATCCCGTCCCAATGGAAGACAGGACTGTGCGTCGCGAAAAGACTCCCTGCGGCCCCGGCTAGTGGGGCCACCGGCTCGTTTTAGCGTCGTCAAAGCCGCCATGACCAGACTGCTGGGTTTTGGCTTGGGCTATTGATTGGCCTGCCCAGCATCCTGGTGGTACCCCTGCGAGCCTTGGGCGTTTACTGCATCAGCACCACCAAGAAGATTCAGTATTGTGTGTATTTTCCGTTTAACAGCTTTTGCAGAAGTGGGGAGGTACAATTATTCTTCGAGTTGGTTGTGACAAAGAATTCTGCCTCGTGAACCATGGTCATGTTGAATCAATTGCAACCATGTTTCAATCCAACAGCTGATAATTTCGGGAGAAGTGGTGTCGGAAAGAGCTACAGAGCTTGCATATATTGAACCAACATAGCCGGGCTGGAGGTCCACGGCAAATGAGGCGTAAGAGAACCTTGCCTGGGCCTACCGAAAGGATCGACTGCGAAAGAAGAACGGATGAAATTAGTGAGTCGGTTTTGTGAGGTCTGGTCAAGTTCTGTGCTTATTCTTGCATCCCAGGCTTCCAAGTTGACTTTGCTGTTGCCGCGAGCCTCCACAGGCGGAGGTGTCAATAACACGATAGCACTTTCATGCAAAGTAACACCGTGTTGGCTTGCATGTTTATGTGGTGAAGGTCCCATAGCGGAATTGTAGACCAAGCTCACATCATAAGAAGGTGATCGACTCCCACCATATGCCTATGCACTTGTGTGAACGGATATCTATTGGGAAACTGATTTAGGTTGTCGGTCATACTGAATACGCATCGAAAGTCGAGTGTCACATTCCGTGCCGTTCATGCTTTGCAGCGGTCCATGGCACATGGTATCGAATTCGTCACGGCTGAACACAGGCTTGGTACCGGATTTTATCAAGACGAAGCTCCACGGTGCATAACAATTGGATGGTTCGAGGTCGTTAGTGGAAGCAATGCAAGTGGGGGACTGCGGAGGATTGACCAGTCCCACCATGAGTTAAGCGCCGACGCCTGTCCTCTTTAATGTAGCCCCACGGGTTTAGAAGCCACGATCCGACCACCCTGGCCAGTTGTCTGGGATTTGACTGGCTCCTCGACAGGGCCGGGCGGCTGGAGTTTTCTTCTGTGATTGTCTCAACGCGGCCCTTAGTCAAACTGGTAGCTGAGCGCAAAGTAACGGACAACTTGAGAGCTGCAGAAGTGGTGTAGCTCCTGGTTCTGCGTGCTACCATATTGAGGGTTAAGACACGTACTTGAGTTTGACTCGTAGACTATCGAAAGAGTCAGAAACTGGTTACCAAAATTCTTTGGGGCCATAAACGAAGATGGAAATTCGAATATGTGCCTGCACTTGTACCTGTACCTGTGCCTGAGACCTCAAAAGCCACCTGCCATGTCTCGTTGACATGCGCCTACCTCAGGCTATCGCGGGAAAATGATTGAGATCTGTACGTAGGGCAGGTGCTTACCAGAGTGGGCCTCCCGTCCCTTGCCATTCGCCCGTTGAACAGGCAGGTTGACAGGCTTCTCCTTCCGCCAACGGTAAATCAGACAGGCAGCAAGAGGTAGGTAGGCAGAGGCAGGGACTTTGGACTTTGGACTTACACGATGCGAATACTGGGCTGTTGGTCCTCTCCTCGCGCAGGGAGACATCTTTTCTCAATTCATCAACACGCTGAAATTACTCATACTTTGTCTCAGTTACCTGCAGTCGATTCCATTCGGCCTTTCCTACCAGGGATAACAAGCATGGAAGTTCTCTGCATCAAGTCACCGCAATACACCTAGATATTATACAGAGAAGCATTCAAGAGGTACCTGGGTTGTGTTGACCACACCCTACCTATTTTCCAAGAATGCAACCAAATGTCAAGACAAGAAAAAGAAAGAGCCGACCACCTACCTTTAGCCGCTTACCTCCACCTGTCTTTTCCGTCTGATCTCAATCTTTTTTCACCAGAAGTTCATAGCATCTACCACATCCAATATTATTGGATCTAGATCCAAGCCTCTCTTCCGGCTGGTGAAGCCCTTTTCAGAATAAATCGAGGCTCAATTGCCAGTCCATCAGTAGAAACTCTTGGTCAGACTTCTCAAAACGAACCCAACCCATTGAATGCCTAATACTTCGACGTCTTTTGGCCCCCAAATCGTCCATCATCTTTCTCAAGTCCCATCTGTTCGCCGATCCACTACTGGCCCACCCGCTCTCTTGTCTCAGCAAGACAATCCAAAGTAGTCCAGGGCTTTCCTTTAGCTGCCCCAGGAGAGCTTCAAGTGTCACAGGTTGTGCCGTAGCCGCAGCATCCTGGCTTCACTCACCCCTCCCGTATTCCACCACGCAGAGCACACCCCCATTGATGATCCAACCTTCTTTTTAACGCACGAACGTCTTTCTTCCGTGCTCAGGTAAATCAGATCTGTTAAGTGCAGGTGTCGGATCATCAATTTGTTATTGTTGGTTGACCTTGCAAGTTCTCAACTTGCAAGGTTCTGTCAGGGAGAACACACTCGACCTCAGCCATCCTCACTATGTATCATTCTTGATCATCGCGTCTCTTTGTTTCCTACCGCGCCAAATCTCGCGTTCCCGACAAGCGCCGGCCGCATTTACGGTCTCCTCAAGAATAACACGCACACAGCTGGAATTCATGGCAGCAAGGTAGCCAGCTTGATCCAATACAGGTCATTGCAGGTGTCAAGGGTGGGACAACATGTTCTGAACGCTACCGCCAAGCTTATTCCTGACTCAACCCACAGTACGGTAGCAAAAGCTACATTCAAGACGTGGCCCATAAGTGCTCCATCGCAACAGGGCTGCGAGCACAAGGGACCTTGACTACCAACCCCTGTCAGACCGGCGTCTGTCTGCCTTAGTCTGGCGTCGCAACCGCTGGTGCTCCAGCTTTTGACCCTGCCTGTCTCTTTAAACCTTTTCCCCTCCATCTTGTTCCTTCTCTGACTCTTTGGTTCGGCTTTTGGTGAGCTGGATATTGTTGGACAACTACTTACTTCGTTTTCGGGACCTATTGAGCCTTTTCTTCAGTATCCGGTGTCTTCTGTATTCTTTCTAGCCGACTAATGCTTTTTTCCATACTTTCTGTCTGGCCAAACTAGCTACGCATACTTCCAATCCTTGTACACCATCTCTCAAATCACGGGTCACTTAACTGGCCGCGCGCGACCACCAACCGACCGCCGGCCAGCAAGCTCATATTCTATTCTTCACTGCCACGATAAGTGTTGGCAGTCTCAACTTTTCGTCCGTTTGACGGATCTTGGTCGTCAGTCAACATTGGAATAGTTGCATTGCGAAGACTGCAAGGCATTCTTGCGTTGACGCTTAGAGCTCGACTCGTCGTAAGACCTCTCCAGCTCTCACAACCATCGTTGTTGGGTAGCTCAACACTTGAGTCTTTCCAACTCCCGTCATGGCCCTTGAAGCTCCTTTGAGGTCATCGACTGGAAGCCTTCAATTCCCTTTCGTTTACCCTCAGACAGACATGTCTGTACCCACAGATAATGAGAGCCGTCGCTCTCCATTCAGACCATTGTACGGTGATACCCGAAGCTTGCGCTTTAGATCAAACTGATTAGAATATATATTAACTTAGTGTCACAGCTCTTCTCCTCCTCCCGCTACCGATTCATCTTCCCTTCGTCCGAACTCTGTCAATCGCATGTCGAGTAGCTCTTACAATGTCATGAGTCCCAGTGATATCGTGGGCCCCTCTCCAGTCACTTCAAACGGCACCGAAACAACCGAGATTGAGGACGATGTATCGGAAGATATTGAGAGGGAAGTTGCAGACAGAGGCTCCGCTCGGCGATCAGAGGTTAGTGTCAAGGACAGCTAGCCAATGCGTTAATCTGAGATGTCAACTGACCTTGGCTCAGCTTTTAATGCTCACAACGAACCTCCCTGAGAGTGTGCGCCAATCAAGCACTGAAGAAGCCGTGTCTGTAATCCATGCACCCGAGAGCTTTTCTAGCTGGGTACGTTTCAGTTATTATATGCATAATGGCATTCATCTAATCCTTAACAGGCTGCTCCGGCCCCAATAGTGGAACAAAAAGGACCGAGCCCAAGGACCTCCCCGAAGTCAGAGGTTGAAAGTCTAGTTTCTCATAACGGTGCACCGGAAAAGGTTACTTCACCTTGATCTTCTTATTTATAGTGTACTAAAATGTTATTAGACGTCGACGCATCCAACTCGACCTCCGATTATGACTGATGTCAATCCTGTGAGGTATAGCATAGACAGTGCCACCCCTCGGGCTCAGGATCTGCAGTCTATGCTGGAAGATGGAGCTCGGTTACGCTCAAGTAGCACGAGCAGTCTCGAGAGTATGTTCTAACGAATCGAACTACCGTATGCGGCTAACTTTTTAGAAATCGATGAACAAACCGAGGCCGAGGGTGACGACGAGGATTACGAGTCAGAGGCAATGGCAGCACCCCAGCAACAAGATGAAATCGAAACCCTCCGAACTGCACTTACAGAGTGTTGGACTCTGTGCAACAGCTTGTCGAAACTAAGTTCCATCAACCGCAACCGTGGTCCTGGTAAAAGTGGCATTCCTGATGCTCACGAGAGGGCGTGGAGAACATGTTGGAAACTCTGTCAGCGACTCTATAACAGTCGGGATGAGGATGCTAGCAACTTCAATGTCAAGGTTAATCTTGATCTTTGTCGCGATTTTTGCCAGGCACTGTTCGATGTGCGCCAACGCAACGATGAAGCTGCCGATTCAGTCTTGCGTGTCAGCTTCGAGCTTAACAACCAGTAAGTGCCACCAATGCTAAAGCATTCATTTCTAACAGGCTGGTAGTTTGTACAGTGCCCAAGATGTAAACCTACCAGAAGAGTTTAGGGAGCGTACATTGGACTTTTACATTGCCTTATGTCACCGACTTATGAAGCAAATGAGTGACCTGGCAGTGGAAACAGATCAATTGCTCAGGGCCTGCTGGGCTCTAGCCGAAATGCTGTTCAACCTCAGGCAAAACAGGAGAGACGGAAAGCCCCCAGATGAGGAGCTGCTAAGCTCTACTGTTCAGGCTTGCTGGGAGTTGTGTGACGTCTTCCGAGACAGCTGGGCGCAGGTTCGACCCGAGAGAGGGGGGACGCCACGCCCAGGGCAGCCATTCCCTCTATATCTGAATGACCAGAACGGCCGACAGAGTCGCGGATCAAATCCGTCTTCAGTCCGCTCAAGGCATGATAGTGTTAAGAGTGGACGTCAGGAAGAGAAACCAAGGAATCCTGTTGTTCCTGAAACCCCTGTCACCGAATTCGAAGACACGCCCATCTCCCCACAGAGTCGTTCGCCGACGATGCCCAACATTCTTGTCCTCGGTACGCCTAGCGATAACAGTCGTGGCCGATGGTCGAGCAGCGCCTCTAACCTCTCAAGCTACTCAAAGAGTAGCACCCGAACTTCAAGCACCGCCACTACTACGGCCGCTTCGGAAGACGCAAATGTGACGCGCGCTAAGGTGCTTGTTCTCGCAGCTGCTATGAACTTGGGCTTCAACCGTGATTCCATACATGACCCTAAAGCTGCGGCGGCAGCCCTTCAAAACTTCGTGAAAGATCTCCCCCCCGGGTCATTCGGCTCCCTCATCTCACATTCAAACTTGTTGGCGCAGTACAAGAACTCGGTTCTCACTGATGCCATAATCCCTCGACACCACTCACTACCAGCCCGAGGCAAGCGGGTCACTGCCCAGGAAATGGCCAAGAGCGTGCAGATGATGATGAAGAGCTCACAACGATATGCTTACCTGCGAGATCTTTTCCGTGTCGTTTTCCAGTTTCCTATTGAAGAGGCTGAAACACGACGCAATGTTAGCATTGTGGTATAAGCGTACTATCAAGCTTTCTACAACTTTTTCTTCAGGTTCTGGGATAGTGCCGAACCGACTACGATTATGTCATGTTACGTCTAATGTTACTGTTTTATATTGGAAATGGGAGTTGGGAGCCACAAACGCACATTGGATTTCAAAGTACGACACATCTATATATGTCTATTTATGCGGCGGTCTATTCGTTTCTACATGCACGAGATACCCTGTTCAGGAGGCTCTAGCGGGCGCGTTGTTGTAAGAGAGCTGGAGGGTACGGTCAGCGGTGTCTGTTTAAGTCAAAGATGACACATCATAGCAACTTTTATGAGAGTTTTTGGATGGTACTGAAAGTCACATATCTTGGATGGCACAGATGATTGCAATAGTTGCATAGTGTCGATATAGCTATGTTAAAACGGTCAAGATCCGGGTATCCAATTCGCACCTTGGCCCAGTCTTCTGTTTCTATGTTCCATTACGACTTGTACATATTAGCCAGGCTTTTAAACCGCCTGTCTGAACCATTAGTTCCGGTAGGAATGAAAGGATAACTATATAGAGGTCGTGATCTCTGCTGGCAATGGCTTTGAAGCCAACCAAACCCAACTGAGGCAGATTGATCTCTGGCTAGACGATAGGAAGTTTTCATTATATATTGAGCCAGACACTAGAAGACCTGATTCTCGTCTCGTGGGTGCATTGCCCAGAGTATCGTCTCAGTTTAAAACTTGCGCTTAAACAACACTGCGATAACTTAAGGGGGCGACTTCTTGACAAACATTCGCGGATCGTAGTTGGCAGTGAACAGTCTTGGATCAAGGGTATCTAGATCTGGGTTCGCGTCGTTGTCTTGTTTGATCGTGGATGTTGCATGTGGGAAATTTTGGGGGGTCTTTTCATACTCGCTCTTGATAAGGTCAGGGGAGGACGATCGCTTCCGGTTCAGATGAAGTTGCTCGTCTGAAACTTCAATGTCTCTGGTTAGCAACTGATTGAGGGAAGCTTGATCAGCCGCTGGGCGAGCTGCTCTTACGTTATGGCCCCAGCTGAACGGGGCCGAGTCCTCCTCCTCCTTGACAGGCTCTTCTGTCGGCCCTGGCGGACACTGCTCGGGAGCGGGCGCCTGCTGGTTATATACGAAGTTCGACAGTTGCGAGAAGTTGGATGCGGACACCTCCAGCTTGAAAGACGGTGAACGTTGAGTAGCAGAGGCATCCTAGGCCCCGCTCTGGACGCCCACGGTCTGCTGGGGGGAGGTTATTGGTAATGTCAGGTTGACAAAGGGGGTGAATGCCGGCTGTTGAGTCGAACTAGGGCCGTGAAGAGACTGAACCTGAGGGAG
This sequence comes from Fusarium cf. aywerte, assembly GCA_011034095.1. Lineage (NCBI taxonomy): Eukaryota > Fungi > Ascomycota > Sordariomycetes > Hypocreales > Nectriaceae > Fusarium > Fusarium cf. aywerte. Next base: position 168,385 of record WETZ01000034.1, read on the forward strand.
TTGCAGAGTTCTAGGGCTCAATACAGTGTTGCTTGCTTCGGAACTTCCTTGTCCTGGAGGCCTGTTGTCATGCTGGCCGAATTGGGTGTTGATAGGAGTGAAATTGGTGGTGAAAGTTGTTCTCGGCTGGGTCTCCCATGTGTTGCCTGACGGTCCAACGGTAAAATTGTCTTGAGTCGGTGAGAGAACGTAAGAGTTTCCAGGTGGGGAGTGGATGTTGGAGAGTTGCGATTGAGGTCCTGTCGCTGGGAACTGGGGAGTAGCAGAAAAGAGAGAAGAATCATCATCCTCGAGCTTGAGCGGCGGGATTTGTGAAAGGCCTGTAGGTTGGGTTGGAGGAGAGAGTGACAGTCCAGCGGATGAGGAAGACAGCTCTCGGCGTGTTCGTTTCGAAGGACCGGGTGAGCTTCTAGTGCCATAGTCAGTATTGAGTAACTAGAGAATGGCTTGATGGAAGTTGAGAGGTCTTACTCGGAGGTGGGTGAAGCTACAGAAGCCGCTGCTAGAGCAGCTCGTCGCCGCTTAGCCTTCTTGTTTGCAGGTCGGTTGATAAGGGGTGATCTACGTGTACAATGTCAGTCGAGAACTTTGGAATAGAAACTGAAGTTATTGCTAGACACGACATACCCATAGTCGGGGTCCTTCCCATACTTGTTCCGAAGGTATCGAATCTGGTTATCTGTCAACTCTCGATCGAAGCGTTCTCGAAAAGCATGAGAGATCTCCTCGTTGAATAGGTCCTGGACCATAAGATCCAAAGCGAAGCGGATCTCCTCGGGTTTGTAGACTGGCTTGCCCGTCATGATGAGCTAGGGGTGATAGCAAAGTGTTTCTGGTAGCATAGAGCAAAGGTTTAGTGAATAAGGTAACTCGAGATAAGAAGCAAGACTGTGTCTGTCCAAGAAAGGTCCGGGTAGTGAGCGATGCTGGTTGGGGCTAAGTAGATAGTGATGGGCGGTTGAGCAAAGTCTGTTGTTCAGCGAGTTAGGGTGGACGGTGATTGTGTGATAGGTTGGGAAGAGAGCTTAGGTGTTAGTGATCAAGGGAGAAGAGATTCTTAATCACAATGGTTGAATTGTAGGATTGTGAAAGAGTGCAGTTGAGAGATAAGGGGCCAAGAGGATTTTATAGAGGCCCGGTTGTCTAAGCGAGGCTATTCAGCTATCGACAGTGAATCATGGGGCTCGAGGGCGGATGAAAGAGAGGACGAATAATAGAAGGCTCTGAGATATCAACAATTATTTCAAGCAAGTGGCTTCTTGTAGGAATCTTGTTGAGAAGTAATGATTGCTGTAAAAGAGAAGGGCTCTAGGAGGAGGTAGTTTTGGTTGGGAGCGTGTAAGTGGAGTAGAAAAGGAGGAGTGGAAGTTTGGAAGTGGAAGAAAAAGAAGGCCTTATGAAGTGCTCGCCCAGAGAGTGTCTGGTGATTGTTCACGAAATTGCAAGGGGTCAACTGAACCATCGCTCACACAAGATCATCTGTCTACACTCGCTACGTTTCCCTGCTCCTGTATCAATCAGTCAATCAATCGGTCTATATCTAGTCATCTAATGTTTTCTCTCATATCTCCCATTCGTCCCAAGTTAAAAGGCGCCTGGCTCCATCTCCCCCTTTCCTTCTAATCACTCATACAGCCACTGGAGGCTGCATCACTAACCGCAGGCAACGGTGAACCACCTCGACTAAAAATACCAAGCCAGCACCGTACGTTGCCCGCTTCGTCATCCTCAATCCAGTCATCCTGACCTGCTAGCTCGTCCTCCTCCTCGCAGAATAGCGGCGTGTCGAGGTCAAGCATGGCCTGGCGGAACGACTCGAGGAGACGCTCTGTGGTAGCGTCGCGACGGGGGACCATGACGACGGCGCGTGAGTCTGAACCCAGGGCTAGGTGCTCGCTGATGGCGGAGGCGAGAAGCGCTGGGTGGTCATCGTCGTACATGGGATCAGCCGCAAGGACAATCTAGAGTCAAGGGGCGGTTAGAAAACAAATCGTTTGCAAATAAGAGTCATATATCACCCCTCTCGCTTCCTCCTTACAATCACAATCGTCTACGAGACATACCTTGAACTGATGCGGTTGCCCAAACAATGTCTGGTCTATTTCATCCTCACTGCCACCCCAGGTGAGGTCACCGACAGTGAGTGACCCGCCACGAGACTTGACGAGCTCAGTGTTCTTGGCAACGTTTTCTCTGAGGTTGGGCACGATATTCGGTAGATCGCTCAGCGCTACAGGCACCTTCCAGTACGCCGCAGCTGCAAGACCCAAAAGTCCTGTTCCAGATCCAAGCTCAAGGACGTCAGGTCTTGGTTGACCCAGCGTCTCGTCGAACAGTCGAAACAATGACGTCTCAGCCATGCGAGGAAGATGCTGCGACAGCACATACGACGATCCCCATGTCTTGAAGCCAAGTGAATCTCCTGTGAGTGCAGGTTCTCGAATGATCAGCTCAAACTCGTCTGTGCCATCTTCAAAAGGCCAGCTCCGAATGACTTCTCCCATAGCCGTGCGTCCGCACCGCTCCGACATGCGCTTGCTTGCCTGGGTCCACAGAATTTCCTTTTCGTCGTCGTCCTCAATCCATGACAAGGGGCTCTTGATAATAGAGGAGAGGTAGCGAGTGACTTCGGCCTTGCGCTGGCTGGCCAGGGATTCCTGCTCCTCAATAATCTCCGAGCGGCGACGCTTGTGGTTCCATATAGGAGGACTCAATTCGAGAGTCTGAAGTATGTCTGCCAGCTGAGTGTAGCTGGGACGTTCCCACATCTGGGGGAAATCAAGCGCCTCAATACCCATAATGAAACAAGTCGAAATTTCTCTTGCCGTAAATACTTTTTCAATCCGAATTGTGAAATCCACTGAGATAAATTCACCGCGGTGAGAGTGTCACTCAAGAATTTTGTCGGTGTGGCGAGAAACCTCAACGGTTGAAAGTTTCAGAATAGAAGAAATCGATTAGAAAAGGCACTCTTCAAGAGCACAAGAAAGCCCCGAAGTACAATTAGTAGCCAGCTATGCAGACATATCGGACACGCCTTGAGTCTAGAACATAGTCTGTCCCTGTTTCGTTAGGTTTTTTTTTTTCTACCAAGTCTGTGCAAGCAAACAATCTGGGGAAAAGCAAAAAAGGAAGGGACACTAAAAGGAATCCACACCATGACTTCTTACTGGCAGTTATTGGGGGGGAAAACGCTTTAACAATTATAGGGAGCGAAAAAAAAGTTGCAATTTTTTTGGCTAATATCTAATTGGGTCAAGTGCTATCTTTTCTATCATATCGTTTCTAGATACTGTTGACTAAGCCACAGCTGTTCCTGCACCGCCACGGGAAGCTTGCAGCAATAAGGGATCGGCATGATCCACATGGCTGACAAGGGGAGCTATGAGCTTGTCTCCACTGTCTTCCCGATTGGTCGCCTTAGCCTTAGTCGCATTTCCCAGGTACAGTGCAGTGCCTATCTTTCTTTTATCCTTGCTTTGGTTACATGCAGCATCAACATCTCAACTCCAACAAACCATTACCATTACTCCTGAGATGAGATACTACCTCAAAATAGAGATACATCTCAACGATGAACCCAAGCACATTCCCCTCTCTTTCCATGCTCACCAAGCTTCTCCCTTATCCCATCCACTAAACAAATGTCGCTGAACAGGCCCCTCAGGACTCGCATACAATCTCGCACTCTTCAACTCAACAGCCAAAAACCGGCAAGCCCGCCAATCAATCATCGCTTTTCCAGCCAGTCTGACAATCTCACCACACATGTCCTGAAGAATCTTGAGGCTAAACTCGAATCGTGCCGCAAGTTCCGCGTCATCCAGCCAAGGCGTTGCAACAGCCATCTCGACCTGGCGGAGCAGCAGTGTGATGTTTGTCTTTGTAGAGGTGAAATTCTCGAGCGTGGCGTCGTCACGACGGTTCACCCAATCGTTCCAGAGCCACTGACGAAGGGCTTCGTTAGAAGTATCGTGACCGCTGCGCTGATGCTCGTGGGCGAATTCGACGAGCTGAGAGTTGTAGGCGGCATGGTTCGAAGCGGAGTTTGGGGAGCTTGGTAGATATATCCTGGGTCTTGATAGTAACGCCCAGATGCTTCTGCGGCGTCTACGAACTGTGAACGTCTGGATGCCATTGTTGATGATAATGAGTTGTTGCTTTTCATGAGGATGAGTAAAGACAGAGGTAAAGTTGTGAAGTTCTTCCAATTCTGCAAGACATTTTATACGTCTGGATGACCAAGTTTATCGATGTTATGCTGTAGAGACGCTGGCAAATGCTGAAGACTCAACTCATTACCTTCTGTTGATAGGTAATGCGGCTAGAGACACATATATTCATTGTCTCCGTCACTGGTCTGTTGCTTTTCCCGCAAACTTCTTTTACCTACGGCTACGTGCGTAAACTATCTACAAAGACCAGCAGCGCATGGTGCTACTACTAGCAGTGGTATTCTATCCCTGCGTATGCTATCCAGCAAGATCCATAAGAACCATATTTTACTCATACCACTTTTGGTACACAAATGCACACCAATTGATCAGCCACTACTGCATTTGCTAACCTTTCTTTATCGGAGGGCCCTGAATCAGCTCACCCGTTCATTCGGCCCACCAAACATCAGACCCGTCCCCTTTGACGCCCAATTTGGTAAATCCTAGGTAAATCCCGCACCTCAATCACATGCACCTCACGTCATTGCAAGAGCCCATTTTCCCATGTACCAGGAGTCCGTCAGTCACCAAGTCCATACACTAACTCACTTTGCTCTTAGCTGATTGCTTAACCGATCAGTCACATTTCTCACTTGGTGCTTCCTCAATTCAATTTCAACACTTTCTGTATTGTTTGGCTTTTGCCTAATCTAACTGCCTGCCTTAGCTTGGCTTGTCTTGTCATGTGGTATCAAATAACGATGCAAATATCAAAGAGAGCTTTGTTCCTTTTCGGCCAGCTCTTGTTCATGCAATTCCTGTTTTCCCAATGCAAAATGCAACTGTAAAAGTAATCCGGTCGTGATACTGTACGCCGTCGAAATCAATCCCCTTGGCCTACCCGGGCCTGTCGTATTATTGTTGCCATTTAGCTCCTCTCGGGAGGGCATTCACTGTAGATCTCCATCTTCATTGTTTTCAGTCGGTTCCTCATCTCCATGAGATGGTCCAGCTTCCGACTCGAAGGATTGTCCAGAGCAGAAATCTCATTGTGCAAGGCTTCGTACTTTTGGTAGCAAACCTTGAAGGCCTGTGCTTTCTGCACGAGATCGTCAGAGAAGATTGCAGAAGCTGGTCGCTTCGTGGCTTTTGGCTTGCTCGAGCTTTCTACCTTGTGTTTCTTTGTAACAACTGGCGCAGAATGTGCCTCATTCTCGAGGTCCGAAGCGTTGGTGGGTGGTGACGATGCGAGAGGCGAAGACTTTGTCGGCGAAGTGTTCTTGCTCTTCACCGAAGTCGACGTGATTGTCCCGCGAGAGTTCTGGCTTGCGTCAGATGGTCGATGCTTCAGTCGAGGACCAGCAAGTGGTTGCTTGGGCTTGATGCGCTTCGACAAGGGTGTTCCAGAGCTGGAGCTGGAGTCGTCATCTTCTCGGGGTCGTTTCGCCGTGATCTGCTGCTTCATGGGCTCCCTTATCACAGGTCGTGGTTTGGCCACAACCGTGTCCTTCGCCTTGGGTACCGGTTTAGGGGCTGGCTTCGGCTTGGACTGGATCATAGGAGCAGCCTCGTCTTCTGAACTGTCCGAGTTGGAAATAATTGCCTGCGACAGGACCCTTCCTCCGTTCGCCTTAGGTGCAGCGGCGGGTCGCGGCTTGGTAGGCGATGCCTTGGTGGAAGTGGCTTTCGATGCAGGCTTGGACACGGCCGTTGCAGCTGTCTTGGGCTTTGATTTACCCAAAAGACGTTTAACCTGAGCCTCTTGAGCTGTAGGCTTTTTAGGCTTGTTAGAGAGGGGATTCGAGGTGGACCTGGACATGGCCTCTCCTCCAGCTCTTGGCCGGTTGGCATCCAGAACATTTTCGGTATCTCGAGGCGTGGAGCCACCGTCCGCCATTTCCACGTTGATCGATGGAGTGCTGATCTTGGTGAGGTTGGCCTGCACTCGGCTCAGGCATTTTCCTGTTCCTCGCTCCTCCTTGGGCAATAGTCTGTCCCATTCTGGTTCGGCGATGGTGATTCTTTGCTTGTCGTATTGTCGAACGGCATTGTCAATCGCCTTCTGTCGTAGCTCTTGGGTATCATAATCGTAATTCCAAACATCAAGATCTCTCCATGCTCGTTTCTTCAGTGACCACTTCTTGATGTCGTCAAGGTAATCGGCAACCTTTCGTAGTGTGGGTTCCATATCTTCCTGCGCGCCTTCCCACTTCTTGGACAAATAATCAAATGAGCGATCCTGCACAGCAAGCTGATGCACCAGCATGGCGCGGTCCCCTTTGGCGCGGTCCTGGGATTGCGATGATGGGTTGGGAGTTACAGAGCCTAGTGACACCTGACCTGGTGATTGAGGGATCGATCGTGGAGCCGAGCTAAGCGGTTTGCTGGTCTTGGCCTTGATCGCGCCTTTCTTCGCTGGTAATCTATCGACCACGCGTGCCCTTTAATAAATGTCAGTACGATTAATCCAAAACTAAAGGCAAGTGAGACCGACTTCTCCCGAGAAGCAGCATGAGCCGCAAGTCCGTTTTGAAGAGCCTCGATGTCAGAATCTAATCCTGAGGATGCAGCGCTCTTGCTGGACTTTGCGGCCTTTGCATCAGTGGTGTTGTCGGCCTTGCTAGCCTGCGATTTCTTCGAAGCAGCGCCCTTGGGCTTTTCAAACAGAGTGCCAGTATAGGGAATCTTTTCGGCCGTTCGAGTCGATTCGAAAGGACGTGTGAGGTAAAGATCGTATGGGTTCGAGTCGGAAGGGGGAGCAATGGCGTGGGACTTGGAACCGTAGAGGAAAGTCTGCAGGTAAGGTCAGCAACCGAAAACACGAGCTCGAATGTCTCAAGCCGCGATATTCGTCGATATGGACGGATCGCTGTCAAATTGGCAAACTTACGGGACTAGCACCAAGCGAAAGCTGAATACCATCGCCATTCTGTACACACTTGATCATGTCCTCAATAAGGACATCGCTCAGGGTGAGAGCAAAGGCTTGGGAAGGCAGACTAGCATCCTTGCCAGTCGAGCCCTCCAGCTGCAGCCCGCTTTCGGGAACCTTGAGCGAGTTCATACTGGAGGTTATCACGAGCCTTCGTAGGCCGTGGGGTGGGAAATGTCGCGGAGTTGAATGTTTTGTCGATCAATGCAGGAGCGTGACGTTGGGTCGATCGAGTTCGGGGATTGAAGGAGAGAAAGAGTTGAGAGTTTGCAGAGAATTCGTGGTTGGGAAAGAGAAAAAGATTTGCCAGTGCGGAAAGTCTAATGAGAATGGTGAGGAGCGTTGTCACATTGTCATCCAACAAGGTGAGCCGAGAGTGAGGCCGCTATTTTGATGAGTTGGGCGTACGAAAGCCAAAGCCGCAACGCAAGAATGGGGGCCCTCTCTCCGATTAAGGAGGACAAAGACAAATGAGCGAGCGCTGGGCGTTTGTCACTGGCAGTAACAATGATTACCACCACAAGCACACAAAGAAGCTCCAGCACCCTTTGTGATTTGCAACTCTCGTCGAGAAGCAAAAAACAAGTTGAGGGAGAAAGTTGATGGAGGGCGGAGACGATGAGGGAATGAGAGCGGCAGCGGCGAGCCCAGGAAAGGAAGCGACAATGGAAGGACGGGAGACGAGGGTGTACCAAGGTACTGCGTGCGGAATGAACATGGGGGAGGTACCTTCCTTACCTTACCTGACGGGCGGGAGTGGGTGCGGCCAAACAGGGAAGTTGGCCGGGGAGGAAGGAAGCGCCCCAATGCCCCCTAGCACCAGCACCTGCCAGCACTGCCAGACAGCGCTACACTGCACCGCGCTGCACAGTATGCTTCTACACTCTAATTTTGGGTTTCGACAACGCAAAGCGCTCATTGACAGCACTTTATTCAACCAGGGAGAGCATTTCCTGCTCGGATGTGCCAAGCTACCCGCACGGTACGCTACGGGCATACGTCCGGGGTCACAGTACTTCGCAGCTACTCAGAGCTGTTCAGTGGCTTCAGTAGGCAGCACCCGCTAAGAAACATGAAGATTAGGGGCTGAGGAGGCTCGTGACCGCTGTAACATCTTCCAGTGCAGCGACAGACTCAGGGCTATTTGCTGGGCTGAAAGTTCATCTACTGTACTCAAACATCTTCAGCTTGGCTAGCGTCCACTGGGGCCGTGGCTTCGGTGGCGTGCCTGGTGGTGCGCCTGATGGTGCATGTGGTAGTTGACCGGTCGAGGTCCCTTTGGAGTACCATTCAAGTAGCACACATCACTTCAATCCACTGGAAAGACCCAAAACATGCCCTGGAAGAGTTCCAAGCTACAATTAAGTACTTGATCATAACATATGCAGCGACGAGCGGGCCGAGTAGCACAAGAGGCCCACAGCGACGGAGTGATGTGGTGGATGCATGCAAGGCGTTGTGCTAGTCGAGTAGACTCATCCCAGAAATGGAAAGCCAAAGGGTTCCTCCCGTCCCGTTCGCCGGCCTTTAGATCAAGGTTTCTGCTTGTCCTTCTGAACCATTTTGATATGGATGAAGGGCTTTCTATTCATGTGAAGCTGAGGAGCGGAGCGACAATGGGAAGGACGAGACACCAATGCTCTTCAGATTGTCGCATCATTGTTGTTTTCACGTCCCAATTGGTAGTCAGGTCGTCAGCCCAGGGAACGGGACATGACGGGCTGGATCCAGCGGGCAGGTTGAGCTACCAGGTCTAGCGAACGAGAAGACCCATTCTGGATGACCCATCCCATGGCGAGACATCAAGGGCTCGGAATGGAGGTCACGACGGATCTGTCATCCGGCCGGGGGGGTCGTGGCCGTGGCCGAACCGTGAATGAGATGCTGGTGTTTGCCATTCGTACAGGATCCCATCTGATCTGAGCCGGTATTGGTCTTGTTCTGTTCTGTTCTGTTCTGTTTAGGCCCCCCATTCCAGAAAGAGCTGGCCGAGGAGTTTGGACTCATTCGGTCTGAGATCAAAGGGCTGGAACAACACCTGCTGAAACAACCTTCAGCTTGAAAGAGCGTCGCCTTGGGTTTCAGACCAAGAGAAGTTTGTTAATGAGGCTTGAAATGAACCCCTTTGTTGTCCATGATCTCCCCTCCCTTGAAATGGATCTTTCTCGTCTTGAACTACCAAAATCAACTTGGCTACGCTACACCCAATTTCATAATATTTTGCTATGCCTGCAATAACATAGCGCGAGCTCAACCCCCCATATCTCATCCGCAGTGACCCCCTGTCGGCACGTTTCCAATAAGCCAGCCTCGGGGCATCAGAAAAGCTGGCTGCTGAGAGCATGAAAGACGAAATAAGTGAGTTGGTTCCCTTTTTCTTTGAATTGAGCCTCTCTGGGTTATTTATTTTACACCCGGAAGCTCAGAGGTTGACCCTACTACTGCTCCCTAGGCCGGCAACGGGTCCATGACCGGTTTGGCCTTACTGACTGTTTACAGTGGAGCACTGACTCTATTTCCAGTTGAGTCGAAGATTAAGCAAGTGGATAATTCAGATTGTTAAGCAGATATGAAATCTCGACGCTTCTCTGAGGGTTCGTCGTCGGCATGCCTGCCTGATTATGAAGAGGATTTTCAAGGGCCAAAGGAGGGGACCTTTCAGAACCCTGTTTCTTACCAATTGAGTAGGATGAGGTTAAGTTCAAGCGTTTTCGTCACTGAGAGTGATGCGAGGTACAGAGTACCGTCCAGCACCAGCACCAGCACCAGCACCAGCACCAGCACCAGCACCAGCACCAGCACAGTGACGCTGCACGCACGCTGCCACATGGCGACCAAGCAGTTGGGGGACCTGGTGATTGGTGACGACGGATTGGACCTGTGGTCTAGCCTACCCGTGCCGAATGACCATTGCTTCTCGCACCCATGCATTGGTTTTACTTTTTATTGCGATGATGCAGGCTTTGGTTCAGATCGATCATGGCATTCGATACGAAGAGATATTCTTGTTTGTGGTACAGACAGACAGAATACGTCGTCACGTTGACTGTACCCTATACTGAAAGTCAGAAGAGGCAGAATGAGAGACAAACCAAATGCGTCTCTACGTCTATGGCATGTCTTGAGGAACCCACTCTTCTCGTCTCGGCGGTACCCCCGTGATCTGTCGTCAGCTCAGAACGGTACAGCATGCGACCACACGGTTTTTGTCCGTGACGATTTTGAATAGGCTGATTGGAAGAGAGCCGGAAAATCATATCCCAGGGACCGTTCTTGTCTCGTTATTTGACATATTGGGTGTTGGTGATGTAGAGCTGGCTTGAGATCTGTACTGTATTGTATGGCACTGTACCGTAACGTACGGTGCAACAGGCGAAAGCCTGACTGTCCAGGGCTGGATGCATGGAATAACCGAACCCTGGTGAGACCATCGATGGTCGTATGTGGCTTACAGATTGCATGTCGGGCTTCCCGTTTCCCATGGTGGAAAAGGGCTGAGCCATTCTATTTTACGTCCATGTCAGCGTCACAGGCTGACGTCCATAAACCTTGGGATAAGATGCGAATTTTGGTTGCGATAATTATCGTTGCAATTCAATACGAAGATGATTGCTTTCTTGGAGGCTCATCGAAGGCTGTGCGAACAGGCGAGGTAAAGAAAACTTGGATCGCCAATCACCTGCTGCTACCCTACCTTGAATTTTTTGGCTGGCGTGGTCGGGACCTTGCAGATGATTTGGTTTGGTCTGGACATGATTGCCGATCATCCTGGGTGGATCAGGGTCCAAATTGTTCACGAGGAGAGGGAAATGAGTGCATAGTTTGGATAGATTATGCAGGACTGTTAGAGATGTCAACTGAAACTTGACGCTGGGAAATGCGAATAATAATTGATTACAGGGTAAGTAGGTATTAGCTCGGAGGTATTAAGCCATAGAGTACATATGGGAGGATTGGCTTCCCGATACTTTGTTGCAATTAATTAATCCAAGGCACAGTAGTCGTATTACTGGATCAAAGCTAAATATATTATTCCGTCTGCGGTAGAAAACCTTGGCAGATTGCTGTTGCAGCCGTATTTATGGCATTTTGATATTGAATCCCTCCCTCTCTACCGCTCAAGACTTATCGCCAGATGTTTCCCTAGTACTCGGCAAATAAATAAATATGTATTGCTTCTCTGAAAATACTCAATATTTTGTCGTCCCGGTATTCTGGACCGCTCTTAGCCGGAGACGGTCATCATCAAAAGGGAACACCCGCTCCTCCGTTCCGCAATGCGGGGATGAGGGAGGGTTGGTTGGTTGGGAAAAGCAGGAATCAAGAACCACCGAAGGAGCCGAAGAGCCAACACAGAGAGAAGAGAAGCAGAAGACAGAAAAGAACGCATCTACTCACTATCCGCCCGATTTGGTCCGGTTAGACGAACATGACTGCATGATCGAACACAGCACAGTACGGTACAAACAGTACAGACTACTCTACTCTACTCTACTGCTGCATATCTTCATCGAGTGTGTGCCCCGCCCCCGCAACGCCGGCTTCTTCGTTTTGCAAAAAGGAAACTCCACAAACCCGACAATTCTCCTGTCATGTCAGGTCACCAATAATTAAAGACCGAGCTCTTAGATGAGTCGTTTAGTACATTGACTCATTGTGAGAGTCATCGGTCAAGTTGAACAAAGTCTGTGGTCTCTGTCTCTAAGTTTATGGGACGCACTGAGCTTTTCTCTTTCAATCTAACTTTCATTCCAAACTCTTGGGTATTTTTAGATATCAATTAAACTTTTTGCTTTGCTCTAGAAACAAAAAATAATAATAAAACTAAGGATAAACGGTATATTTTTACTTTCTCAACGTCTTTGACTACATAGTTACCACCTCCTACTAAATGAACTCTTTTTCTTTGTACCGGATGTTCAATTCCATTGTGCTTTACCCGAGCTGACTTTCTTTGGTTGAACTTTTCGAAAGCTTCTCTGTAGTTGTATTGTGTATGAGTCTGGACATACCCGCCAACCTAAGCTACAGTCACAGTGGCAGTCACTTTGAATACGACAATGTTCTCTGAGTTCCCAAAGGGCCCAAATCCACGAACAAACAACAGCTTCTAGCTTACCCAACGTGCCCAGCTGGGACTCGACAAGGATCCTCCTCCCGGGGCACCAAGTGGAAGACCCTGGTCGACAAGGGTAGCAACTGAGTTGTGCGACAAGGATCTTTCCTCTGAAAAAAAAGGTACATGTACCTTTTGGATGGATGCGCGCCTCACTTGAGTTACAGAATCACGCTCAATCAAGCATGATCGCTGACATCACTCACTCACTCTCTTACTGCACTTGTCATATCTCGTACTGACTCTGCCTTGCTGGCACGATGAAAGCAAGAGATCTTTTTTTAATCGCGCTTGGCGAAATGGAAATTCCGCTCTTCTCACAGGATTGATTTTCAATTGGTGAAACTCCATCTTCTTGGTCACATTTTATGCGCCGCCTCTTTCTTTTTCGCAGACCGCCAGCCTTCCTGGGTCTGGTCTTGGCCAGGTAATGTATTCGCTGTACACACAGAAACCACTATTATGTCTCGTATAACTTTTACCTACATGTCCACTCTCACCGTCAAAAAGGAAAGGGTCTTAACTGTATGTGTTGGAGGCCCGGTAATGGCCAGGTCTAGCGCTGTGGGCAAGAAATGGTCACGCACGCTGGCAGAATGGCTCCAGACTTGACCGGTCTCCTCTCTCCGCCTCGCCTCGACAGTCGAACCAGATTTGAATATTATAGTCAGGCACTGAATCTGTCGTGTCGTGTCGTGTGTATGTATGTACATCATTGTCTCTCGGAGAATGGGTCCTTGCTGTTCCGAGGTTTCTCAGCAGACCGCTACTGTAGTAATTAGCGGATGTTGTCTTGGCTTTTTGGTACTCTTCTCCTGGAGGCAAGATGATTTCATTTGTGCAACGACATCCTCTGGGAGCTGATGGATCCAAGCGAGTTCCGTACCGTAGAAAGAAGACCTTTCATCGAGTAGAGATAGTGGACCCTTGACATGTCTGTCTGTATGTATGCATGCGCCACGGCCGTCGTTCGTGTCTATTGAGGCTGCGCTGAAATCTTGCACTTTGCTTACATTCAGCCAGTCCCTGGCTACTTGCACTACGTAGTAGACTTGCTAGCTGGCTGGCTGGATGGCTGGCTGATCTAGACAGAACCTGGAACTGTCTCAGAATTTTGACGCCTGGCCTCCTTGGCTCGTGACCATTGCCGTCTTGTGTTTGATGTTTGGTTTCGGAAAACACTTTACTCTTACCGACATTAACAAGGAACAAGTATTCAATATGTAACATTGGGACTTTCGTGACGACGATCCTTGAGGAGGGAACACAATAAATTGGGGAAATCTAACTATCAAAACAAACAACAACAAAAAAAAGGGATTTGCCGTTCGGCGCGAGTGATTCAGGTGGGAAGTCTAGGATAGGGATTCGGCAGGGAATAATATCATCAAGGACCCGCTCAAACTAATATTCGATTTCCATCCATAAATGACAAGGGTGACACGATCCCTGACACTCCTGTCACCTTGGTTTGGTCTGCCCTCCAACATGCTGTAGTGTACTGCCAGTGACTGCGTAGAATGGGCGCTTATTTACCTCATTGGATTATATTGTATCCCTTCTGTCAATTGTAGCTAATGTGCAACTCTAGACGTAAGCCTCTAGGACTACTAGGACAAGTTCGAATATATTGACTGACCCTTTGTCAAGGATCTAGGATATTGACCTGTAAGTTTTGAGCGTCTCATGATCGAGTGTGCCTACCCCCCAATACTCGATATCACGGGAGGATGCCCAATATACTGGATACTACATATCGCCAAGGGCGGCTCCTCGGCATTTCTTTTGGTGTCAATTTGGGAAATACCTCAACTATCTGACACTCTGGTTCTACAGGAGGTACTCCATTTGAGTCTTCCTCTGCGACATAGAGTGAGGTCCTGAGGATGAATAATAGAGTGGGTGTGATATATGCACGAATGCTGAGGCCATCGTGGGTATCAACGAAACGGTCCGGAATATCTCCTAGCATTGAGCTATACTCTCTACCACTATTATCTCATTGTTCGAATGGTTTCCATTACTCTAATTGAACTAGGTCGTAGTTAGGAGCCGTAAGAATACTTGATATATAGCCTAGTGTTCCGCTATGCGTAATACTCACTCACCCACAACTTCAATTCTGCAGTACTTTGACCTCATCCAAATTTAAGTTTGAGTATCTCTTACATGCACTATAAAACCAGTTCTTGATCGTCGAAGATCTCTTGAATAGGCCATCAGTTCACTGCGTTTCCGATGAGTAGGCTCGAGCCGCTCAGTCCTCAATGCTCTGACTATCTCTGATCGACCGACACTGCACTAAGGGAGCTTGGTGCATTGGACGAGATGAAATCTGGACACCGCTAGGATGTCATTGATTGCTGAATGTCATACTAGGGGATTGATTATGGAAATGAGGAGTGATGCTATAGTTATTGACACGGCCTATGTGGTCGACGCCATTGAAGGTGTTGTCAACAATTTCGAAAAGCCATATTTGTGTAAATACTTTGCCCAAACCTGAGAAGGATGAGAATCATGGTGATGATTAGTTCCTCTATCGATCTATATATTGAACTATTGAACAGCTTCGTATTGTGATTCTTCGTCGTGCCTCATTTCTTAGCGACGGCCATATTAGCTAGTGCTCTAGGGTAACCTGCATGACTTTGCCAATATGGCTTTTCGATATCATCCATTCATCCTGTCAGCAATAACATGTCATAGACCTTGTCTTTGGTTACCAGCATGCAATTGCCACTGTATCACATACTACGTAGTAAATATCACCATCAACTGTCAAACGCATGTCTATTCCTCAAGGTCATACGGCATAACACAAATACCGAGCATCTCAACCGAACGGTACAGGCTCGGCTTATTCGGTCTAATCGGGCCTGGTGGAACTGTCTATCTGCACCTATCATGCTAATGCTACTGCACTCATGTCATGTCATGTCATGCACATGTCTATGGCTGCAGTATCTTGCGTTTCTTCCGATTCAACTGCACATGCGACTTACAGCAGGGACTTACAACTTACGCTGAGCACCACCGTACAGAGGGTACTAACCACAAAGAAGGAATGTGAATATTCAAACCAAATCATCTAGATCTTCAACTGTCAGTGCCTTCTGCTTACATGAGGTCCCCTTCCAGACCCAGAATCTAAGAGTATGACAACCCAATTCAGTGGGTGGGTACGTGGGTCGAAATGGTCTCGGTCACTTTTAGCTGGGCTTGGCTCATGATGTGGTGGTTGACCCTCAACAAGACAAGACGAGATGTCATTGGACAAACTTAACGGCAGCGGCCCGGACCACTGATTGTCGTTGATAAAGTGAAGTGAGGTCAAGTTAAAGATGGAGAAAGATTTGAACAAAGGGTGATCAAATTCCAGTCCAGTTCACACTCCTGTGAGTGAGGTCACTGTTCTCCAGTACCTGATGATCATGTATGGATAACATCATACTGATACCCCTACTGATAGAGTTTAAAATCTTTCACTTTCACCTCGAACCAAGATCTCTGCTTTAATGGATGCCTGGGGCGTCTATCGGGTAAGAAACATCACTTTAATGGTCTCGATTATCACATCTCGACTTTTTACCCGTCATACTAACTTGATGTGATGTGTTACCTTTCTCTATGTCAAGCTTAGCTCTCTTTATACTTTTTCTTCCCAAGAGGGAAAAAGCGCAAATTCAAATGCAAATGCAAATACGTTTCTTTGTTCCTGTGCCTTGTGCCTGTATTGTATTATACTGTAGTGTGGCGTACCTGTACCCTCCCCCTCTCCATCCGTCTTAGTAGCACGTAAACACCCACCCACCCCCACGAGAGGCGGCGTCGACTATGGAGATGGAGGACCCGCCTCCGTTCCGAAAGTGTATTTAGCTCACAGCAGCTTAGCTTAGCTTGCTGGTCTGATCTCTCGGGAGTCAAGTTAGTTGCTTAGTTGATGGGTAAGTTAGTCACAGCACAATATCGTAACCGAACGACAAGGACCGAGTCGAGTCGGCAAGACGGACGAGGCATTTGACTTTGTCGCGACCCAGAGGCTCCAGCTACCATCCTTTGCCGACGGGTGTGCTGCCGGCTACTACTCTGAACTTGGACCGAATGATCTCTAGGCAGTCGGGTAACTCATTTGGGGCCGGATGTTGCTCCAAAAAGACGATAGCTTCCTATACCACGTGAGCTAAACAGAGGCGGATCGTCGCGAGGCTGTTGATCGTACGGTAAACTCAAGGCGGCCGACGGGTTGTGATGTTCACAATGGTGAGAAAATATGGTAATCGGCGATGGATGTGGTCATGGCCAGTGATTGACTCATAACTCTGTCACTTCCGACAACAGCGAAAGTCAAAGGATTCCGGCCCAAATATGACCAAAAGCAACCCAGACGTAATGACCAGCATATCATACATACCCTGATGATCATGTCTCGGGAACAATCTGGGCAAGTCATGCAATTAGATCCCCAGATCCGGAGCTAGCCTTCAACAGCCTTGCATCAGGCACAACCTGGCAAGCCCATCGCGGCAGATCAGCCACCCCTAGCAGCAAACTTCGAACACCTGTCTGGACCAGGAACAGCGAGATTTGGAGAGAGAAAAAAACTGGGCGAACGCCCCTCGTTATTGATCATGAACCTAGTACAGCCGAAAGCTCCACGGCTGCCCGTATCGTACATCGAGACGAGCACAGTAGGGTAGGGTGGACGGCATAACAGCCATGATGATGATGCCCCATTGCCATTGCCGATACCTCTTGCCTTTCTTGTTGTCCTACCACACTGTTCTTTTTCGCTACAGCAAACTCTTCCAAAGGCCCCCACCGGTGAGCCATTTCTCCCATGCCTATTGCGTTTTGAATAGTAAAATTGCGCAGTGGCCAAGGTAGAAGTAGATGAAGTGCTTGGTCTCTGCGGCATGTGTCAGTCGAGCTTCCCGAGCCCAGGACTACGGAGTCGGGTCTCCTATCCGCGAGTTGAGTTTGACGAACCGTGAGTGACGAAACTACCGAAGTTGCGACCAACAATGCAGTGCCAGGTAGGTCCCTTTCGTTCGTCGAACTGGATGATGATGTAAGTGCGGATTCTATGCGACGGGTTTGGCATGTACGAACGGTTCGCTTGATGTGCTGTGCAATGTCCTATCGCATTGTGTTAGCTTGAATAGCAACAGCCATGCGGTGCTTGGTAGGCAAACCTTCTCAATGGTGAACTTGGCCATGGCCTCCTGGGCTGTTATTATGTCAACAATGTTCCCTTTGCGCCGACGCAGCGTTATCCATTATTTCCCATACCGACTTCAATACACTCTTGCTGCATGTCCTCCGTCTTTGTTATTTCGTCGTCAGCGATCGTGTCTGGCATATTCGGTACGCATGTCGGGTTATCTCACCATGTCGGCGGACTTGATCTGAGCTGACTGGATATCAGCATGACGTTATTTCGGTATTGAAGGGGGTGTTGCTTACCCTCGAGCTTCTCCCGGGGAACGGGAGACTCTGCCTTGGGAGCGTGAGCGTCGGCCATCGTGATTAGAATTGATGAGAGTGTTCGGTTTGGGAAACAAATGCGACTGGCAAACTTCTGTTAGTCTATCTTGACGTCGTGAGGCTGCGGTCGACAACGCCTGGTGCGCGCCCCCCTTAACAGCGAGGATCGGGGACGACGGGACGGGATGCTAGCAGCATTGAGGGAAGATCTGGGGCGTACGTACGCGATAAGCGGGAGGTATGAGGCGTCAGTGTTCTCAAATGATTAGTGCAATAAGGTCGAAAGTAAAGCAGAAGGTATTAAGATAGTTTGTTTGTAGTGTTGATGAAACGCGCAAATACTAAAGCCTTGTGGAGTAACCGAAGTGCTAAGTGCAGGTCGCGTGTTTGTTCATGGCACTGATTGGGTTGTTTTGGTTGGCCAAGCTGTAGCCTCGTTGGTGGGAGCTGCCCTGAAGTGCCCTGGGGGTTTGGAGTGTTTCTTCGCTGTGACAACACCTGGGCGCGGCTTCCATCCGATCAACGGTACGTACCCGCGCTAGCGTCTCCATGCTACATCGCGGGTTACCCTATACCGCCGAACTCAGTATCTGTTGCGAATAGATGAACGATGTGAGTTGGACATGAACATTATTCGTCTTTGGGTTACCGCATTGTAGTAATTTTCCAAAGAATAGTTATTCTCAATACTTGGGGTTTTGGTAGGAATGTGCGTGATACATGATCTGGCGGGTTTTCTTTGAAAGTTGGTCCAATGTCAACACTATCACCAACATGTACATTATGCATATTTCATAGACCTCCACATTTAGATGGGGGATGCACAGGGCAATTTAGATTTACTCTCTATTTATCATACAGAGACCAGTAGGTAAGCCTTCCAACTTCTAGTACCTGATCTGTAATACTAAAATTCCGCACTAAAATATGATCATATTCTTAAACTCTAGACTCGGGTAACGTCAGTACAACCTAGGTATCACAACGTTCACCCGTGAACAAGCGATAGGTGAATATCGATGACACTATTATGGAATAGCGATTGAAGTGAGCGTGCGAAGTACTCAAAAGACGCCCCTATGAACTCTAAGGAATAAAGTCTTGGCCTCGGAATACACGCCACGATGATCAATGAGTTCACGAGTGAACTTAGATGATAGGGTAGTATTCCAAAGAGCAGACGGATGTGATATAAGACGAGCACGAGAGCCACATGTTGAACTATCACAAACATGTCAAGACGAGACCCAGTAGTCCTCGCCGAAAGAAGTAAGAGGCATCTCAAAACACAAGTGACTAACACCCAAAACGACTGAATGCGTTCGTGTTATGTCAGAAAATAGCAGAAATGATAATGCCAAAGGCTTCAATAAAGTTTTGGATGGCGTCATGCATTCAAGATAACATCGCATGTGGTATAGCTTCAATCCAGGTGTAAGAACAATGTTGTGATACTGCTACGTACACTTACCATTTCCCTTACCTGTATGATCTGTCCATGATAGTGATGAAGGGCACTTACCAGAACTGTGAGAAGCCTTCAAAGTTTAACCTCCAGCCGATTTCGTATGATTTGTTCGTTTGTTGGATGGTGAAGCGATGGACGATTCTCTGTGCAACCACCTGGAGACCCATTGTTGAGTGACCACATGAGAGTTGCTAACCAGATTAGATGATAGGCGTATCGCTCGAAAAGTATTTTCTCGGTTGGTGTTGAACAGTCCTATGACCCATAAAGCGAACGATGTGATATCTCTTGCTCATGAATCATGTACGAAGTATCGTCCCATGACCCACGACTACCATGTACTGTATCAAGGCCGTCTTCCAAGCTCTTATAATCGATTCCACCACGGAAAATGTCAGGCGTGATCAATTAATGTTGAGAATCATATTTCGTTTTGCGAACAGTTGTAGTCCCATGATTCTATCGAGGAGTTCCAGGGTCGGTATATCGGAGTGTCGTCGTCGCCCATCAGTCGGTCCAGTCCCAAAGATCTTGGGTGTTCTCCATCCATACGACATACACCTTGAAACAATCAAGTAAATGTAGATTTATAGCCAATCGTATATAACGGGCAATCCTCAACAATGAGTGAGCGAGATAATTCCGAGTAGGGGGATTGAGTAGACTTCTTATACTTATCTATCCAGAACGCTTAAGCATACTGAAAGTCAGAAGGACCTCCACAAGGTTTGGCAAGAATTCTCCAGAGGATGATGGCTTGCATCCGCATTCCCTCACAAGTCATTCCAAGGCTCATGGTGTGGAGTGTGCGTCTTACATATGCCAGAGTGCACATCAAGAATGCATTTCGCAGCACCCCTCTGGGACATCATTACAGAAAAAGAAAGCACTCTTTTATTTAAGAATAATAACAATAATGCGAGAAGAAAACCCATATTTGTCTAATGTTTATAACACTGAAGCATTGAATATCGAGGAAGCGATAGTAGTAGAATAGGTCAGTGGCTAGGAATGTCGGAGTGCCAAATCCAGAGCTATATGGGGATTAACCTTTCAGAATCTTTCTAGATTTCGTCTCACCGCTTGTTGGAAGAAAGTTAATTCTTGAGTTGCTGGGAGACCACGGTGAGAAGCTGTTGTTTTGAAGATCTCGTTCTGCTGCATTCAGTTAATGATAGTTGCAAACGATGACTCTGGTATGGATGATCTTGTTGAAGATGAAGAGTAGAAGGAAAGGTAATGCTCAGGACTGGGAAGAGTAGAAGAAGATGCACTGAGAAGACACACATATTCTCATTGTCTTAGATTCCATTTCATGCTGTATATGAACTACGATCGGCGTCTAGGAAACGCATAACGCCGCACCTTTGGATTCGGGTTGCATATCGGCCATGAGGAATCTATCTCTATTCCCGTTGATGAAGAACTGCTACTCACGATATGATATCTTGGGATATTGGGCATTTACCGAAGAACTTCAGTAACTTATGGACTATTGCAAGAGAACACCTCAGATCCTGTCAGCAGCTCTGACCTTCAGTAGCTGCGGAACAAGAATGAGACGAGGAGGTGGGGGATCTATCGGAGAACGAAACTCCAAAGAAGTATCACGAGAGTCTTAAGCCACCCGATTCCAACATGACCCCTTTGGCATTCAGGATGCAGGATTTGGGTGGAAGGTGAGTCTTGGAGGCAAAGTCATGCCCACCACCAGCATTCTTGATTATATGCAATCAGAGAAGGCAGTTGATATACGTTTCTCCTTGATGAATCTATATATATCTGTCTATATGAGGCGTATTGATAGGCAGATACAAATACATAGCATACTCAAGTATGGCTGTAAAAGAAATTTTACCATGTGGCAGAATACTGCCAACTTCAAAGTGTTATGTCAGAGCATTGAAGGATGTATTCTGATAGATAGAAGATACAATTGACATAACACAGTAGATATGATTCCTCCTCAACTATCGTCAAACTGATTTCATCAACATTGCAATGTTATTGTGGCGTTTGACTTGTTCGTTGGAATTTCTTCCATCTCTGAGATGCGGGCGGTGAAGAAAAAAACGAAACGTCTGCTTGTAGAAGCATCCTAGAAGCCGAATAGTGGGGTTGGACTGTTAGAAAATCCGGATGCACGGGCCAACCTCGGGTCCCAGCCTCGGGACAATAAGAGTGTGGTAGAGAACTTTTTTTTTCTTCCTCTTCTCCCTTCTTAAAGAGCTTACGTTCTTGAAAAATGACTTCACGCGTCAAACTCCCCCGGTGAACCCATTCACCAGTGATCGGGAGATATCAAACCAAACAACAGTCGCATCACAATGGCTTCATCAAGAATCTTCATCAAGGGCTTGCCCCCTAATATCTCAGAGGCTGACTTTCGGAAACACTTCTCCGCCCAGGGCCGCGAGATTACCGATGTTAAGCTGATTCCCCAGCGACGCATTGGCTATGTGGGCTACAAGACACCAGATGATGCCTCCAAGGCAGTCAAATACTTCAACAGGTCTTACATTCGTATGTCCAAGATTGCCGTAGAGACAGCCAGACCTGTGAGTTACTCCTCCCAAATGTCTCGACTTCGAATACTGATGGAATGTTAGATCTCAGACCCCGCCCTCAACAGAGCCCAGAGCGCCGCGCATTCCAAACCTGCATCACAAACATCCACAGCGATCAAGGGCAAGGAGCAGTCGGCTGAGAAAGACTCTGACTCGACTTTGAGGAAGCGCAAGCGAGATGAGCCTCAAGCTGCTGCGGATCCCAAGCTACGCGAATTCCTTCATGTAATGAAGGAAGGTAGGGAGGGCGCCCTGGACGATGGTGTTCGTGGAGGTATTGGTGATGGTGTTGCCGCTGTTGCCGCTACCGCTGTTCCTGAAGAGGAGAGTGACGATGAGTACGAGCAAATCCCAGCTCGGAAAGAGAAGCAGCGCAGAATCGAACCCCCAGCGAAGCCGCTCGTTTCTGAGACTTTGCCTTCGCAGCTGAAAGAGGCAAAGGAGGTCTCCGATATGCAGGCTAAAGCACTTGCAGCTGACGAACCTGTGGATTCTACAGATGCGACAAAACCCACTGTGGAACAGAAGGAGGTTGTCGCAGAAGATGACGATTGGCTTCGCTCACGCACAAACAGATTGCTTGACTTGGTTGATCCCGATGATCTGGAACGAACACCTGTGCAAGGGCCTTCGACGACTGAGACCGATCATGCACAGGGAGGCGATGCAATGGAAATCACTTCTGTTGACCCGCCAGCTGCAGTTGACGTGGAGATGGCTGAGCCTGCTGCCGAGGAAACTGGGGGTGAACCGGCAAAGGACGACTCACTAGAGGCGATTCGTCGAACATCACGACTTTTTGTCCGAAATTTGCCCTACAGTGCCACCGAAGAGGAACTTCGAGAGACATTTGAGCAATTCGGAACAGTTCAAGAGGTATGTTTCTAGCACTTTTCTTTTTTCTACACACCTCCATGCAACATGATGAACCTCAGATAGGGACAGCTTATACTTCGGTATTTGATGAGAACCTTGAGACGAATATTTTAGTAGATGCTTCGATTAGCTGAATTGTTGCCAATCTTACTACATATCTTTGATGATCATACTAGTCTGAACATCAGCTAACAACTGTTGGATATTAGGTTCATCTTCCCGTCAGCAATTCAGGTACCAGCAAGGGGTTCGCCCTGATCTTGTTTACAGAATCCTCGGGAGCGGTTGAAGCATTCCAAGCCATGGACGGGGCGACGTTTCAGGGGCGTATTCTTCACATCATTCCTGCGAGTGCGCGGAGAGACACTGCTTTGGACGAGTTTGCACTCTCCAAACTCCCTCTCAAGAAACAAAACATGATTCGCAAGAAACAGGAGGCATCCACAAGTACCTTTAACTGGAATGCGCTGTATATGAGCCAGGACGCTGTCAACGCATCAGTTGCCAACCGTCTTGGTGTTTCAAAATCAGAACTCCTCGACCCTACCTCAGCCGATGCTGCCGTCAAGCAGGCCATCGCGGAGACGAGCGTCATACAAGAGACCAAAGCCTATTTTACCGCTAATGGAGTGGACCTTGAAGCTTTCAAATCAAAGAAGCGGGGCGATACGGCCATTTTGGTAAAGAACTTTCCTTATGGGACTACGATCGACGAGCTCCGTAAACTCTTTGAGGAGTCTGGGCCTGTGCTGAGAGTTTTGATGCCTCCAAGCGGGACAATCGCCATTGTCCAGTTCTCCCAACCTAGTCACGCCAAATCCGCTTTTGGGAATTTGGCATATCGCCGGATTGGTGATAGTGTGCTCTTTTTGGAAAAGGCGCCAAGCGACATCTTCAGAGGCGTCGACCAACTGGACCAAGCCGTGTCGCTAAAAGATCGGCCGGCTCCTGCAGTCCAGAACCTTAGTGTGAACGACTTGCTGTCACGCGGTGATAAGCCGGAGGAAGAAGAGCTGGAAACAACATCACTGTTTGTGCGAAATTTAAACTTTTCCACTACCACTTCTCGGCTTGCAGAAACTTTTCAGTCCCTCGACGGATTCGTCTCGGCCAGGGTTAAGACTAAGATGGACCCAAAGAAACCAGGGCAGACGCTTAGCATGGGCTTCGGTTTTGTGGAGTTCCGGACCAAGAGCCAAGCGCAGGCTGCACTTAAAGTCATGGACGGTTATGTCCTTGAAGATCACGCACTGGCTGTCAAGGCATCACACAAGGGTCATGACGCAGCTGAGGAGAGACGCCGTGAGGATAAGGCCAAGAAGTCTGCAGGGCAGCGTACCAAGATCATCATTAAGAACTTGCCTTTCCAGGTGACTAAGAAGGACATCAGGTCTCTCTTTGGAACCTATGGCCAGCTTAGATCGGTACGCCTTCCCAAGAAGGCTGATTATACCCCGAGGGGTTTTGCTTTTGCAGACTTTGTCACTCCTCGTGAAGCCGAGAACGCACTAAATGCGTTGAGAGACACCCACTTGCTCGGTCGCAAGCTTGTCTTGGACTTTGCTGAGGCAGAGGCAGTTGATGCCGAGGAAGAGATTGCGAAGATGCAGAAGAAGGTTGGAGGACAAGTCAACAAGGTAGCCCTCCAGCAGTTGACTGGCAAGGGAAGGACTCGGGTCAATATTGGCAATGAAAACGACGAGATGGACGTATGAGTATGAAGGAGAAAACTATAGAGATACTATTTACTACTTGGATCGGATAGAGGGTTGTGACAAGGCTGAGTGTTCCTGTTCCTGCACCTGTTCCTGCACGGCCGGCCTCGCTTTCGACGAACCAGCTCTGCGCCGTTCTCCCTTGGCAAGGGTTATGTCCACTGCAGAACGGATGGCATGCATTACTCGCAACGCTTATTTGAAGTGGCTTCGATTTGGGCTAGAGGTTCGGCAAAGAATTCATCGCCCTGGCAGGGGAAGCTGCGGATCCTCTTAATGTCTGATTCTAATCTTGAATACATACCTTTCCGTACCTTGCGCCGTTCGTTCTGAAGATGTCTCTGAGATCCCTCGACACACGCCCCTCCCTCCGCAGTCCCCTGATGATTGGCGATAGTTATCGCGGCCCCGCCCTGACGCTCCCTTGCATGCTAACGCCCTCGATCAGAGCTCAAAGCTGCCATGTGCTGGTGGCTTCTGCAAGCACTCACAATTGGCCGCCACTACTCTCGACGTAGACCTTCCTCCGGGCAAGGTCAGGTCGGTTCCCCGCCGATGAAGCTCGGGTGTTGGAGTTGGAGAAGAGGCGGCGCCCTTCCCACCCCCATGCCATCCCATTACCGTACCCTTTGTGGATAGATGATGGATGGTTTGATCTTGATCGCTTGTAGAGTTGACGAGGGGCGCCTCCAGCCCTGGGCTCCGCAGACTATCTGTGATATACTCCCCAGTCTCGGATTTATAGATGTTTATTAGATTTCTCCTGGAGATTCTTCGTTCCAGTGCCTAAACACTCCTTTCTTCAGATGCATACATCTATCCCACCATTCCACGTCTTGAATTCCTTTCAACATTCTCATCATCTCTTGTCTACTCATTGTCTGCATTCGTAGAGTCACAAACGACATTTCAGCTGGGTCAAGTCTATCCTTCTGAGCTCTGTTGCTGGCATTCCTTTGCCAACATCAAACCGTCGCCATGTCTTCACAACTCTATCACCCAAGACCAGTGCTGTCTTCACAACGCTATACACCTTCACCAGACTATCTTCAAGATGCTCGACGAACATATCACAACAACAGCCGCCTGCCTCTACGGGAAGCCGCTGGCAATGCGCAATCACACAACTTCAACAGCATGGTTCCATGCTATACGAGCCCAGTTGGTATCTCACCTTCAGTACCAGCCAGTCTTCCAGCTCCCATAATCCCTTCACAATCATTCGAGTACCTTTACGGCGTACCTACACCAAAGAACCAAACTCGCTACCAAAGAAGACCCCGAAATGGAGTCAACCCTCTCTACTTCTGGCCTGCCTTCCGCCAGTACCGCAACCGACAAGCACACAAAGACACCCAAAAGGATAAGGGTGGTGTTTGGAGAAGACCTGAACTTGAGGATGCCTTCGTTGACTGTGAGTATTCATCATAAACTCCAATTGACTTGACTTATACTAATGCGATTCAGCTGTTCTTCTCATGCCTCACATGGGCCGCCGCAAGTTCTCCATGGGAGGAAAGCTACACGGCCGAAACATGCTCATCAGCGAGTACATCTTCACAATCTGTGTTGCCATTCTTGGCAGCAAGGAAATTTTCCGAATCGACAACAGCAATGACAGCATTGAGCAGATGGGACGCAAGCAGGTCTCGAGTCATATGCAAGTAGTCAAGAAGTTCTTCGAGGACTTGCGATGCTGTAAGTCATTGATATATCTACCGAACTGAAACCTCAACTGACATTTTTAGTCCACTTCCTTTTTCCTGCTGAGGAGAAGAAGGAGCCTGGCTCCACAAACTCAGAGGACTACTATGATGACGAGGAGCAAGAATCCTTCAAGTCCAACCCCGTCCTTACTGCTCTTGCTGAGGGTCGAGTGCCTGATGTCAAGCCCAACTACGAGTACTTTTCACAACTTCTGGCTCTCCAGTCTCTGATCTCAGTCCGACCCAAGACAGCAGAGATTTACGTTTCTTCTTCTGAGGTCAAGTTCAGAGATGAGATTGCTTACGACGCCCAAGACACTCCTCTGGACGCCGATTCCTTCCCTCACCTGAACAAGTATAACAACTGCGATGACAGCCCAAGTGTACTTGGCAAGGATGTACTACTCCACGAGTACACCCGATCTTTGGATCGAACCACCTCTGCCTGTGTTAAGACGGTTACCCGCCGATGGCAGAAGGATGCGCCCGAGATCTACGAGACTCTCGATCTCCCCACTCGGGACGAGGAGTGTTTGCTCCTTGAGATGTGCGCAACTCTTGAGTTGCATGAGCACGCTCGCTTCCCTTCTGGGTCTGAGCTCACTGGCTTTGTTGAGGTGGCAATCACAAACCCCAACCTCCAAAACCACCGCTGGAAGTGTGTAACCCGCCTTACTCGACCGTCTGAGCTTCACAACGATGACAAGAAGTCTACTGTTTACACCAACGAGACCGGCATTCACCGCCGAGGCTGCAGCGATTCCAAGCCCGACTGTGACTGCCACTCCCGCCCTCGTCAGGACATCCATGTTCCCTTCCCTGCCGTTGAGTGGGCTAGCATCTTGAGCATGGCTGTTCAATATCCTGACGTTGAGCACCAGCGCAAGAAGGAGAAGCGTACTAAGGGTGATGACCGCAAGAAGCACGATCTCGACCGTGCTGGCAGCAAGCGCAAGCGCTCTGAGGATGACGGCGATGCTGCTACCTGGGCTCGCCGTGATCTCACTGGCAGTGACCTCATCTGCAAGGTGGCCATGTACCAAGAGCTTTGGTCGTGTGCGCCCGACTCGAACCGATGGGTTCGACAGGGCATTGTGTTCTGGCGATTCAACACAACCAACCAATGGTACAAGTACAACCCAGTTTTCAAGCCCGCTGGTACTTCTTGGCGATGGTTGACCGTCAATGATCCCATGTCCCGTTACCATCAGCAAAAGGCCCTCGTCTACCCTTCGGCCTCGATGTCGCGGGATGCCATCATGTCGCCCACTCCTTCAATCAACCAACACATGACGGCGGCGATGAACGAGACCTTTAACTCTGCATGGGATCCCAGCGTGAGCCTGGCCCAAGTGCCAAATGTGCCTGCGACGAACAATGGACTTACACTATTCGAGTCCTTTTCTGGTGGCCTCGCTACACCTCCGCCAACCGCGGGCCTGCAAGGGTCGTACCCGGGCAGCTTTGACCACGGTATGCCTTCAAGCACAGGCGTTGGCTTTATGCCTTCAACCTGCAGCACTGCGAGTGAGAGCCATTCTGTCACTGGGCACGGACATGGACACAGCCAGGCGGTTTACTACGATGCGCAAACAACAGTGGCAGACTTTAAACCTGTCTTGTCTACCGTAAACACCTTCCAGAGCCCAACAACCACATCGGGATTGGACCTGTCAAGCTCGCTTGGATATGATAACTCAGAGTGCGACACTGGTCTGCAAGGCTGGGACATGCCCGCTTTGGATGGGTGGTCTACAGGCACCGGCAGCGGATCAGACTGGGGATCTCACCACAAAGTTGAGTCCAGTAGCGACCAGACAGCTCTATGGACGCAATCACAATGGGCACACATGGCGGGAGCTGAGCGTGACGGCAGCCCCCGGCCGATGAAGCGAAGACGAGGAGATGCCATGGATAGCCATATACCAGTTACAATGGCGGCGGCAGCTGGCGGATGGTAATCAAGAACACGAAAAGAGCGAGACCATTAATGAGATGGAATGATGCATTTACGCGGTCAACGTCATAATAATCATGTACGGGTATGAGGAGTGGCGTTTGGGAGCAACTATGGGAATTGTTTTTTGATCTAGGCGTAATACCAAGCTCGTAATAGGTACGACATGCATATTGTTTGGTAGTTTATTGAGAATTTACAAAAGAAATCAATTAGCCAATCCGTCAGTTCCATCTTTCGCTTACACTATGATGTATGATACTCAGTTGATTGATCCGCATTTGGAAACGGTTACTCGTTTAAGTGAAGCTCCTACCATGACGTTTCGAATGTGATATCAATAAGATCATCAATAGGCTAAATAAAGTTTTGAGTTTGAGTTTGACAGGTCTTTGGTAGATCACTACATCACTGGGCGGGCACTAAAACAAGGGCCAGTGACGACATTCCCATCCAAAACAGGCACCAGGAGGATCGACAAGACGAAGGTTTAGATATCAAGATGGACTAGTACTTAGTGCTTCCACACTACATCGCGATCCACTCCGATTAAGTTAAACTATTGGAGATGGGAAAGGGGGTGAATAGGAGGGCGTGAGGAAATATAACGGTTTTTACAATATTCCCTTGAATCAGAGGGAAGAAGAATTATAACCCCAACCCAGATAGTCGGTGCAGATAATACTTATCGCTAGGGAAAAAGCAAATAATGCGGGAGCTAAACTTGTAGAAGCTGAAAGGAGTAACCAAGAGAGACACGGAAGGGGAAAAAAGATTGGGGAAGTGAGACATTGATAGAAGCCATTGAAGAAAACAAAATGAAACGGCCACGCCCTTGAGCACGTGAGTTACCGTCTGGATGTCAGTCGTAACTTGAAAAAGTAATGATGATGTTGGTAGGCAAGCAAAAGGTGAGGCATTCGTCAACTGGAATTGATAAGCAGGGGTCTTTGACGTAACACATTTTTCTCAGAATGAGATGAAGTTTGAAAGAACAAAGAGGGCGTGTTGGGAGAACAATAACGAACTCAAGGGAGGGGTGTATTGAAGGAGGGATAGTATTAGTAAGTCTGAGGGGGTGCGCAGTTATTGAATATTGGTACAATATATTTATGGAGTTTTTAAATACGAAGGAGGTTTGCTAGGGGTATTTGTGAGAATTCGATATATGTTTGCAGGAGTTGAAGATGTTTAGTATTTGATGTCTTTGGTGATGAAGAGCTCTTTAGTGAATGTATGGTGAAGGGGTTGGTTAAGGAACGACTCCTAAACAACCATCCATAAAGAAAGAATATCGGTTAGTGATACAATCCCTGGTTGAATGAAGCGGTCAAGTTTGCTGCCACACGTGTGGTTCTGTACAACGAGGGACGACATAGAAATGCGTAACCGCCTAAAATGAGTCAATGAACAACGCAGAGAGAGGAGAAGACACTCCATAAGATAAGAAGTCATTTGATGAAAAAGTACATGGTCATGAGTTTAGAGACCTCACTAGGTTTAAACACGAGACTCTTCCAAGATATTTGACTCTGGTGGAGTTGTTTCTAGGGCGCTTGATCAAACATGCTCATTAATGCAGAGATAAAATTCATGAGTTGAGGATGCGACCGTAGAGTTGACCTTGTGGGACGATGACGACGACAGTTGACCGACAAGTTGAGAGAAAAGAAGAGACAAGAAAGGAAGAAAAGAACGAGAAAAGAAAAAGAGGATATCATGGTTTCAAATAGATTAGTTGATACTAACATACTGCAGTCTTAGGTTGTAGCTAAATAGAACCGCGTCTAAAAACGATGCATGTTAAAAAGGAAGCCACTCTCACTGACGCCTTCCTCACTGAATAAGCGCAAATAGAGACAGCTATAATTGGATGAGGCCACAGACAAGGCCACAGACAAGGCCACCAGGCCACGACGGTAGGCCTCAGGCTTATTATTCTAAGACATAGAATCAGGCTTTTTTCTTTCTCATTCAGCATACAAGGAGACAAGGCTCAACCTCAGCGAACCAAAACCCTTGCCAAGATCCCTGTATGCGATCATTAAGCCACAGCCAATTGACCTCTGACCCCGCTATACCGCGCTTGCAACCGTCGCCAGCCAATTTCCTTAGACGCCCGAATCTTGTGGGCGCCAACCGAGCAACGACATCCAATCCTTTGACTTTTTATATCGCTGTTTCATACTATTTTTTGTTCCCCAGTAATAGTTCTCATCAATCCGTTACAGGCATTGTTCAAGAGTTCTAGACCTTGGAAATCCCTGCTTGACTCTATTTTTCCAGTCCCGTCGCTCTGGTCAGCCAACCACTGCTGAGCTGTGAGTCTTTTCCGAGACGCATTGGCGGAAATATTCACTTGCAAGCTCTATGCCCAGTCAGGCGGCTATCAAGATCCTAGTTTCGAAACATGGATTAAAAGAAATACACTCTATTGTGGGAAACATTCTATCTTTTATCAGGGATCTGAAGTTTCTACATCCTTGCACAAAACCGTTCAGTTCCTGAGCTGTCCTATCGAATGGCTTTCTCTTGTACCTCCTTGAGCGCTTCCCCAGACGAAACTGCGACGGAACATGGCAACCACCCCAACGCTCTTGTTTCTGTTTCTGTTTCTGTTTCCACTCTTGGAAGTTAACCGCGCTAGCGTTGCTTTTCTTATCGACATGTGTGAGCTGCCGCGATGAGTTATCCGCGATATAGCTCGATACGATGAGATGAACTAGCTTATACTACGCCAAGCTACACAGATCCTCGACATGCCCTTAGCCGCGCCTTGTCCTCCCATGTCCTTGTCCCCTGTCCCTGTCCTGATCGTGCCTTGCATGTTGAATGTTGCGTCTCTCTTCCCATCTCCGTTTCGACTCCATTGTACGAGGCCAGTTTCCTCGACCATAACCATGCTGCTCAACGATAGGTCCTCAGTCCACCAGGGGACGGGGGATGGATATCTATACCTTGCGTCCCAGATCTCATGTTTCTACCTAAAAGATCTCATGTTTCGTGTCTGCTTGTCATTCTTTGCTTGATTGCCGTGCATTACTTGTCCCACTTGTGTTCTTGATTGCTTGCCTCTCGTGCAATCCCTTCATTACCACTCGTCCTCCCATCCACTCCGCTCTGAGCCATTGTCATCCGTTCGCTGTCGTGCTCTCTCGGTTTGTTAGAGATTCTCTTTCGATAAGCCCTTTGCGCTCTCACGTCACCGTTCACACGCATCACCCGTTGTTCGTGACTCACGAACACTAAAGATGCTGAATTAGAGCCAGCGGTATACAACCTTTTTCTTTTTTCTCTTTCCTTTGTCACCTCAATCTATTCTCTTCTTCTCTTTTACATTGAACAAACTCTTTGTTTCCTTTTTTCCTTGTGTTGCTCTCCTTCACTTGAAGATCAGCAGGACTGACTAAATTATCAACACTTTACCTGCGCCGGCCGGAGGATCTTTACCACACCACACCACACCACACCACAACCGATCACTCCTTCAACGACAAACATCATTCAAGTCAAACGTAACAAATCACTATTGATTGCAAAAATATCAGCTCCTTTCAGTGGAAGTCTGACATTTTCATCGTTGGTCAGTGTTCAAGCTCAGTTTGTCATCTAGTGATCAGCACTGCTCACACAGCTTGCCAGTGTTCGCCAGCTGCCAACCATCAACCTCAAAAACAGCCCTGCCTGTTCGCTGTTCACCCGCACAACAATTGTTTTTCTTTCTCATTCACAATAAACAATACAGCGTCTGCGAAAATTGAAAGTGACGGGCTTCACCTCACTTCCCCTCCTTTGCGCATAAATTGCGACGCATTCATTCTCTTCCCCAGAGTTCACTCTGCAACAACACTCCTTTTCAAAATCATTATTTGAAATACATTTCGACAAAAATCAGCTTCGATTACCTTGCAATCTACGATTACAAAAGTATCAATAAATAACCAACAAGAACAACAACAAACATGAAGTTCTTCCACGCCTCTGGCCTCGCTCTCGCGGGAAGCACGCTCATCTCGCCTGCTTCGGCTCACTCCTGGGTTGAGTGGGCTTCTAAACTCGCTCGAAATGGCACCATGATCGGTAAAATGGGATACCCTCGTGGGTTTGTGCCTCGCGATTCTACCAACCCTCCCTTTGCCGACTCGATACCTCAGAACATTCTGCCTCAGGCGGGCCAACCCGCCTACTCTGGCGACGAGATTCTGAACAAGTTCAAGCTCGACAAGAACCCTCAATTTCCCATGCTTGAAGCCGCTGCTGGCGACTACATTGCTATCATGCACCTTGAGAATGGCCATACCACTCTCCCCGAGAACCAGCCCAAGAAGCCCAAGAACCGCGGCACTATCTACTTCTACGGCACCACTCAGCCCAAGGATGAGGAGAAGCTCTTCGATGTTCACCTTCTCTGGAACGCAGAGGGTACTGGCGGCGACAAGCGCGGCAAGCTCATCGCTACCCGTAACTATGACGACGGCCAGTGCTACCAGCCCAACGCTGGTCAAATCAGCACCGGACGCTCTAACGAGCTCAAACCTAAGGGTGCCATTCACGAAAAGGAGCTTGCCTGCCAGTCTGATATAAAGCTCCCCGCCGATCTCAAGGCTGGTGACATCTACACCATCTACTGGTACTGGGACTGGCCCGATCTGAACAGCGACAAGATCGACATGGAGGCCACCAAGGATGGCAAGTTCCCCTGGGCTGGTACTTTCATGCGCGGAGAAAAAGACCCTAACGGCTTCACCATGGACGCCATTGCGCGCAACGAAAGCTACTCCAGTGTCCTTGACATCAAGATCACTGGCTCTGAGGGCTTCGGTGCCAAGGATCTGAACGTCCTTGACTACGTCGACAACCAGAACGTTTACTCTGCCGGTATCGAGGCGCAGATGAAGTCCAACTTTCAAGTCGACGTTGACGGCGGCAAGGGTGGTGATGCTCCTCCTTCGTCTCCTGCTCAGCCTACCGCTTCCGCTTCCGCTACTGCTCCCGCTGACGGAGGGGCTCCCACTGGAGGCGATGTCGCTACCGTGACTGTCACAGCGACAGTCAAGCCGGAGCCCGTCATCACCACCGTATATGTTACTCTTCCTTCTGAGTCTCTCACTGGAATTGCTCCTGGACCTGTTGATGGCGAGACCAGCACCAAGACCGTCACGACTACTTCGTTTGTCACCAAGAGCAAGACCGCATCTGATACTGTGCCTACACCGCCTACTGCCTCGACTGTCTATGAGACTCTCTATACTACGCGGCCCAAGGAACAGCCCACCGGGGGTGACCAGCCGCAACAGCCGCAGCCCTCCACGGTGATCAAGACCATTGTCACCCATATAAATACACCATCTTCCAGCGGAGTAGTTAACGCTCCTCCTGCTCAATCCACGTTCCCCGGCGGTCAGTTCCGTGAAGACCCTCCCGCTAATGGAGGCGCTCCGGCTCAGACCAAGAGTGATGGCCCTCCCATTCCCACACCATTCCTCCGCAGCCGACAGAACTGGGTCTTTGGCAACTTTTAGGTTGCTCAAAACAATCACCCCCCTTGACTTCTATATCCCCGTCAAGGGGCATCGTTTCATTCGTCTTTCATTCACAGTATATATAGACGGCATTGTGTTTTCCTCATCTTCACAAGATGCAGGCAAAGGATCAACACACAACAAAAAGGGGGCGCCGGTCGCATTCAACGGCGTTGGATATAAAGGGTATGATACCACTTGAATTTATACGCGCGCTGCTCACTTCACTTCTTTCCCACGTCTATCGGCGTTGGGTGGAAGGGGAAGCAGTGGCGTCGCATTCTTTCGTTACGGCTCGGATATGTGGACATGATTTACGCAGCATGGTGCATTTGCTTTTACTGTTTTTTTTTTTTTTTTTTTTTTTTTTTTTTTTTTNTTGCTTTTACTGTTTTTTTTTTTTTTTTTTGGTATGGGAGCATTTCGGGGCTTAGGGAACGGGATCTAAGGGGGACAAAGTTCGATTGAGATAAAATTTCAAAACAGTTCGTCATGATTTGTGTGTGCCTTTGGTGAAGTGAAACATGTTTGCTGTGCTCTTGTGATTGTGTTTAATGCACTCGGAACAGTGATTATCTCGATGGTCGGCTTGGCACGTACATCAGGAGAACGTACGTAACTTTGAAACACTGTACTGTTCTTTCATCACCGTGATCCAGGTTGCACATAATCTAACTCGAATAGCCAGTGTAACATAGCACAAAGGATAAAAAGCGCCGACTGAGTAAGGGGCACGTAGAGATTTGTATTCGCGACGGGTATCTATCCTGTTCCAGATCTTGGCCTCTCCATCACTCGATCGTGCCCCTATGGCCTCGTATCTCCTACTCAGAGACAAGTGAGGGGGTCACACCGGGCAGTTTACCTACATCTCACCGCACTGGGAGATGACCACGTCGAGGTTCGGCACATCCTTTCCGCGGTAGCCAGTCTTTGTGGCTTCCATCTTCTTGACCACATCCATGCCGTCGACGACCTTGCCGAAGACAACGTGCTTGTTGTCGAGGAAGGGTGTGGGAACGGTGGTGATGAAGAACTGGGATCCGTTGGTGTTTGGTCCAGCGTTCTATGACACATCAGCATTGATATCAGCAACATTAGAGACTAGAGAACGTACAGCCATGGAGAGAAGACCAGGCTGGTCATGTTTGAGAGTAAAGTTCTCATCCTCAAAGGACTTGAAGCCCCAGATACATGTGGAACCAGTGCCGTCGCCGTTCAAGAAGTCACCACCTTGACACATGAAGTTTGGAATCTGGAGTGTGATTAGCTTGGATGTCTCACGGATCGGAGATGAGAGGAAGGAAACTCACTATGCGGTGGAACTTGGAGCCTTTGTAACCTTGAGGACGACCGACGGGGTTCTTGCTCTCGCCTGTGCAGAACTGACGGAAGTTCTCTGCTGTTTTGGGAACGACATCTTTGAAGAGTTCAAAGGTGATGCGGCCGAGGGGCTCACCTGGGGATGTTAGTAAGGAGCGACGCCAAGGAGTAGTTCATAGTAGTTGTGAGCAGTGAATCAATATTCATCCGTCGTGATCTATGCAGATCACTGGGAATAGCTTCACTTCCGAAGTGATGATACGCTCCGTACTCGGAGGAGAAACACAAGATAGACTAACCTCCGATGGTAATGTCGAAAAACACACTGCAAAAACAACCAGACAAATATTAGCCCACACACACTCTTCCATTGGAGAAGAAAGCTGACTCGGAAGTGAGCGGTCGTGTCTCTCCACCTCGAAAGCACCGGGGTCGAGTAGAGGAGAAGTAGAGTAGAAATACCGCCACTTTCTTGTGAGGGGTTGAAGGGGGGGTTAACTCACAGGGGATTTCCGGACTCGGGGAGTTTTGTGGGAGGCATTTTGGGACTTTGGGCCTGTGTTATTTTTGTTAGAGTGCCGTAGTTGAGTAAACTGCTTAGTTACAGTGTTGATCTGTCTCTGTCTTTGTTTCTTTCTGTAGTTCTGGCTGCAGAAACGCAACGTTTTTGGCGTGGGGTAGCCTAAGAAAGTTTAACCTACCTAATTCGGAAGACCGACGTGGAGAACCGAGGGACGACTCTGGTTGGCTGATGTTCAATTCATCGCCTATAGATTTATTATACTGGTGGTTCTCATGAGTGATTTTCAGAGATGTCTTGTATGTCTTATGGAGAGGGATCAGACAGACCAAGCCTCAAAGATTGGACAAATACATCACGGTGTTGACACATCTTGAACCTCGGATCCCAGATCTAACACCACCTCCTCCACTGAAGTACCCCATACCCATGGATGGATGGACCATTAGATGCATCTCGACCAGGCCATTTTCACTATAGAAAGCGGGGGTGGCACCTGGGGTTGGCTCAGCTCAAGTCAGATCAGGTCCATGAAGCCATTTGATGTTTGACAGTATCTAACTGAGTAGGGGACCTATACTATGCAGACACCAAAAAAAAGCCAAGACAAAAGCCAAGCGCAGGAATAGACAGGACGGGAAGGCAATGGAGATCTGGTGACGACGCAGCGGAAAGCCAATAACGGTCATGCCCACCTTCTTGGCTTGGAGTCTGTTTTGTGTCTCGCGTTTTTGGCGATTCGTTCACAAAACTGAGGCTGCGGATTTAGTCCGCACCCAGTCGTCAAAAGCTTCCGAGAGTCAAGTAGCGAGCGTTGGGATCGTCAACGACGTCTGACTAAGAGAGTAATGTTGATACTACAAGAGTCAGGGTCCATCCGTGCTGAGAGGTCCATCAAGAGAATAGACAAAATAGCGTCATGCTTGAGCATTTCTTTTTTTTCTTCTTTCTTTTTGATACCGCCATGTCTATGATGCCGACCATGAGGCAAATAATTAAATTATCTGGAGACTTGAGAGAGCCAAGACGACATTGCCTCGGCCCAAACGTCGACATCATAGACTTGAAAGGGTAATTTGTAATTCACAATCAGCAGCAAAGAGTTACATGGGATATTTCTACATAGCCTTGTGTGGTGTGGTGTTGACGACGACGACGACTACTTCCCTCCATCTCGGCAGTCGGGAACAACTAATGAGAAAACAATATGGAAGTTGCCGGGATTTAGTAGAATTGTTATTATCAAAGGTAAGTAACTCTGACGATCTGACGTGGATCTTTTTGAGTCGGTCAGTCGGCTGACTGGTTGATTGTATGTATACCTCAGTCAGAAAGAGAATCAAAGAGTCAAAGAGTCAGGGTTTCAATAGCTGCGTCATAGCCCCATTGATATTCAATCGTTAAAGTGCAGTACCGGGATGTGCGGAAGAGACGAATACGTAATCGCGTAAACCATATTGCAAGAAACATAAACAAACCATCAATTATTCTGAAAATATGTATAAAAAAAGAACAGAGTCAAATCCCGTTGCAGCCGAACCTCCCGCAGATTCCGGCAGGACTGTTTGAGGCTCAACCCCCGCTGACCTGACATGTTGTTCTTTTGGTCAGAAATGCGAAAGAGGCATTTAAACAAACTAATCACAAGCCAATCGCCACAGCCAAGACGATAGCCAGTGAGCCAAGACCCGCCAGAGAGGACGGGGTGCAGCTGCGCTATCCACTAACTACCCACTATCCCTGCCCCCAAAGATGCGCCAGACATCGACGCTAGAGGGGCAGTGTGAGAGCTTAACGAGATGCACTGTAGGTACCTACCTCTTCAGGCCCATCTCAAGGTGGCACCTCCACTATCTTCACGAGCGATAATACACGCTATGCTACTGCTAGGATCGATCTCTTGTTTGTGTTTCAGCATCGCTTGAGGTTGCTTCAATAACGACCCCAAGCCAAGACCTAGTCTGAGGGCTATTTATCCATTATGAAAGTGGCATTGCTTTGATTATTCAACTTTGGACGTTGGTTGTGTTCTGAGACAACTGTCATATTAAAGCCTGTTTTAGAGGTTTGAGAACTTGAGAGACGATGGCCATTCGATTGGACGCTTCGTAGTACAATGACATGACACAGCTCTACCACCTTGCGTATTGCTGCACGACACAACTGCAGGAACATCGTCATTTGACTTGGTGTTTTCTTTTTGTTCTTCCAGTGTCACTTGTTGCAGCAATAAATGTTTATCCTGCTTTTCGGCTTCACCGTGAAACCTGGGCGTACAGCTTCCGACTCTATACGCAGCCTCTGACTGAACTAAACGTTCGCAGCCACATTCGAAAAAGCCAAGCTTGTCGTAGCCCGTCTCCTACAGGCTCACCAAGATCGTGGGCTGAGCTGTGCCGCTTGTCTAGACTTTTGAATACCTTATGCTTTACTAAGCGGAAAGCAGGACAGGCTGAATGAGCAAAGTCGGTCTCAGCTGTCAGCCGCAGCCCCCTTTTTAATGAAAAGGGTCTCCAGGATACAGTAATACGGCTAGACAGAAACAAAATCCTTCTTACCTTTTGTTTTTGCATTAATTACTTCCTTTTTCCGATGACTATCGTAGTGGAGCGCTTCACAAAAAAAAAACAGAAACCAGGAGCCGGGCTGAGACGAATTGAGTCGGCGACAAGTGGAGACGTTTCGGTCAGGGCCTAGCGCTTTGATCCAGCTTGGTTGCTTTAACGGAGGCCGCGGTCAAACTATTGGGCCTCAGAAAAAGCAAGGAATGAATTGTCAAAGTAAGCGTAAATCAATAAACAAAGTGTTCCAACGTCAATAGACCCTTCGACGGATATAAAATGCCAAACGGCGCAATCCGGTTGCCCAGAGAGTTGCGTATATCTGTATTGCCATATGGCGACCGTTGAAAGTAAATACACTTCACCTGCTCTACTGCTGACGGTTAAAGTAAACTCGTAAAAGTGAAACCGTAAATGTCAAACAAAAACCACAGCTATCTAATAGTACCAAGCTCTTGGGCCCTGGATGTAACTTGGTATTCCCGTTCATCCCGTCTCTCAAACCTGCCCAGCCCTGCTCTGCCCTGTCTTTTTCAAAACCAGCAACAGATCACAAAAAGAAACCCCTGGTCTAGAAGGCATCCGTGCTTTTCCTTCCTGTCAACCGCTTTAAACTCAGGTTCTTGGGATCCAAACTCCACTGCGCTTAGTTCATGGAAAGATCCTAGCACATCTTCAAAATCACCCCGCGGACTGCGCCACGGTTGTCAGCGATGGATGTCAAGCGTAATGGATCAAGCAAATACGCCCGAGAATACGGAGTAAAAAAGCAGTTCACTATTGCGCAGTTGTGTCAGGGGAATATTAAACGGATAGGCCCGTTAGACCTAAAACCCTCTGATCCGTCACGATATATGGAATATTTCCTATTAAACAACGCAAGGTCTATCTGCATGCGACAGGCCACCCGTTTGTTCATTCATTGATTGCATTGCATTGTCTCGTGGTTATCAAAAGACTTGGAACAAACGACACTTTCATCTGACCTGAGTCTGTGATTCACGCGTACAACATCTCGTTCCTCCTCTCTCTCACATACTTGGACTCGACAACATCGAGACTCTTCGCGTTCATCTTCTACTTATCACGATATCTATCATCAAAAGTCTCCTGTTGCTATCACATAAACGGGGCACCTTCCCGAGCCAACCACCCAACCACCATCCATTCAACCCAACCTCACAGCGCATCTCACCATCTCACCACACCCATAATTCCAGCCACAGACATATCACACTCAGTCCCCCTGTCAAGCCGACGCGATACTCCAATTGGGGGTGACTGACCTACCTCTTTCAGGTCACTTTATCCACTAGCTCCAGGTCGTCCAGGGCCTCTCCAAGATTTCTCCAGCCTGTCGTGTCCCTCTTTGTTGTTGCAAAGGTACCATCTCACAGTGTCCACTACGGCTTCAACTCCACACGCCATAAAGACACGGCCAATCACCTCCCGTCGCTAGCCCCCGGCCCGGTTTCGCTCGCCCCGTTCCCCCATTCCTCTGGGCTCCTTCCTGCTCTTTTTATCCTTTGCGCGGCCACTTTCGCACCTGCCGTTGGATCTGTCTCTTCTCTTGCCTTGTCCTGCCACTCCACCTCTCCGCCCTCCGCCGGCTATTCTCACCTCATCAACTTCCTATATACTCGTTCAAAACCGAGTATTATCTCTCTTCTTCCCTGAAAAGAAGGAGAAATCAAACAAGACTACCCTTTCCAAACTCAAAGGGTGATTGTTTTAAGATTGGCAAATTTTAAACAATAATTGCCTTTTCTTTGACTTGCGCCGCCCTTGAACCGCAAGAGTCTGTTCTTGAACGGCCCATGGTACCCGCACGGCAACCCGCGATTTAATTCGAGCCAGACTTCCCACTGCTCAAGATATAATTTGGCTTTTGCCCAACGTTAAACATGGTCGCCGTCGGCCAGATACTGACTGAGGTTTCTCACGTCGTTATTCGCGCTGCCGCCGCTGAAGATCCTTCATCAACGAGTTCTCAAGCCGCCGCCGAGACGACAACAGGTAACGGCGATGACAAAAAAGACAATGGAGGCGGATCGAACTCGCCCCTCCTTTTCTTTGTCGCTCTAGGTTTTGGTGTCGTCTTCACAAACTTATGGTGAGGATTTGCTTATATCCAACCTCGTCTGCAAGGCGATGGCTGGATCATGTCTCGAGATGGCTCTAACACGAAATCTCAGGATCATTGTTGGTGTTAAATACTGCTTCCGATATAATGCTCGAAACCGACAAATGCGAATGAACGAGGATGGCGAGCCTATGCCTCTCGAAAACATGCCTCGACCTCATCGCAGACGTCGCGAGAAGAAGCTAATGACCATGGACGAGGTCAACGACAAGTTCCCGATGATGAAGTACAAGGCTTGGGTTTCCGATCGTGCAAAGGAGGGTCTTCCCACCACTGGCGGCGTTTCTGCCCCACCTACTCGACCTAATAGTATTCGAGAGGCGGATGGAATTGTACCAGACTTTTCTGCAAAGGTGCGCGACTCGACTGATGGACAACCGGCCGCCAACGTACCCAAACCAAACGAACAGCCACAGACGACAGGTACCAGCAATGCTACCGAAACACCAGCACCCGAGATCTCCATAGCGGCTGCCGCTACCGAGGTCGAAAAGTCCAAAGAGGCACCCAAGACGACAACCGATGGTCAAACTTCAAACGAACAGCCTGCGAACAACACACGACTTCAGCGAGTCTCTAGTGAGGATAGCGATGACGAGGACGATCATATTGACGGCGCCTTGCCACCCGAGTGTCTCGAAAACCCTGGTGATACATGTGCTATCTGCATTGATACACTTGAGGATGACGATGATGTTCGCGGACTGTCTTGTGGACATGCCTTCCACGCCGTCTGTGTTGACCCTTGGCTGACCAGTCGACGAGCTTGCTGCCCACTTTGCAAGGCCGATTACTATGTTCCCAAGCCCCGCCCAGCTCCTGATGCTACTAATGAAGCTGGTGCGAACAACGGGTCTAGCTTTGATCCCCGAAACAACCCAGTGTTCGGCATGCCGGCTGTTATTCGCTCTGCATGGATCCGTGGCTCTCGCAACGATAGAAACGAAACCCCAGCTTCTGCTAGCCGTCGACGTAGGACAGGTGACGCCCCAGCTGGACAGGAACCTGCTCAACAGATCGAGCAGGCCCAGCAAACACCAGAAGTTACTCAAACATCAAATGGTGGTGTTCTCTCCTCTATGCGAGGCGCTTTACGGTTTGGTCGAAGGCGACAAGCACAGGACAACCAGAACAGTCCTGATGCTGTAACACCATCACAACTTGAAGCGGCAAACCGTACACCAGCCGCCACATAATGATGTGCATCACTTTTTTTCATTCTTAAATAACGACACGAATCTTTTTAGCGATGGTTTTCTCTCATTCCTTCCTGGCAACTGAATGCTGGGCACAACCGTCTCGAATCTTGACATTAAAGGGGTTGATTTTTGACGACACGGCATTTGTTTTACACAGCATGATATATACACAAGCAGCGACAGTAGGTGTATAACTGAGAGAGAGTGAGGATGTATAACGCTCAATGAGCTATATATATACCCCTGACGATGGTGGTGTTTTGAGGTTGCGGTCGTGGGTTATGCTTAGCGAAGGCGAGGGCAGCGTGGTTGCTCAAAGCGAGGATTTACTGGTGCTCTTGGGAACTGTCTATTGTAAGACAAACATTGTATTTGCATTGGGCTAGAAAACATGGCTTTTAGCTGGATGGGAACGGAGCGGCGGAGTTTGCATGGTTCTGGGTCTTCCATAGCTGATGGTACAAAAGATAATTGTTCCATCTATACGCTTTCCATTATGATTAAATGTGACATGTTAAATACTTTGGATATGTGCTGGCCAGATGTTGACAATGACCAACATTCTACAGAAAAGATCCCTTTTGAAACCTACCACCGAAATCAGCGGCCTTGTTCATCAACTCCCTCCTTTGGGCAGTGCCAATCTTTCCACCCAGAGCCATATCTTTCTCCCTATCAAACCCTCGCTTGCTGGGATCATCTTCCTCCTCAACCTTTTGTCCGGACTTTTCTCTCCTTCCCTGATGCTCGGCATATAGACTCTT
The DNA here is from genome assembly GCA_011034095.1 of Fusarium cf. aywerte. Taxonomy (NCBI): domain Eukaryota; kingdom Fungi; phylum Ascomycota; class Sordariomycetes; order Hypocreales; family Nectriaceae; genus Fusarium; species Fusarium cf. aywerte. The sequence continues at coordinate 210,398 of WETZ01000034.1, forward strand.
TCCTCTCTGCGATTCAATATTGGCAGAAATTTTGCGATTGCGCTCTTCCTCCTCCCGTGACTTGACGTTCTTCGGCTCTGCGTCTTTGTTCTTATCCGCACGTCCCAGCACGGAGTCTTGTAGTCGCTTCAGCTTCTCCTCAGGAGTTTCAGTCCATATTGTTGATACGGCTGAGGGTCCAGATGATGATGCTGGTTTGGAAGCGAATTTACGATTGCGCATTTTTGTCGGGTCGCGCTCTGAGTAGCCTGATGCCGTAGGCGGCGCAAGCATCCATGAGTCGCGCTGCGCTGCTGGTTCGGCGACTGGAAGTTGTGGTCCTATAGTTGGTTTGTTCGCGTTGGATGCGCCTGGAAGCGCAGGGCCGTAGTCGTCCTCTGAGTCCGAGTCAGAATCAGGGGATGCAGCAGGTCGTTGCGAGATGTCCGCAGGCGGTGGTGCAGGGCCGACTGTAGGTTTTGGTGGTGCTGGGCCTGTATCAGATTCTGAGTCTGACTCGAGATCTATCTCGTCTTTGTTGGATGTTGGTAGAGCTGGACCAATAGGTGCTTTCGGAGGCAGAGGCGCGCTGGGACCGTAGTCATCGTCTGAGTCTTCGAGATCGATCTCGTCTGTGTTCTTTGCTGGGGATTCGCTGCGACGGTGTTTGCTGGTGTTGGACTCTTCATTATCGGGCGTACGTTTCCGCTTTGATAGATGCGGTGGTAATTGCGGTCCAATTGAAGACATTTTGCATACTTCTCCTTGTTGAGCTGTTTTGATTCGATTGTTTCAGTTTATTAGAGGGGTGTAGTATTCAAGAAGCTTTGATTCATGGTGGAACTTCTCGTCGCGAATGCGACCTTCCATCGAGGAAAGACGTCACAGGGCAGACTGCCCGGAGAATCCCCGGCCCGCCCCGTGCGCAGCGCCTGGGCAGGTGCACTGCGCCGCTGCCAACCTTCCACGATGGGGCTGCGTAACGAACTAACTGACCTACGTAGCTCGCCATAGCTTTCAGCTTGCGCGATACCTTTTAAATTGCCTTTTGCAACAACAATCGCGCTGTGAAGACCTAAACATCCTGTCAACGCTTTTATATCAAGCTCCAGCATTCCAAAGCGTGCGAATCTCTCCTGCCGTGTCTTCGTTGCCCCTCCGACCCTGACTCGTCTTATACCTTGCTCGACCAAGCTCCATAAACGGCAAAACGCACTGTTGCCTTATCGCCAATCCACCAGCCCGTTTATTACCGCGCAGCAGTGCCATGACCTTGACGCGGTAGTGTTTGTGTATGCAGTGATGGAAGCCACGGAGCAATGGCCGATTCAGAAGACTTGTCGCTCCCGGGAGACGTGGGCTTGGACAACAATGGCGACGGCTCGATAAATGATGCGCCCGCGATGGCTGGTGCTGATGGTGTTGATGATGGTTCGCTCGAGGATAGTGACGGGCCTGATCGACACCTCACACCCGTCCCTATAGGAAATGGGTCTGCTGGGAATAGATATCGCGAGATTATGCAGCAGCAACACCAGGATAGCTCAGATGTGAGCTCTTTGGGTGGAAGCTCGTTACATGGTCTGCCAAAGCGAGCCGGAAGTCCGATAGATTCGGTGCTTTCGGGACCTGACGATACACCATCTATTCAAGTACGAATTCCAATTGTTGAATATTGAAGCATACTCTAATCGATCGCAGGGATCATTTGTTTCGTCTCCTGGAAGCAGCGTCCTCCCATCTGTAGCCTCTCGTCCTGGCCTAAGCAGTCCCTCACCATCCTTCCGACCATTCGACCGTCGATTCCAATCCCGAATCTCCTCCTCAAATATTCATACGCCTCCTCGCTCATCCTCCCCGGCATTTCCTTTTCTCTCCAGTCATAGCCGTAATGTCTCTTTAAGCTCTCAATTCCTCCTCGACCAAGCCGATCTAGAAACACCAACTCCACCATGGGAGGTTGTTCGTTGGACTAAGCTGCGGAAGCTTAATGGCCATGCATTCTCCGAAGCAGGAAAACGAAACTTTGGGTCTCCGACGTGTCTCGCAGTGTCAGCAACGATAGTGCTCGGAACGTCCAAGGGTATAATATTAGTATTCGATTATAACCAAAACCTCAAAATGATTATTGGACCAGGAACAAAAGGTAGGATGCAAGTCGTTTCCTGGAGGGTATAAACTAACATGATATAGCTGTTGAGTCTGGACCAATCACTGCCATCGCGATATCTGCAGATCACACTACAATTGCAGGAGGACATGCAAGCGGCAACATCTTTACTTGGGATACGAGTCGTGCCTCAAGACCATTTTTAACAATACCACATTTAGAACCCGCGCAGCTTCAGAATCGCACAGTGGATGGACATGTGCCGGATGTTGCTATCGTCCACCTTGGTTTCCTAGGAACTCGCCATACAGCACTTGTTTCAGCTGATAACCGGGGAATGGCTTTCTCGCACCTGGCAACTAGAGGAACAGGTGCACTTGGAAGAACCGTGAAGACTCATCGAATTCTTGGCCGATATCCAGATGCACCATTACCTGCAGGAAAGACAGTCAAGCCCAGCACTGTTCTTGCCTTTGCCCCTCTGCCACTAGGCAACGTCGAGTGTTCGACGGATACTCTTGGCTTGACGGCTATGCTAACACCCTACCTTCTCGTCATTGTTTCGACTACTCCCGTGGCGCAAACTCAACATAAGTCGGCGCGACCGAAGGATGTTCCTCCTCATAGTGCCATGACAGGGTGCTTGGCATGGTTTCCAGCTGTCAAGCTAAAGGTACCAGATCCTCATACTGGAAGTGATATCTCAAAAGTGAAGCTTGCATACTGTTGGTCCAACATCTTAACAGTGCTAGACGTGGATGAATATCCACGCGAGGATAAAGATCAGCCTGCATCGTACAGATTTAAAGCACGAAATCGATGGAAGTGCGAAGAGGCTATTGTTGCCGTTCAATGGCTGAGTCGTTCGGTTCTGGCTGTCCTGACTATTTCCCAAAGGATGATTGTTCTTGAAGACAGAAGCATGCGCATGACTGAAGGATTTGATCTGGTACAAAAGTACATATACCACGCAGATCTGTTTTCTGAGCAATTACACACTCTCGTGGAGCAGCTCGATGAGAACGATTCCTCGATGCACGGAGTTGTAGCTGATGCCTTCTACATGAGTTTCAAGGCCTACAAGGGAAGAATATTCACCCTTGGCTTTAATGAAGTCTCGATCGGCGCACTGTCAAACTGGGCAGATCGACTTATTGCTATGATGGAGAACGGCGACTACATGGGCGCCATACAGCTTGCTACATCATATTATACCGGCGACGCTGACAAACTTACTGTCGGATTACCAGAGGATTCTTCCCTACGCCATACTATGGTTCGTGACAAGATTATGGAAATCATCAGCGCTTCCTTGAAGTATGCTTTCGGTCAACGACAGAAGGATCCTGAGAGTTATGACGATGAACACATGAAGCAATTAGCTGATACGTGCTTTACTGCTTGCCAAGCCGTCGACAACCAAGACTTCCTCTTTGACGAGATGTATGAATGGTACGAAGACGCAGACATTGCCGGTATTTTCCTCGAATGTCTCGAGCCCTGCATTCTGGAAAAGACAATTACAATGGTACCACCAACCATCGTCAAAGATCTGGTCCAACACTACGTCAGTCGAGGATGGGAGAGCAGACTTGAGGAGATGATCTGCCACATGGAGACGGCAACGCTGGATCTGGACCAGACCACTCTGCTATGTAAGCAACATAGCCTATACGATGCCCTCATCTACGTTTGGAACCAGGGTATTGGCGACTACATCACGCCTATGATCGACCTGCTTTCACTACTTATTCCTCTCATGGTTGATGGTGATTTTACGGCGAACAACCCGGCAGACGACTTCTTTAGTATCAACGCCTTCAAAATCTTCCCTTACTTGTCCTACACGCTGACAGGAAGAGTGTATCCTAATGACCAGAAGATGAGCGAGGAGATGGCAATCCGGGCTAAGTCAGAAATCTACTGGTTCTTCTTTTCGGGAAGAACGGTAACATGGCCCAAAGGCAGTGGGAATGAGTTTCGCACCATTCCCAACTCTGAATCGCAGCCGTCATTTCCGTATCTTCGTATGATTCTGAAGCTGGATGCTCCTAGCTTTCTGAGCGCCTTGAACGAGGCTTTTGAAGACTCATTTTTGAACGACTCAAATGATCACCATGTGAATGGCAGCTCTAAGGGTGACCTGCCCGAAGAGCAGATCTTCGGGCAGACCATCAACCGGCAGTACGTGCTGTCCATCTTGCTAGATGTCATGAACCCCAACGACTTTGCGCCAGAGGATACCATCTATCTTGATATGTTTATCGCACGAAACCTTCCCAAATTTCCTCAGTATCTACTCTTCTCAGGCACCACACTCTCGCGTGTCTTGACTGGACTCTGCAACTACCCAGGTCAGGACTTGGCAGAGGATGCACAACTCAGTGCTGAGTATCTTTTGTCGGTCTACCATCCATCAGACATGCCAGACTTGATGCCATTGTTCAAGAAAGCGGGATTCTATCGCATTTTGAAGCGCATATACAAGACAGACAAGCAGTACGACAATCTTGTACAGACCTATTTTGAGGACCCAGAGGACCAGGAGCTAGTGTTTGACTGCCTTCGCGAATGTCTGCGACCTCAATCGGGATTGACTGGACGTCAGACCCAAGAAGTGCTCGAGGTTGTCAAAGAACATGCGCGGGACTTGCTTGAGCTTGAACCCACGCTCACTACAAAGACACTCGCCGAGCAGGATTTGGCCCTTCACCAGCACATCGTCGATTCGGCGCAGGATGCGCCAGAACTGCAACATACATATCTCAAGACTCTTTTGGAGCCAGAGGAGCCCACAGCAGACACAAAGTTGACCGCCGCTCGTGAACTTGTGGAACAATACGTACAGCTGATGTGCAAATTTGAGCCATCTCATGTCTCAGACTACGTCGGCATTGTACAGTCGACCGATTTGAGACTGGACAAGCTACTTCCTACAATGGAGGAGACTGGCGTTATCGACGCAGCTGTGGTACTGATGGCTCGAGAAGGCCAAGTCAAGGATGCTATGGAACGACTGGTGAAACATCTCAAGACGCTAGAATCGGCCATGCATGGACTCTTGACTGGTGCAGAAGAACGAAATTCCGGGCCAAGCCTTGGCTATGCTGCCGAGGACCTCTTTGAGGGTCTTCAGAAGTATGTCCATGTCGGTATATGGTTATGTCAAGGCCAGACCAAATCCTCGTCTAGGAAGTCAAAGGTGGTCCAGAAGACGCCTAAATCGGCAGTTGAGACACTCTCTCCCGACGAGGCTCTCTGGCTGAGCTTGATTGAGGCATGCGTGCAAATCACAAAGAACCTGTCTCCCGCACTGAGCTCTGCTGCCGAGCGAAACAACAGCGATGATGAGTTTGATGAGGAGAAGCTTGTGGCTCTTTTGCGATCATTGGTCCAGCATACATTCACAGCGCTGCTCACGACGACGTCTAGTCAAACAACCTCACAGTCGGGATCAAAACTGCTATCGAATGCAGGTTCCAACTTGTCTTTCTTGCGTATCTTGAGGGCATTCTTGACTCAAGCAGCTGCATCATCACCCAACTTGGCAGATCTGCGAGGTGTGCTTGCATCTATTTTCTCGGCATATGCATACGAGGAGTCCATCCTGAAGCTGTCGAATCGTCTCTTGGAACGAAGTCTGTTCGTAGATGTCAACCAGTCGGTTGAGCTTCGACAACGTGGTTGGAGACCAAGAGGATCAACGTGCGAAGCATGCAGCCGAAGGGTTTGGGGACCTGGAGTTGCTGGCACTTCTGTGTTTGAAGCATGGGAAGACAGACAAGCCATTGAGGAAAAGAGAAGGAAAGAGAGGCAGGCCCATGCAGCGGAACGTGCCAAAGGTGATGACGGCGAAACAGAGCTCAAGGCTAAGGGTAAAGGGGTCGATACAAGACCTTCGAGCATGCTCATCGAAGCGAACGCTTCCAGTGGCGTAAGCAATAATAAGGACAAGCCGATGGGACCATTGGTGGTGCTGGCATGTCGGCACATTTACCATCAGAGCTGTCTAGATGAGTTGCAGGAACGGCAGCAGAATGGGGGTGTGGTTGGAGTTGAGAGGGAGTATAGATGCCCGATTGACGGGTGAGTTAAGATTATTAAGAGAAGGCTTTCTTGTACAAAGTGTATACATAGAGATTAAAGATGCGGATTAATGATGACGAATTCTTTGGATATAGCAGTAGTTTCAGTAATATTTCGACTGGTAATCTTGGTCAGTGATGGCGTATATACAATAGCGAGTGTAAATATAATAGTATTAAAGATTGATTCTTTGACATTTCCATTTTCTGTATGATACTTTTAAATGCGAAGCCTTTGGCATTTCAGGGGAGTGCAGATAAGCTTTCGGGCAGCCTGAGTGTGTTAAACGAGCCGCTAGAACAAATGTCCTTAGCGATCCGTGCAGCGGGTACCTGAACTGACCTGGCCTTAAACTCACTCACTCACTCACTCACCCTTAGAACTTATCTAAAACGAGCGACGTCACATCAACTTTTGAACTTCAAATTGTCATCTCTTATTACCACAAATCTGAACAACAACCATCACAGTCAATATGTCTCTCAGCTCTGAAGAAGAGGACGAGATTCTCTCAGACGCCCAATCAGACAGCTCCTCAGGAGAAGAAGACTCTCCCCCTCGCCAACTATCACAAAATCTATTCGCACCTCCATTCTACGGGCGACCACCTACGCCTTTACCCCCTTCACCTTCACTCACTTCTCTCTTACGCCCTTCACGTCCAACAACACCAGATGCATCCGACGACGACGCCATCGCGCCCGTGCCTCGCGCCGCGCCAAAAGTGCCCACGTACGAGTACTACGGCTTCGTGCTGTATCTCTTCAGCAGCCTAACATTCCTTATTTATCTCCTCTGGGGCTATCTTCCGTCCCCATTTCTGCACGCGCTGGGCATCTACTACTACCCGAATAGATGGTGGGCGCTCGCTATCCCGGCGTTTATCGTCATGACGGTTGTGTACATTTACGTGGCGCTCGCGGCGTACAACACGGAAATGTTGACGGTGCCCCTGTCGAGCGTGGAGACGGTCGTTGATGGGGCGGGCAAATTGGCTGAGATTGACGCCAAGGGAAGATTGAAGGGGAGCAGGAATCGGGAGAGAAAGGTTCAGGCGGATGGGAGGTTGAGATGGAGGGAGATTTGGAGTGAGGGTACGGATGCGGTGATGGATATTCCTCTGGCGGGAGTTTGTGAGGTTTTGTATGGGGAGGGGAGAGAGGAGGAGGGAGAATATGTTGATGATTATATGTAGAATGATAGAAGCTGAACGCTTTCTTTGGCTGAAACAAACATGTCCTATGTTGCCGTTATAAGTGTCTCCTAGTGCTAGCTGCTATGCTCGTCATATTCCAGGTCAAATAGCATTATCGTAACAAAAACGAATATACCATCGGAACTGCAACAGCAAAGAAGACCTCAGAATTTCTCCCGTCAAGTAGATACCGGCTCAACACACCAAACAAAATTGTGGAAACAGAAAGAGGAAAAGAAATGAGTACTACAATTGTGCATGTATTGGCGAGCTGGGCTTAACGGATAGATCGCCGAGATATATAGTCTTGCAAATGCCTTGTAGTCCTCGTGTCGAGGATGTATTTTTGCCAAAAAGGGGAGTCTTTTGAGAGGGTGTGTCGCAAATCATTAAAGCTTGAGCTCAATGTGAACTCTTGAATCAGAAAGGATTAGATAGTACGAATCACAGCTCCAATCGTCCTCATCGGTAAATGCAGTCTTCCAGAATGAGCATTTTACGTGTAGAGCAACAGTAGCAGATTCCCATCTATCATCAAGCTTGGTCCTCAGCACGTCTCTTCCTGATTCTGCGCACATGACACTAAATGTACTAAGCCATTTTTGACAGTTCTTATGTCGTCGCAGCTAGTCATGAATGATCGACTCTCGTCTATAAACGAAGGTGTCTGAGCATGGAGCAAGGTTAGGCTCGTAGGGCCATCCGAGACATGTAGATGTTCGCTCGGGCGTGACCAGGAACATGAGGTCTATATTTTAAGCTTCTCGCCTAAGATCACTATAACTTATGCATGGATTCCGTCCCTTGATGAGGTGAACACGACGGCAGGCATTGTGTTGATCATGTTCAAAATGGTGTTGAAGGTGTGAGAGTAGTGAATTCTGTTTGTGGTGATTTGCTTGGTTCAACTATACAGTAAAAGGATGTCTTGAATTGGCTTATAATGTGTGATACCTTGAGCATCAGTGTGATATACCGAACCATGTGTTGCCGCGTTACTCTAGCCTCACAGCTAGAGCAACCGCTACAGCTTTTTTTCTCCTTCTTCTCTCGTTATGTGCATTTAATGTTGACGTGCGTTCAATTCCTATGTAGAAGCATTGCTGCTATCCCACATTACCAACATTTACTCTGTAGCATGGCGCCTGTGGCGGATTGTCGTGTTCCTATAGCAAGACCGAAAACATTGGATGCTACTTCCTGGACTAATTACAAACTGTCACACTGTGTGAGCATATATCATAAGCATCTGATCAATATTGAGCCAAGATCAAGCGATTAAACCCATGTCACAGAAGTAAACTCCAACGTTCTAAAACCAAGGGTGCCAATTCAATATACCATTGATTTAAAGATGCAAAGGAATAGTTTAAAGTTTTTCTTGTTTTCTTTCTAGACTGAAGTGTGGTTCCAGTGTTGTGTCTAATTCGACGTGATGTTTTCAGAAATATAAGTTACCCTATTGCAACAATTTGTCTTATAGGCTTCCGTACTTACATAAATACTTGTGCATAATGTACTGAGATTTATTATTGTAATGCAACTGACACATCACAATGAGCTCACAAATAAAATCTTATGAATTATACCATGGCAATTGAGCCTTGTATCCCGCTCCTGTCCTAAGATCATATCAGTGGAGCCTACAGGGCACCCTGGCCTCCGAAGATATGACATGAAGGCGAGCCTTCAAAGCCGGCTGGGGTTTTGGCGTCAGCATGCAGCTACCTAGCGAAATGGTAACCGGAAGAGCCGTTGATGCTACGCTACTACCGTAGGTGACGATGCTTCTGCTGTCATGGACATTGCCCAAGATCCTTAAATGAGCAAGGGATAAGAACGGATATACCAGTGAGAGATGGCAGTAGACGTCAAGCTGGCAGAATCACACGATGGATGGAGGAAAGTACTCAACATCGTAAAGCCGTTCTCAAAGTCATGGCTGTGGCAAATTCTTAAGATTTCCGAGCATGACCATAGTCACAACCGTTAGTTAATTTCGGGTTTCGATTTTATGTTCATCTAAAGTTACAAAAAAGTCATAACCTCAATCACCCGTGATAAGTCTCTCAGTTATGACTGTTCTCATCCCAATTAGGAACTTGTGGTTTCGTGGTCTAACGGTTATGACTGCGGATTCTGATTCCGCCAGCGAGGGTTCGACTCCCTCCGAGACCTTCTAAGCACAATCGCAACTAGTAGCCCTACGATCAGATGGGACCATCAGCGATGTGATCAATTTTTGTTTTCGTCGTGTTTCTTTTTTTCTTTTCTTTACCCTTACTAGCGTCAAGAATGACACTAGGAAGTTAATCAAAGTCTAAAGTTGATAGTTTGATGTGGAGCTCGACTATAAAGGAGCCAAGTCGCATAAGTCAGGCCAACAGCACTGATTGTAAGTGACTGAATCGATACCGGCAGCTATACTTTCGGTAACCTCTGCGGCACAATAGGACTTTAAAACTAAAAGAATGGGGCCTAATTTTGTTGCTATGAGGATTTCTCCCGAACGTGAATTTCTCCTATCACTGGAGATTAGGCAGGATCGTTGAGTTGTACAATACCAGTCAATGGTGCAGACAATCATACGTTATGTTGATCCGTGCTCTGACTAAAAAGGGAAAAAAAAAAAAAAAAAAAAAAAAAAAAAAAAAAAAAAAAAAAAAAGAAAGCAACAAAAAAAGGTAGGGAGAGAAGAGTTGAGATATCATATCATGTCATGCGATGTCATCAGAAGACGGTGAACGGTACCTTCGGACCTTTGGAGCAAGTCAAAGCGGCCGTAGTACAATATACTCTGGCAAGAAAAAGGGATTTGAAGCTCAACATTAGTTTGAAAGAAGGATCTGGAATTGAATTTTCGGATGATACCTATGCGGGGGACGATACGCGTTTCTAAGATTCGTGCGTCTCGGTTACTTTCTGGAACCAGGCTATGGCTGCCAATATGCACAACGGAGATATCCCCGGAACCCCAGCCTTAAAAGAAATTAGTGCTTCTTTTCTCACTGGGGAGGAAACAGGCAAGATCCCTATTGGATCGGAGGCTTTCAGAGCCAAGTCCGACGCCATCGACAGTACTAAGCCAGGGTCGATGGCAGCCTGCCTGGAGTCGAGGGTCTGCCCAGCGCGCTGGTGAAATGGGATTAGGAACTCATACTTCAACGAACAGGAAAGTTTTAAAGGATCACTCTTTTTACACTTACGGTTGTGTGTTTGGGGCCCCTGTTCCAGCTCGTTTCTAGTTATGCATGTTGGTTCCAAGCCTGTATTTGTGCATCTTGTTGGCTTGGCGCGCTTGAAGGACATGTACCTAACTATAAATCGTGAATTTTCTGAACAATGTCTGTGACGCTTTTCTTTGATTATCTAGATGAAGAAAAGTACGGCTGAGTTGGGGAAAGATTGAGAAATATGCTGAGAAGTTTCTCTTTATCGACAATGGTCTTGTGGATAGCCGTGCAAGGTAGTCAGGAACTCCAAGATATCTCACTTACCATTGAGAATAACGGAGGTACATTCTGATCAAAAGATACGAGTCAGTCGAAAGATATTCATACTGCTAGCATAAAATTGTTGAATCTATTCCCTATTCGGATACGTATCTCATCGCCCGGCAGCCTTCTGGCCTCAACAGACTCGGCACGGGGAAAGCAGGGGATCCAGGAAACCGGTGCATCGAGCGGCCAAGCTTTCCAGAAGAACCCTGGCTTTTTGGGTCAACTAAGACTCAGCTTGACCTCCTTTAGAGTGTGCACGGTATTGCAGAATTATGACAGCCTCGTCTGGAGGTACCATCACTCGACCGACCGTGTTCAAACTCGTAATCAACATAGGGGGAGGGGGGAAGAGAAAACAAGGCCGAGCTAAATGTAACACTTGTATGAGAACATCGGTCTGGTTGTTCCTCCCCTAAAGGCCAATGCAGAGCATGCTATACAAACATACACACACGTACGAATCTACAAACAGGTGCTCCCTGCAATATATATAAATCGTATGCCTTACCTCGACCGTAACTTAAAAGCCATGGACCCAAGCACCAAGCAAAAGAGATCTTCTCGCAACCCAGGCGAAAGACTCTTCAAGACGACAAAAACCTGCTCCATCCCCAGACTCACCGACCTTCGCAACGAGCTGGGCTACGGTACACCTGGTGTAGACCGAGACATTGCCTTTAAAAAGGCCATCCGCACCCAAGTCGAAACCTTTGTGTCGAGCAGTGATAACATTCCAGCGTACAAGCTTACCAAGTGGAAGAATCCTGCACACCAGAGAGGCCTCTTGGAAGTGACCAAGGACTTTCTCGAGGTTCAGGGGAAAGGGTCCGAGTTTTGGCCATCGAGCGACGTTGGAGATAATTCTCGAACGCTACAGTACTATAAAGACTCTGCCAAGTCAGTATTATAAACTCCTCTGGTTGATGAGTACAGGACTTACACTATCGTGAATAGGATTCGTAGCCTTATGACCAAGGTCTTTTGGCGTGTAGCTTGCGAGTATAAGCGATACAGACTCTCTCCTCCAGGAGTTACGCAGCTGCTATCTCAGTCCATCCACGAGACCTCCCAACCCATCAAAACTGAAGATTCTTCGAGTGATATCGGCCAGTGGAGCTGGGTATTTGACGATAAGGGGCAGAGCGCCGACAACCCCATAGACCTTGATGACACGCCATCAAACGTAAGTACCCCAAGGGCAGCGACGTAAGTCACCCAAGAGTGTAGCTTCTCCTGATAGCCTTGACGGATACTGATGTCGATATAGAACTAGAGACAACGATCCTTTCGCTACCTATACTATGCCTCCTTGGGTTTCCTACCAGGAATGGCCGTGCCAAGTAACTGACGCCCCTCATTTCGAACTTGTTATCTCTGATTTGCCAAACATGGCGAATGGACAAACTTCCAAGTCTGCAAACGTACCAGTATCCCTTGAAGGGGATAATGTGACTGCCGAAGACCTCTATGATGGACCCAACAGCCCACCGCCACCAGTCACGCAAAATGTCAGTCCCCCCTACCAAGCTGCTTCGCCTCTATCACATTACTAATTATCCTCCAGGTTCAGGAATCCAGGAAGAGACCAGCTGAGCCATGGTCGAGCAGCACAGACCGTCCATCCAAAGCCGCCAAGACCCAGGGAAAGCGTGGACGAGCTACCAAACCCAGCAACATGGCACCGACTAGGCCGAAGAGAACACGGAAGCCAAGGAATGATCCAGACGCTGCTACAACTTCAGAAGTAGATGCCGCTACCGCGAGTCCGCCCCCGTCTGTATCTGAAGACGGTACCAATGGGGAGAGGGGCCAGCCGAGCGACGGCAATACCAGCGGCCAAGCGTCGCAAGCCTCCTCATCTTTGGGAAAAGACGCCGAAGCCCGGAGACAGTTACCTACTGACCAGCCGTCTGCATTGAATTCAAGAGACGTAGCAGCCTGCCAGGCTCAGGAGCAAACTGTAGCTGCAGCCGCGGCCATTGGTGTCGACGAACAACCTACTGCTGTAACTGGCCTCTCAGCTAAAGCTCAGGGGAAGCAACCGGCTATACCGTCAAGACCCGCCATTGTAACCCAAGCCTGCCCTAGTAGAGAGCAAGAGATGATCGGAGAGTCTACTCTGAGGGTGGAGACGACTGCTCATGTGGCTGCTCAGACAACTTTCCCTCAAACAACAGCTCAACCGAGCATTGCGACCGCCTCTGGTGTAAGTGTCCCTGACGAGCAACAGCAAGTTCGCGTACCAGAAATGGACCGCGTCGGTGCTGCCTTGGGAACAGATGCTGAGAGTAGCCAGGCTCCTCCACTAGAGGACCCAGCACCGGAGGCAAACGTGCCACTCGATCCTGTTCAAGAAGCCATCTCGAGATCTCGCATCTCATACCGATCTGACATCGCCTCCAACGGGGCAAGCTTTGACCCCGTGACCATTGAGCCGTCGATCTTCCACATGTCGCTTGAGGATGTAGTCGAAAGACTGGGTCTGGGCCGTGACTTTGGAACTCTTCACATAAGGTTCGACATTCTGATGTACAGAGATATCCCTTATGAGGTGAGCAACCAGGACGATTTTGAGGGGTTCAAAGACGAATGTTTGTCATGGATCACCAACTCGTATCGACGTGGATCAAGGAGGTCGAATTACAGGATCTTGTTTTCCAGGGCAAACATTACGCCACCTGAATAAGCCAACAGGGCATGGGAATGTCTTTATCTCTTTCTTTCTTTCTGACCTTGTGGGCATTTCAGTATTCTTCTTTTTTCCTTATACATGCGCTTTTGGTACTATGTCGTTTCTTTACTTTCCATGGTGAACAAAAGGTGGTTAAAGGATGGAATTAATTGTTAAGACGGGTATAAGGCGGATCGGGTACCTTTCTCTTGTCTCATAGATTTCTTAGCTGCCTCGGTAGTCATGTTCATTACAAGCCGTTATTGCCACAGGGCATTATCCACTCGATATCCACCGAGGGACCCAAGAAACGGGAAAATGAGTGTGTGCATACTGTAGGTACGCAGGTAGAAGAAATGTTTCAAGATGAGGTCATGGGAAGCTGGAATTGCTTCTTGTGGCTTATCATCAGCTCACTTTGCCCACCACCACCACCACCACCACCACCACCACCATCGTCAGCCATCACCGTTGTGAGACACAGCACAAAAGCAAATATCATGTATGTATGTAGCATGCCTAGCTTATAAAGATATCATCTTCCTGGTAGTTGAATAGAGCTAACAAGTCTGGAACACGGGAAAAGCAAATTGGGACCTATCAACCCAACAATGGCGTTGCAACCGAAGCGTTGAGTTCCAGAATTGACAAGGATTAACCTGAAGATCTCGGGAGACTGAAATTGCATCTTGACCTGAAGCGAGAGAAAAGAGGAGAAAAAGAAAGGAAAAAGAGGGGAAGATGTATACAAAAGGAGACAAGAGACAAGAGCGGGAGAGTTGATCAACGGAAAACACCAACTAAAAGCAAATACAAAGAAAAGTCTTTCAGTATAAATTAGGGGAACGGACTCAGAGACCCAGAGACCCAGCCCATCACTGGAGCCAGTGCTGATCGGATCGCTCACCTCCACTGTATTTGTGCCCGAGCGAGGCTCGAGCCTTCCAGCTCCATTCCAACCTGGTAAATATTAGATCCATGAATACCTAGGGGTGGCGGTCGAGGTAAGAGATAGGTAATTAACTAAACTACCTAACAGCCCATATTATTAGAAAGGAGGTCCAACAACAATTCCACTGGATCTTTCTTTCTTGCCGCAAGGTATTGGTCTCGGTTCAAATATCTATCTGTCCAGTGCACCTTCTTAAATGAAGAATTGCTTCATCTCTGCAGATTGACTGACGACACAACCACTAGGTAATCTACCTAACCAGATTAACCAGACCCGCCAACAACAAGCAGAGAAAGACTTGTAAAGAAAGTTGCGACTCAAAGGCCTCATAGAGCAAGTGCTCTTCAAAAAGAAAAGAAAAGAAAAACACCAAGGAAGTTCACACAAATAAACCGTCATCATGATTCTGGCACCTCCTCGTTCAGGTTCCTCCTCTTCCACCAAAACAACAACCAAGACATCCTCAAATGACACTCTCGCAACCATGGACGACATTATAACAAAACTCGGTCTCGGCAAAGACAAGGCCCTTCTAAAAAGATTCTGGACCTCCCGCTTCGACTGCGTCAGAGAATTCCTCAAGCAGCACAAAATCGACGAAAAGGCTCTGTCAGAATGGTCACAAGAAGGGTGCAGGACTACGCTCAAGAGAATAGTGAACCACTTCCTTTGGAGAAAGGGAGGAGCTCAAATTTGGGCCGACTCGCCTAGCAACAAGACTGGCTACACATTTTCCAAGGATGGCGAAGTGTTTGTTTCCTCATGCAGGCTGTTGGTCTGTTTTTTCGACCATATAACAGACGCTAACGAAATGTCTTTAGTATCACGAAACTCTTGACAAAATACTTCTTTCTATACATTAACAACCCCCGAAGAATAAGTGCAAAGCCCAGAGTAAGGAAGTCTTTTCTGCGAACGCACGGAAAGTCCAAGCTGAAAGCGATTGAAGTGGATGATCTTTCCGACGATGGTCTTCCTTCTGTTGCTGAAGCGTCCTCTCCTGACCGTGTTCCCAAGAGGTAAGCCAAGTCGTGGAACGGTTGACCGAGAATTGCTTGCTAACCTGCACTTTTCAGAGAACCGTGTCCAGATCCTCCTGCAAACGAGGACATAATTTCTCAACCACAAACTTCTGCTCTTGACTCCTCTGTACTACCCTCCGGTCGTTGTGAGTCTGTCACCACGCCGAGTCTGCGATATCCCAGTCCTAGAAACTCAACAGCAGAGATGAGCCCTCCGGTAAAATCACCTTCCATAAGAAGACTACAAATTCACTGACCGCAACCTAGACCAAGCGCTCCAAGCGCCCCGCTGAAGCAGAACACCAAGAAGCCCAAAATCGAGCAAAGAGTGCTCGTCCAGATCACTGGGAGCCTGAGATGCCCTCCCATAGAGATGATGACGAAGACAGCTTGTTTTCGGGAGATGACGAGCCTATCTATGATCAACTCGTGGGCCGCAGCAGTAGACGCACAAGACACACAGATTACACCCGAGAGGGCGACGATCTTGGGCCATCTTCAACTGGTGTAAATGCCCGCTCTGATACGGTTGACCGCGCGGGCTCTGTTAGCCGGGACCCATCGAGTATGGGTCGACAGTCGGTCGCAGCGCCTGCTGCGGCTTCAAGTCCTGAGCCTGCTATGTCCGAGATGACAGAGAAGAACGATCTCAAGAAAGTCAAAAAGAAAATACAGGACGACTCACCCAAGGACTCCTTGCCAGATATGTGCGATGATGCTCGAGAGGAAATAGTCTGCAAGGCGTTGCCAAAGCCACGAGTCTCACTCTCTCCCTACGCTTCTGGTTACTCAGTACCAGAAAACGAACCTGAAAATACCCAAAGGGCGCCTGTGCCTCCGAAAGAGACCAAAATGACTATGGCTCTTGATCGCGAAATCAAGCCCAAGCCAAAGAGAGATAGTGCTGTTTCAATCACAGTCCCTGAGCAGCCAAGTCTACCTCCTACTACCGGCGGCATTTCTGTCGCCGCAGAACAGACCATTATAGACCTTACCATCGATGGTATTGATGAAAGCTCTAGTGATTTGAGCACCGAGACTACTTCCACCATCGACCATAGTACCTTATTCTGTCCTCCTATTCATGACACAAAAGTTGATATCGCGTTAACAAGTCTGGACACTACAAAAGAGCTACCTCCTACAATAGCTCCCGAAGACTCGTCATGTAGCGAGAACCCATACTTTCAACTATTCAAGCCAGCTTTACTCCCGAATAGACCCTCGGCCGCAAAACTCCCGTCACCCTCAGAGACACCCCCTCCCTCGAGGCTGGCTTCACCTCCAAACAAGCCATCACATACCAAGAAAGAGCTTTACTTCGACTCAGAGCACGCCACAAAAGTCCTCAACACCCATCTGCGCAACCACGCAAAACACACCACCACACCTATAAAATTCTCCTTCGCAGTGCGTCACTCGGCCAGCCATGCCGACAGGTTCTCCTTCTCCCCCTTCAGCTTCTTCAACATGACCCTCCAGGAATTCGTGGACGCTCTGCCGATGGAGGACAAGAACCAGATCACAGGGTTGTGCATACGTCAATACGGACCGATTACCTGTCTGCGGCAGGTATACTTGTACAACGAGGAGGTCTTTGGGAACATTCGCGATGAGTTTCTCAGGTACATTGAGGGTGATATCAGAAAAGCGCAGTCTACAGGGAAGAGGCTGGATTATGAGATTAGCATTGAGCTGATTATGGATGATTAGTAAGAGCATTAAGATTATATCATACGGGAGGTGTTTGGAGTTGGCAAAGGAAAAGAGAAAGGAAGATGATTGAGACATGATCATGAATATGAACAAGGACGGACTTAGGGCCCTTGAACACCTTATGATGAAACATGACTACTATAATAAAGACATACATATCTGTACCAGTTTTCTCATGGCTCCAGTGTAGGATCATCATGCTTACTTGCGAAGACCAGTGAGCATTTTGTAAATAAAGACGTCTTATGCTGCGTGTTCTTGAGCTTCATCTTTGCTATTCTTATGCTGTATTTATAACACCGGCGAATCTATATATGACATAGCATTATAAAGAGCAGCAAGGCTAAGTATTATATTGCAAATGATAAAGGAACAGTTTCATATGCTTCTATAGGGATTTATACTTAAACACAAGGATTCTTACTACTAAATAACAAATAGATTACTCCACATGTAACTCACTCTACTAAGAATACAAGTAGTATACATTTAAGAAACACTTACTAATTCAGATGCAAATTTTAATGGGTGGGCGTGCTGGCGTATTTATATGTTTAAAGGGGGAAGGGGTTTCAGGGGGATGGAAAAGGAGGAGGGACCCCCACGTCTGCCTTCCATCTCTGTAGTCTTCCGTACCTAAAGTAGCTTTGTATTATCATGCACGTCTTTCATCCTTATGCACACACACCCCTAGGGCAACTAGCAGAACACCTTTGCATAGGTTTTAGATGCTGAATGATCTTCCTCTGCTCGAACACGGTCCCTACTGTTTCCTATGAAGCAGACATTGCAGTTGTGTATAAATATGACCGGCAGGGGTTATTGCTCTTCTTTACTGTCGGGTGACGCTCCTGGCAAGAACAAGCAAAAGCGACTGTCTATCGACTATGATCTCTGTCTGATGCCAAGTTGGTTTCATACGGATCTGTTTACTTGACAGAAGTCGTCGTGATAGGTGAGAGGCTTGTAACTTCTAGTCGTGTCAAGCAAGACGGCACTTTTTTAAGTTACGCGTCATCATCATCATAAATCTTGGATGAAAGATCAAGGATTTGGGGGCCCTCAGTTAACAGAATGCAATTCTAAAACATTATTGAAGGATGTTCACTGTTGCATTCAAGAGACTGGCGGCTGATCACCTTCACAGCTCTTGAAAGAAAAGTGAGAATACCCGCCTCATGATAGCCTGCGAGATATTGAGCATCCCTTTGGCTCTGCCCATCAAAGCCGAATAGACGTCGTCGGGTCATAAAATACAGGCTACATAGTCTATAACATGTTCAGAGTGGCGATACGTGGCTGGCTACCACCAAGGAGCTTCCTCGCTATGTCACTCAATCAGGTCATGGAAGAAGCACTTCTGTGGCCATACCCTAGCAATACCTCTATCTGTGACAAGTTCGACTGCCCAGATGGCATAATTCTCAACATGCAAAAGAAAGGCATCGACGAAGCAAGGCTTGTAGCGGTACAGAACCAGTTTAATAGGGAAATACAGGGGATAAAGACCGAGGCTTTGGCACAGTCGAGTAAAAGGTATAGTACATTTCTCAAAACAAGGAGTTACGTCTGCGAAAACAACACACAATATGGCATAATAACTAAGTTAGGAGTATAAGGAAAGGAGCGAGGAAATCAGATTGTTCCATATAGTAATCATAATCAGACCGTAAAAATATCGATCCTATTTATACATCATAATATATCTCTTGGTTGACAATAGTCCAACGAATCACCAGCCATTACTCCATACATTAATAACGCCAATCCAATTTCATGCAATCGTCCAAGTCGTCATTCTACCCAATTAACCGGCAAACATGCTAGTGAGCTCCCAGTCTCCACTAGCAAGCTGTCTCCAAGAGCTAGAGCAGGTAGCCTGGACAGTCTGCATGCCAAAGTTTCCGTCTCCTTGATCGAGCTGACGGAACAGGGTAACCTTGTATCCGATGGCGGCAGCCATAAGACCAATCTCGACGGGCTGGGGATCGTGCATCTTGTAGGCGAGCCATTCTTCACAGTGCTTAACCTCCTCCTCGAGGGAAGGATCAGAGTCAGCAGTACGAGGCTTAGGGTCGCCAAAGAGGAAGCGGTTGGACATGACGGCGTCCTTGGCGATGTACTTGAGGGCAGTCTTGGGCTTGTCGCAAAGAGCGCGCCAGAGAAGAGTCTCCATTTCCTTCACAGCCGCGAGATTGCGACCCTTGATGGTCTTGAGGTTCTCCTCATCTGATTCTTCATCCGGGTCGTGCTCCTGTTGCTTGCTACCACCGTTGAAGAAGTCGGATCCTTCGATACCGGAAACGATGCTGCCGTTTTGTTGACGAGGAGTAAGTTCCATGCCCCTTTGGCTCGAGGGGCCACCGAATTTGCTCTCGTTGGCATTGAGGCCATTGGTAGAGCGCTCGTTGGTGAGACCAAGCATAGTCGGCATGATGGCGGTTGTTGTTTTTTGTGGTGTAGATTTAACTTGTAAGTAAGTATAGGTGATGATGTTGATTAAATGCAGGTCAGGGAAAGAAGAAATGGGGAATGCAAGTCATAAAAGATACAGACTTCACAGTACAAATGCCTGCTTCAAAAAGCCAAGTTTCATGTATTTCCATGTTTTCTGAGCTCCCAAATCCTGATTACTGGCTATGTCGGCTGCTGGTGTGACGTCAATCTTGTGCAGCAAAAGTTGGACATGATTATGACGGCGATCGACAGCAAGACGATCATGTTGACTTGAACTATTGGATAAAAATGCTTTCTCGACAGGGGGATCAACTATGGATTGTTCCTGATGTTATCCAAGACGTGCACAGATTCCAACATTGGATCCATGTCGGGGATTTTAAACATAGCGCACATTTGATCCATCAGATCTGTCTTGCAACGGTCGAGCCATAGCGCATAGCGTCCACTAACTAAAGTAGCTGATCAGATCAACGATCAACCCAAACCCGTTGAGTTATGGCTGTGCTTTCCAATTGTGGCGCATATCACTCACCAGCCACATACGTCCCCCACCCCCCACTATCCGAACTACCTACGATTTCCGTCAAGTCAACATGGGTCCACCAAAATTTCTTAATCCAATTCTCAATTGTTAGCAGTTTTTCCTTCTGATCGCACCGCACAATCCACGCTCGCTGCCTCAACCACGCGTAATAGCGCACATCACTTCACCATGGATATCCTCAAGGTTCTGTCGCGCGGAACCAAAAAGACCCAAAAGGGATCCCAAAATGCCAGCAAAGCCCAACAAAAGCTTCCCTCTGCCGGCACTACTACGAACCCTCAGCTGTATCACGACGATGTCCGCGGCCACAAGCGAAAGCGAACAAAGAATGAGCCCGAGCCCGAAGCTCAAGTAGACCTGCCCGAAGTTGATTTCTTTGCGCCCAAGCCTGAGCCCGTCGCAAAAGCAGATATCGAGACAGAGGAGCCTGTCAAAGCGCCAAAACCCACACGATCATCCCGGTTATTGAGCGAGGACGAGTGTCGCCAGCTTCTGCGATCGCATCGACTCAAGATTACTCTACTCTCAAAGCCCGAAGACCAGTCCAAGGTCAAGAAGAGCAAGAAAAAGAAGAAGGCAGCTGTCGAGGTCAAGAAGGATAGCAAGAAGCAGCTCTTCCCACAGCCTTTGGACTCTTTCGGCGAGCTTCGAAATGCCTACGGTCTCTCGGACAAGGTCGCCGACAACCTTGTCTTCCAGGGGTACCGAGTCCCTACTGAAGTTCAAATGGGCAGTCTGCCTCTCTTGGTTCATCCCCAGGCGGCACTAAAGGACGAGGATGGATTGGACGGAGGCGTAGATTTTCTGGCCATCGCCCCTACAGGAAGTGGAAAGACTATCAGTTTCTTGATTCCTGCTATCAACAATATCTTGCGCAGGCGCTCCCAAGAAAACACTGGCGACGTTCACGCGCTTGAGGCGGTCATTGTTGCGCCAACTCGAGAATTGGTGCACCAAATCGTTAGCGAAGGACAAAAGTTGGCCAAGGGCACAGGTCTCAAGGTCGTCTCGATGAAGAAGCACACGCAACTATCAGCCGAACAAGTGGACATGGCCGAGGACAGTTCTGAAGGTGAGGATGACAAGGATTCAGAGTCTGAGGATGATGAGAAACCTTCCGACGATAAGCCCAAGCAGATCACCAAGGCTGATATCTTGGTCACCACGCCTTTCCTTCTATTCAAGTTCCTTACATCTGGACCAGCTGGCACACAAAAGGTTCTACCTACTGTGCGAGACTTGATATTGGACGAGGCGGATGTCCTGCTTGATCCTCTTTTCCGAGACGCTACGATGGCCGACTGGACAGCATGCACAAATAACAACCTCCGAGTATCATTCTGGTCTGCTACCATGGGCTCAAACATTGAGTCCATGGTCACAGAAAAGTTGACTTCAAGGGCAGAGTCGCTGGATATTACACCGAAGCCCTTTGTTCGACTGGTCGTTGGTCTTAAGGATACAGCCGTGCCAAACATCTCTCACAAGCTTATTTACACTGCGTCCGAGCAAGGAAAGCTGCTTGCCCTGCGTCAGCTTCTGCATCCCACGGCCAGTGATGATTCGGGCCCTCCACTACGACCACCCTTCCTCGTCTTCACCCAAACCATTGACAGAGCAACTGCATTGCATGAGGAGTTGCAGTATGATATCCCTCTTGAGGCTGGTGGTGCAGCAAGAATCGCTGCTCTACACAGCGGCCTTACCGACTCTGCTCGTTCCGCCATCATGCGCAAGTTCCGTGCTGGAGACATCTGGGTTCTGATCACAACGGATGTGCTAGCGCGAGGTGTGGACTTTGCCGGTGTCAATGGCGTTGTCAACTATGATGTGCCTGGATCTAGTGCTGGCTACGTCCACCGCGCTGGACGAACAGGTCGTGCTGGTCGTGAAGGTGGTGTCGCAGTCACTTTCTACACGAAGGAGGACATTCCTTTTGTCAAGATGGTTGCCAACGTGATCGCTGCAAGCGAGAAGCAGGCTGGAAAGACTGGAGATGAGGCTGGGTTTTCGGCCTGGTTTTTCTTCCTCTTNGAATATGCTAGAAAAGTATGCCGAAAAGGCAGACCGAAAGAAGCTCAAGGAGAGAGGTGTTGAGGCGCGACGAAGTGGCACCAAGGCCAAGATCACATCCAAGAGCGGTTATGAGAGACGCAAGGAGAACAATCGTCGTGGTGCCATCGAGGGAAGCAAAAAGAGAAAACTACAGGCCAACGACGACAGCGGCGATGATGGAGAATGGGGTAGTTTCGACGATTAGACGGGGTTATGATCGAAAAGGTTTGACGTATATACCAGCAAAAGTACGAGATATAATTGAAGACACCAATACTGTGTCTCTGGATTCGGATACAAAACATAGAACATTAAAAAACCTCGGTTTACGAAAAATCGCAGAGGTTCAATTTCACTTACAACTTTCGCCTGTATGGCTACAAAGAATGTCTTCAGCTATTAGTGGCTTCGAGACCACTTCCCGCCTTTTCTGTGAATGCCTCTTCTGAAATTTCTCCTCTTCAATTATAGCGCATTTTTTTCGTCAAGCAGCACGCGGTCATTCCAGAAGCGCCTTTATTATCATTACACTAACAAAGACATAATCATCATTTACGTAGGCTCTGAGGAGTCGAAATAGGGGACCCGCCAAGAAAAGCCAAGACAAGACAAGCGTTGGCCTTTGACGCGGCTTTTTGGTGTCTCAGGGATGTTGCGTCTAGTGATCACACCTTTCCCCAGCCTCTCTTTCTCAAAGGTCATGCATTTCTCGGTCTGATGCTCTTCAATCCTTCAGCAGATTCCGCCATGTTTCGGTATTTGTGCAGAGAAAATGTTTCCGCTTCTATTCGAAAGCCACGGAGGTCTGCGTCGCCAAAAGACCGTGAGGAAGACATTGAGATGAGTTGAAGCAGCAACACAATCAAGCTATATTCTACTTTCAGGTCCAATTTTACATAGCGTCTCTCGGCGTCTAGTCAAGACTCTTGGCTTCAGAACAAACACCTCCAAACAATGCTGCTTTAAAGCCAAGACTGCTGCGCCATTCGCCTACGCGCCAAAGCGTGGCTCTTTGTGATGGCCTCATGCCCAATCCAGCAAGGTCACGCCGTCGTCTTTATTAACTATTGGCAACAAGTCATTTCAACTCTTCGATTGGCCAAGAATCCGGTGTCCTTGTGCCCTGAAACAATATGCTTGCACACACCACTATTGATCTTGGCTATCAGCTGGTAACAATATCCAATGAGCCATTCTAAATCGTAGCTCAAAGGCCCCAGGAACAGAATTGGGATCTACCGCCCAGACTTGAGGACAAACTAGACGTTATTGGCATTCGCTCTCCTTTGGGAAGTGGAAGGATGGAATTGCATTGTGCCCAGACCACGGGAGGTTTTCTTTAATATCCCCATCGCCCTCACGATGGATGTATAGACTTTGATCCTTTTCGTTCCTCCTCGAGGTTGGCTCTGAAACATCATTCGTTCATCACAACACTTTGGTTCAAAACCGCTCTACACTCATTTTATTAATCGTTCCTTAAAGCCAACTGGGCTGTCATTGTCTTTGAGATCCATTGTTTGAAAGACAGTTCATACCGAAGCATTCACTCCTTACACGAGAGACTCTGTTGTTACGAAACGAAAATACTTGGAAACAGGTCTCACAGCACTACAAGTCACTCAAGTTGACATATCTCGAAGATTGAAAACATCATGAAGCTTTCGAACGTTTCCCTGCTGGCTTATACTGGCCTCGCCTCGGCCCTCACTCAACAATGTACCGGTAACGCCGTTAACGAAGGCGGTAACTGGTTCTGCGGTGCTGTCGAGGAGATCCTTTACCAAGGCTTCTCTGCCAAAGGCAGTTACCAGGCTGTGACCAAGATGGGTGATGATGGATCTTGTTCCAAAGAGTCCGTCTCATATGGTGGTGCTCTTGGACCCCTTAGCGAGGATGTAAGTCAACTGTCACTTATCAATGGCTATAGCAGAACCTAACGAGAGTTCACTAGCTCTCCGTTCATATCCGTGGTCCTTTCAAGCTCAGGGAGTTTGCCGTATACAACCTCGATTCGAGCAAGAAAAAGCGTGACGAAACTGTACCCTCTCCTCATGTCCACGGCCACCGCCATCTTCATAGTCAACACAGGAAGAAGCGTGGAGACTGGGTCACTGCTACTATCGACGGAAAGGTCGTGTCCTGGGAAAACACTTGGTATGGCGGCCCTGCTACTAAGGCTGCTCCCGCTGTTGTTGGCGCTCCTACCAAGAATGCAAAGAACCCCGACGTCGAGAAAAAGCCCCTCAAGACTGGCTCACAGTCTGTTACAAGCCCCAAGAAGGATAGTGGCTCAAAGACAAACTCGTACACTGGTTCCTCTGGAGGACACTGGAAGCGTACTTCGTACTACAACGCTAAGCGACGAGTTGCGGACAACGTTATATTCTTGGGCAACTATGGTGGTGAGGGTTCTGGTGTTTTTGACACGTGGGTTGACAAAGCTATCAAGTAATATTGGGATTAGGAAAACACTAACAGAATTAACAGCACATGGGGCAACTCCCTGTCTTACCTCAACGCCAACGGAAACGGTGGTTCTTCCTCTTCCAAGATCTTGAAGCACGTTTACATCCCTTCTAATAAGGAGTTCTCCATCTGGAGTGCTGAGAAGTGCGACAAGAGCTGCGGCTACGCTCGCGCTCAGGATGTCGCATACAGTAGGTCTCCCTACCCAGCCTTCAAGAAATATATACTAAGACTCAACAGAGGGTTTCTCCGGCTCCAACAAGATCTTCCTCTTCGAGTTCAAGATGCCTATGGACGGCAAAAAGGGTTTCAACGGGGACATGCCCGCACTCTGGGCCCTCAATGGCCGTATTCCCCGTACCGGCCAGTACAGCGAGTGTAGCTGCTGGAAGACCGGCTGCGGTGAGGTCGACATCTACGAAGTCCTCGCTCCTGGTGACAACAAGTGCAAGAGCACTTTCCACATGAACAACGGCGCCGGAAGCTCTGACTACTTCAAGCGTCCTACTGACAAGTATATCAAGGTTGCCGTTGTTTTCTGTGAGCGAACTTCCAGCGTTGCTATTAAGCAGCTGCCTGATAGCTTTGACTTTGGCTCATCTTTGAGTGATGAGACTGTTCGGTCTTGGGTTAAGGGCATGTCTTCTCCTAAGAAGGGCGCCAGCTTATTCCAGCTCTCTGCCTGAGCGGGAAAATATGTAGAGTTTTGTTAGAGGTGTTGTTTTGGCTTGATTTAGATATCGTGTTCAATTTTCTTTGTATATATATTGAGATACCAGTCGAGATATATTCCATCAGTATTATAAGCTTTCAACCTGTGTCATGGCCACTATCAGCACACTGGGAGAAGTTGTCAACATTGAAGCGTGACAAGTGACCTTTTGTTTAATACAAAGCTTTCTAGTAGCTGCTGCTACAATATTATACAATTCTATCGTCATACATCGTCCCAATTCGGGGTCTACTAATCGTACAATGGTGAAAGATCTACAGACCCTCCTCGAGATCCGCCTTCTTGTTTTCCGTGTCAGTCTTGTTCTGTTCCTCAGAGCCGGCCTTTCTGTTCTCCTCGGCCGCAGAAAGTCCCACCACGTTTCTTATTGTGCCAAAGCTAAGGCAGTCACTGATGCGGTTGGCACCAGAGAAAAGCATCACCATTCGCTCAATTCCACATCCCCAGCCACCCGTAGGAGGCAGGCCGTAGTCGAGGGCCTTGACAAAGCTCTGGTCCAGAGGAGCAGCATCGCCGTCTTCATCTTCAAAGGCCTCATTCATGGTTTCCTCAGCAGCTGCTATACCTTCAGGTGTATCGGGGGTTTCAATAGCAATGCTGCCATCATCCTTGTTGACGAGGTGGCGATGCTCGAACAACTTGCGCCTCTGAGCTTCGGGGTCGTTCTCCTCTTCATACATATTGGCCAATTCGCGACCACCAATGAAAAGCTCTGCTCGAGCTGACACTAGCTGAAGAGTTTCAGGACACACGAAGCTCTTTGCCAATGGCGACATGCAGGCGGGGTGGTTCATGATCAGAACAGGCTCTGTGAACGACATAGGTTCCAGATAGACAGCAGCCAAACGGTCGAGCAGTTTGGCCAACGACGAAGGCGCTCCTCCCGGAACCTCAATACCTGAAAGTTTTAATATGGCAAGCAGCTCTGAAAGAGCGTCGGGCGATGAAAGCTTAGGCAGACGCAATCCTAGAGCTTCTTGTAGTGCAGGAACAAATTCGACTCGCTTGAAGGGTCTGACAAAGCGAGACATATCGACAGGAGCGAGGGATGTAAGTTGAGTAGAGATCAGATCCTGGGAGTGCTGAGCAAGGCTGCAGAGAAGCTCCTCTGTCTCTTTGATCAAGTCCTCCAAGTTGCTATAGGCACTGTAGAACTCGCACATAGTGAATTCGGGGTTGTGTGTGGCGTCCACACCTTCATTACGGAACGAAGGACCAATCTCAAAGACCTTATCAACACCTCCAATAACAAGACGCTTGAGCCATAACTCAGGTGCAATGCGCAATGCCAGGTCTCTATCCTTGAACTCGGTGGCTCTGGTGACAAAGGGACGTGCGACAGCACCACCAGCATTCTCAGCCAGGATCGGGGTTTGGAACTCGAGGAATCGTTTAGAGTGGAAGTAATCGCGCATGTGTTTGGTGATTTCAGCACGTAGACGCAAGACGTCAATCGCCTCACGGTTCACCAACATATCAACATGGCGCTCTTGCATTCTCGTCTTAGGATCGGTGAGCTTCTCGGGAATCTGCTCCATGGTGGGGGATAGGAGTTCAGGTAGAGCCTTGGCCTCAATGGTGAGTTCACCGGCCTTAGTACGAGTCGGGATACCAGTGATTGCTGCCAGACTGTAAGCATCTGGGATACAACAGGATAAGCATTAGGGATCCTACATATGTGGTCGCCCACTTCTATCAAATTTCTGAACATTCCAAACTTCAATCTTCTGTCATCATGTTCCACCATGCACTTTGACCGGTTGACCATAACTTGTAGGCGCGTAAACTCATTCACTATATCGAGGAAGATGAGGTTCTTTCCTACAACTCGCTTAGATCGAACGCGACCATGGACAGTGACATCTTTAGTATCATCAAGACTATCTCGGAAAGCCTCATGAAACTCGGGCACTGACATTCGCTCTGCTCGGTGCACGAGGCGAGGATGCGTCTCAGTGAAGAGGGGATCCTCTTCCTCTTGCTCCGCCCAAAGCTCAGTTCGGCGCTGTTGCTTGAAAGGTGAATATCCCTCCATGCTATCCTCATACCTTGCGACCGAGGTAGCTAGGGACCTCCTGCTTGCCACACTTTGTGAGCCCCATATTATCCTTGTCAAGGAATTGTTGCAGCTGGACGCTTGCAAGCAACGGGCACTTGTGGAAGCTAAAGAGATCGACTGTATTAATGGCCGACCGGCCTGGTGTAAGAATCGTACAGACATCATATCTTCTACCAATTGAGTTAGCAATGCTTCATCAACTAAGTGAAGATATAGTGAAGAGATGCAATGCGCTAGGGTCAGAGATTTGGCAGTTTAAATCAGCCACAGCGAACTGTGTCAATCGCAGCGGTTCTGAAGCGAGATATGCGAGTTCATCATATAGGCAAAGGGAAAGGAGTGTTGTGAGGCAACAATTGTGTACTTACAATCATTATGGTAACATGGAACTCGCGCTCCATGTATGAAGAAAAGAGAGAATAATTTGAGAGGCGATCTGCGAAATTTTATAACCAAGACTGCCCCACCGAGGTTGACCCGCGGTCCGGTGGGGTTTCTCTTTGCGCCACAGTTCAGCCTCGAAGTGATGAGGCGTCTGCTTCATGACCAACCACTCTAACTCAAGGCTGAAATTTGTTCCAACGCGAACATCCATCAATCATCTGGCCTGGCGCAACTCCACCGAATTCGCGACACTTTGCGCCGGATCTTTCAATTGACCTCCAACATCACCGTCCAGCGACTTTTCTTCCACAGTTTTAATAATGGCTCAACAACCACTTTCCTCGTCGGTACAACCTACCGACATCTATGGAGGAGGTACGCGCTGCTTTAGCTCCCCCATGTCGCGTCAGCCCGCCATAAGGATCTCCACTAACTTGATGGTAACATAGATGAGGTTTCCGCACTCGTTCTCGACCCCGGATACTGCTCTACCCGGGCGGGATTTGCTGGTGAAGATGTCCCTAAGAGTATCTTGCCATCATTTTACGGTCACGTCACCGGCGACAACTCCCGCGACCTCTTCGGCGATGAGTGCCTCATCCCTCGTGAGAACTACGAAGTCCGCAACTACATGAACAAGGACAGCGTCGTGGAAGATTGGGATGTTGCAGCCCGTCTTTGGGAGAACATGCTTGTGAAACGACTCCAGCCCGAACGACAGACTCCTCCCTCGAAGAACGGTCTCAACGACGACCCTAAGCAGGAAGGTCAGGATGGAGAGGGTGATATAGCTATGGATGATGCCGAGGCTGAGTCTATGGAGAAGCCCTTGGGTGAGAACCCTCTCCTGATTACCGAGGCACCTTGGAACACGCCCAAGGCTCGTGAGAAGGCTATTGAGATCATCATGGAGAACTGGGGCTGCCCTGCCTTCTGGCTAAGTCGTACCCCAGTGCTGGCAGCATTTGCTGCTGGCAAGGCCACCTCGCTTGTCATTGATGTGGGCGGCGCCAACACCTCAGTCACAGCTATTCACGACGGTATGGTACTGAAGCGCTCTATCCAGAAGTCTCCCGCTGGTGGCATCTGGCTCTCTTCTCAGATCCGATCTCTTTTCGAGACATCGGAGCCCAAGGTCGATCTGACACCCACATTCATGATCGAGAATAAGACACCGGTCGATGCTTTGTCCCCTCCCTCGGTCCGACTACGAAACTTTCCCTACTCGATTACCAGTTCTTTCCGTGCCTACGAAGAGGAGCGTGTGTTGACGGAATTCAAGGAGTCCGTAGTAGAGGTTTGGCGTGGCCCCGGCCGCTACAACTCCCCTGGCAACGAGGAGTATGTCAAGACACAACCAGGCCGCGTGTTTGAGATGCCCGATGGCTACAACCAAATGTGGCGCGAACAGCGATTCCGAGTGACGGAGGGCATGTGGGACGAGAATGCCGGATACCCCATCCCTGAATCCGATCGTCTCAACAAGTCACAAACCATTCCTGAGCTTATCCGCGCCGCTCTGAACGCAGTTGATGTCGATCTTCGGGGCAACCTACTCGCTAATGTCGTTGTTACCGGCAGCACCAGTTTGATCAACGGATTCAACGATCGTCTGAATAACGAATTGATGGCCATGTACCCTGGTCTCAAGATCAAGATCCACGCCGCAGGCCTCACAAGTGAACGACGATTCGGCGCCTGGATCGGTGGCAGCATCCTTGCCAGCTTGGGTACATTCCACCAGATGTGGATCTCACGAAAGGAGTATGAGGAGAATGGACCTAATGTGGTTGAGAAGCGATGCAAGTAAAAGCTGGGCTCTGTAGACGCTTTGGCTTTTGGCGTAATGGAGTTGGGAAGATTTCCTTTAATCTGAATACTAAGAAGGGCCTGGTATGGCAAAAGTTCGAACTAGACGAGTGAGACAATCATGAGAGCCAATCACTATTATTGCCAAATATTGTCCGAAAAGTGAATGCCTGGTATTGCAGCAAACGTACATGGCCTGGATCTAATTAATCAATTGCTTCCTTTCCCTCAAGCTCCCTTTCTGCCCTCCGTTTCTTGGCCCAAGTTCCAATTTCCGCCCAAATTCGTTCTTTCTCTGCTGGCGATAACGTAGCAGCAAGACCACTCGTGCTGCTTGATACAAACACCTTAGATCCCTCCCATTCACCCTCAATGACACCCATATTCTCTGACTCATCTTGCCAGCCATACTTGAAGGCTTTTCCAACAGGTTTGCCGTGTCTCACACGCCAAATACTTTCCCAGATACTTTTGCCAACAACGCAAACAGACTCGGGGCGGTACTTGCGACACTTTTCGTGAAGAATCTCAACGCCCTCGTCCATCTCCTGCTTGCTAAGCTCAGAGCCGTTGCGGCTTGGCCGGGCAACAATGTTGGTAAAGCCCATTGAGTACATCTCGGGGAGCTGACGGTCTTCTGTCGGGCTACAGAGACGTGACGTAAGACCACTTGAGTAGAGTAGTTTCCAAAACAGATTTGATGGATGAGCGTAAGCATGTCCGGTTCTCGCCGTTTGTATTCCTGGGTTTAACCCAATGAATAGAACAAGAAGGTTGTCGGTGATGGCATCGGGTAACCCAGGCAGATGAGCGTATGTCGATGGTGGCGCGTATCCAGAGCTAGGACGCGCTCGTTTCTTCTTTGGCTTATCATCGTTCTCCTTATCTTCCGTCTCCCTCTTTTTTGTCCTCTTTGATATGGTGACTGAAGTAGGCGCCACTGGGGCAGAAGACGTTGGGGGCTTGAATCTTGGTGATCTTCGTATAGGAGAAGTTTCCCCCTTGACTGTAGGTTCTGTTGACTTGAACATGAAGTCACTCATTTGGAGGCGTCCTTTGAAGGTTGCTGCTTGAGGAGGTGAACTTGAGATATCCTGTTCATCGCGTATTTCTTCATCACCAATGGTTTCCTGTGTTGAAGTTTCCCGTGTGGTTTTGCTTCTTGTCATTGTGTCGTCAATTGGTGTAAGTCACAAGGAGCTGAATACGATAAGTGAATAGGTATGACGAGTAGATGGACGTAGTTAGGACAGTCGGGAGGTTGTCTTTGTAGTTAGTTTTATTCTTAAAGTCCGCGGAGATTGAATTACACCATTGATGTTGTTGATTCTATCTCGTCTCAGTGACAGTGGCGTGAAGACTGTTCTGGGTCATTTGCCACAGGCAGCCAAATCTGAAGCCAAATGCTAGGAGCCTTCTGTCCGGGCCTGAGCTGCTGTGGCAAACCCCTGCTCCCGTAACAGGTCGCTGTTCTCATGACAGATATTTATCGATTGAAGCACACAATATGTGCTTCCAGAAAATCTTTTGCCCCAATGCCATTTTTCTGCATTTGCTTCTTCTTGAGGTAGGTCTGCCTTAGGTTCTGCTACTTGTGTAGAGTACGACGTCTGACCCTGGCAGAAAATGCTATTTTCAGTATCTTTTGATCCATCCAATGACATCGATATTTTCCGTCAGCCGCCACAGCCACACAACAGCCTTGTCTTTGGTCTCACCTCACCTCACTTTACCTACCGTACCTCAATGTCATGGTGGGGTAGTGAGACAACTTGAGGAACCCGAACCCTGCTGGTCCCTGAAGAATTTGTATGGATCTGTTTGTTTTCGTGGAAATCATGGGTGTGCGTGCATTGTCCTTACGAGGACAATGACCAGGCATTAGAGATGTGTTTGTCTTGAAACACTCTCCCGAGTAGTCTCTGATATCTCTTGCCTATGAATACATCTGAGCTTACGTACGCTTTCATGTACAAAACACTCGATGAATGATCGAATAGGAGGTGGCAGCGTAACAGCATGGGCGCTATGGCACTCAGCAAAGCCTCTGCATCAGCACCAAGCATGAGGCAGGATCGATGGGCCCCTCAGCCGTTCATTGTCTTCTTCCAATTGGCGGCCAAGCTCAATTGGACCTAGAGTCGGCGGGCTGGCGGGGCAGCTGAGGGGCATCTAGTGTTGGGGGGGAAGCTTTAAGCAAGCAAGGTACGGTGAAGTAACGACGTTACAGGTAAGGTACCTAAGGTAAGAGCATGGTAGGTAAGAAGTAGGTAAGCTAGACTAGCTAAGTAAACGTGTTGGGTAGGCAGGTGCGTTGCTAGGGAAAGTACGACGTCAAGAACAAGAAGGAAAGTCACGGACTACTGTACTTCCCGTCTGTAGGTAAGGCTCTTTCCGAGATCGACTTTCTTCCTTTCGTATTTAGCTCCCAACTTTCCCACCCCCATTGTTCCAAATTCATTCCTCTTTTTCTCTTTCCTCTTCATCCCTTCCATACTACATCTCTTCTTAGCTTCTAGGCACTCGTCTATAAGCTTCCAATCACTCTCACCGCAACTCCCTCTACCACTTACACATACACATCACAATGGAGGCCATCAAGCAGGCGCTTCACCTTGGCAAGGGCTCTGACGCCCCTGCTGAGCCTACTCCTGAGGCTCTCAACGAGCTCAAGGAGAAGTACTCCAAGGCCGGCCAGGAGCAAGTTTTCACCTTCTACGACTCTCTGTCCTCCGCCGAGCGAGGAACTCTCTACCAGCAGCTTTCTGGCTTCGACCCCTCCCACATCAACGACATCACAAACCGCGCCTTGAACCCTCCCAAGACCAGCGATGAGCCCGACCGCCTCGAGCCTCTTCCCGAATCTGCCACCGCCAGTATCCTCGATTCCAGCGCCGATGATATTGCTAAGTGGTACGACTCCGGTCTTGACCTCATCTCCAAGGGCCAGGTCGCCGTCGTCCTTATGGCTGGTGGTCAGGGTACTCGTCTTGGTAGCTCTGCTCCCAAGGGCTGCTACGACATTGGTCTGCCCTCTCACAAGTCTCTCTTCCAGCTTCAGGGTGAGCGAATCGCCAAGATTCAGGAACTTGCTGCCAAGAAGGGCTCAAACGCTGTTGTTCCCTGGTATGTCATGACCAGCGGCCCTACTCGTGGTCCCACCGAGAAGTTCTTCCAGGAGAACAACTACTTTGGCCTAAGCCAGGATAACGTCAAGATCTTCGAGCAGGGTGTCCTGCCTTGCATCTCCAACGATGGCAAGATTCTCCTTGAGACCAAGGGCAAGGTTGCCGTTGCCCCCGACGGAAACGGTGGTCTCTACAACGCTCTGGTTGTTTCCGGTGTTGTCGATGACATGCGAAAGCGTGGCGTCCAGCACATTCACGCCTACTGCGTTGACAACTGCCTTGTCAAGGTCGCTGACCCCGTCTTCATTGGTTTCTCTGCCAGTCTCGATGTCGACATTGCTACCAAGGTCGTGCGAAAGCGCAACGCCACCGAGTCTGTCGGTCTGATTCTCTCCAAGAACGGCAAGCCCGATGTCGTTGAGTACTCCGAGATTGACCAGTCTACTGCTGAGGAGAAAGACTCCAAGCAGCCTGATCTCCTCCGATTCCGTGCTGCCAACATCGTCAACCACTACTACTCTTTCCGCTTCCTCGACTCGATCCCCCAGTGGGCTCACAAGCTTCCCCACCACATCGCCCGCAAGAAGATCCCCTCTACCGATCTTCAGAGCGGCGAGACCGTCAAGCCCGAGAAGCCCAACGGTATCAAGCTCGAGCAGTTCGTCTTCGACGTCTTTCCCTTCCTGTCTCTCGAGAAGTTTGCCGCTCTCGAGGTTAAGCGTGAGGATGAGTTCTCACCTCTCAAGAACGCTCCTGGCACTGGTGAGGATGATCCCGACACCAGCAAGGCCGACATCATGACCCAGGGCAAGCGTTGGGTTGAGGCTGCCGGTGCTATCGTCGTTGGCGACAAGGCCGATGTCGGTGTTGAGGTTTCACCTCTTATCAGCTACGTAAGTTCAGTCCTTGATATCATATCTGTTAAGAATCTTGTACTAATATTTCTTAGGGTGGTGAGGGTCTTGAGAACCTCAAGGGCAGCGAGATTACCCCTCCTGCTGTTCTGGAGCGAAACTAAGAAAAGAATACACGATGATACCATGAACCAGCCAGGATAACATTATGACACTGTTGTCCTAGGTTTGGCAGATAAAAAGTTGTTTGGCGATATAGTTGGCCACAAGTAATGAAATAGTAAATCAAGATCCTGTTAGGAAATGCTATATGTACATCTGAAATTGTGAAGCGCCGTTTAACGTTAAATGAATTAGATTGAAAGTCTAATGACTGCTCATGCTTTTTATGCAGATTTCTATATCCTGTCTAAAACGGCGCAAGTCTAAGTTGAAGCTTCTATATATTTATTTTCCTTTCTTAGTTGGGGTTGGGTCGGTCATCAGCGCGCTGATCGTCCTCGTGGTCAGCGAGGTACTTCTCGGCCTCGAGAGCGGCCATGCAGCCAGTACCGGCACTGGTGATAGCCTGTCGGTATCGCTTGTCCTGGACGTCACCAGCAGCAAAGACACCCTCGACGTTGGTGTATGTGGTACCGGGGGTGGTCTTGATGTAGCCATCCTCGTCCATGTCAACCTGACCCTTGACGAGGGTGGTGGCGGGGTCATGACCGATAGCGTAGAACAGACCATTGGCCTCGTGGACCTTTTCCTCGCCAGTCTTGTTGTTCTTGACAACGAGGTGGCTCATGAGACCATCCTCACCACCTCGGATCTCGGTGGCACCGCTGTTGAACATGACGGTGACCTTGGGGTGGTTGAGGAGTCGGTTGGCCATGGTTCGGCTGGCACGTAGGACATCGCGACGGACGAGGACGGTAACGTGGCTGGCGTACTTTGTGAGGAAAGTGGCCTCCTCGGCAGCGGAGTCACCACCACCAATGACGAAGAGAGGCTTGTTTCGGAAGATGGGGACGGCTCCGTCGCAGACAGCGCAGGCGGAGACACCGTTTTGCCAGTACTTCTCCTCGCCGGGGAGGTTAAGACGGCGGGCTGAAGCACCGGTGGCGAGGATGACGGTCTCGGCGGTGTGTGTCTCCTCGGGGGAGAACTCGGTGGTGTACTTGAAAGGGCGGGAAGAGAGATCGAGGGTAGCGACGGTGTCAGTGACGATTTCTGTGCCGAAGCGCTCAGACTGGGCTCGCATGTTGTCCTGGAGGGCATGTTAGCAGTTTCTCGGAGTTACTGAGGCTTTGAGATAAGCTTACCATCAACTCGCCTCCCATGATACCCTTGGGGAAACCGGGGAAGTTCTCGACCTCGGTGGTGGTGGTCAATTGACCGCCAGCGGCGATACCGTTGGCCATGAAACCCTCATAGAGGACGGCTATCTTGGTGTTAGTTTCGTAATGCCAGGATGTAGGCAAATATGTTCTACTTACGCTTCAACTCGGCTCGTGCTAAGTAGACAGCAGCCGTGTGGGCAGCTGGCCCTGAACCGATAACTGTAAAATTCCCATGTCAGCCTTATCTGTATCTTTCGGAGTATGAGGGGTTCAAGATGGAGGGGTAAAACGTACTGACAACCTTGCTGTGCATTTTCCTAACACCAAACTCAACGGCTGGTTTTCTAGTAGTTTTCTGAAAAGTAGTCGCAGCTGCCGCAATAGATAGGCCAGCGCTTGAACGAAGAGTGACGCGTTTAAAGGTTGAGGAGAACAGTTTGGCGGTGTTGGGGAGAGGATGGGGGAGGAAAAAGGTGGGCTGTCGCGAGTTCTTTATTCAAAGTCAGAACAGAACAGGAACAGGAAAGCGCCACTGAAGACTAGTAGTAATGCAAATGGATGTCAAATAGTATGTACCTAGGTACTGTAGCAAGGGAGGGGCGGTAAAGTGTAAAAAAAAACTGGTTCAAGTTAACTCAAAGCGACTTCGGCGTGAGCGGGAGACCCTGAGAGAATGTGAATGTTGGTCTGGTAGATGTGGGGTCTGGACTATCTCATGCAATGCGAGGCGAGGCAAAAGTCAATGCAGATTCGAAGTGTCAAGGAGAATATGGAATCAATTTCGAGGCAAGCCTGTGATTGGATAGAATGTCTAAGTAGTGGATTTATAAGCCAACGGGAAAGAGTCTCGGAATGGATGTGGAGATGACACTTGCCAGAAGGTTCAGAAGCTGCTGGACGACTTTTGTTCACCGGGTATTTTTTTTTACCACTTTATCAATCAGTAGTATCAAGTGGCGTGACTAAGCTGAGTTATACCGCGGCAATCCATGAGGCTAGAGATAAATAGGATACGAAAACGCCCGGGTCAAATGACACCCTTTTAATTGATTCCTCATTGATAGCCAGGAACATGGTTTAAGCCAAAAAAGCATGTTGAATAATCAAGGGATCCATGACGTGCCTAGTTGATCTAAATGTGTCTGTCTATAACTTACACTCTAGCGCTGTCCCTCCTCTGCGCCAACACTACCATCTCGCTTTCCAAATCTCGCTCCCAACGATCCAATATCTCTCTTGAAGAACTTGCCAAAGTTCCTCAAGTTCTCATTGATTGTCGCCTTTTCCAATCCTGTCTGTGCTGCAGTGCTCGTGCTGCTCTGACTGATATCTCTTGCTGCGCTGAGGAGCTTCTCGCCTAGAGATCCGGCCTCAAATCTAGGACTGACTGCCGATGCTACTGATGGGTTCATTGTTGATAGGGCAACAGTGTTACCCAGACTCATGGTCGTCATGAGAGGTGTTAGCAATGGCGAGCTGGCGACTAACTTATCGTTGGCTGTGCTGTCGCGATGAATGCCAAAGAGCTCTATCAGGTGACCATGGTCCGATTTTCGAACTCCCTTGAGATCCAGGATCTTCTTGAAATTGGTATCTGAGCGGTCACCAATGTGAATAAGGTACGCCTGTACCAAGCCTTCTGGTGGCGAGGGTCGCACTTGGAGTGTCTTGAGCAATGGATCAAGTCTGTTCATACAATGCTGAACTCTTCGTACGAAGCTCGATGGAGGAGCATCTTGTCCAGAGAACGATGCATGGTGCATAATCAACTTCTCAAAGGCTTTGGTGAGAACATATTTGTCGAGCAACATCTATACCGCTGTTAGTACATATACACCTGACTCGAGTAAATGGAGCAACCTACCTGTTCGGCACCAACTTCGGATATCGGTCGGCATTGGATAATGCTATTGATGTACCCTGTCGCCAGATGCTCCACCAAATTGTCACAAAAGGCCCTGGCATACTGTTGCTTTGAGATGATCGCCAAGATCTCAGCGGCTTTGCCATCAGCATGTTTCACAAGCTCCCCCACGTATGAGCTTTGATCGCCAACGCTCTCCATAGTGCTCCAGTTGGTATTCTTCATCTCACGCCAAACACCTTCGCAGTCGAGCTCGACAGCGCGAACAAGAGCAAGCACCGATGCACTCGCGACGCCAAGGAATGCATCCGATTGTGATGAAAGATCAACCTTGGATACAAGCTCACTGTCGATACGCTTCTTGATGCTCTCCTCCAGCTGATTTGTGTTGATGTGCCAGAAATCAGCCGTGTTCAACACAAGGACGACATCCTGGAGTGGAGGACCTTGAGGACCACCAGACTGTAATATATGCAGTAAGACTTGTTGGGCATATTCATCAAGATATTTAGCCAGTATTTTAGCTAGATCAAGGAGACGCTCGCTAGTAGATAGTTTCGCACATTGCGATAAGGTGAGTTTGTAGAAATGAAACAACTCAATCGCCGAAGCAATAACAGCTTGTGGTGAGAACTCATCATCTGGTGGTATAAGTGGTTGGCTGCGATACTTGGGTATCATTGTTGCCAGCTGCTTATCTTGCGATTCAACCCAAACGCTCAGGTACGGTTCGAACGCAACTGAAATCATGCCGTGGAAGCTGTGCGCCCTGTCTTCAACTGAGCTCAGTGTGTCGATACTAGCTCTTGATGTAGTTGCGAAGCGCTTTTCGAGACTTTGCTCAAAGTCCAGCGTCTCCTGTAGGCAACTCAACAGTAGATTGACATCAATCCTGTTGCCGTCCGCACGCCGCATGCTTCTCTCCAAAATACCCTTGAAGTCATCACGAGTACCGTCGCAGAACGCCGCTGCCAACGTCTCGTTGGCCCTCCAGTGTGGAGGGAAAATCATCGAGTGCTCATCATCGTGGGTCTTCATCATTCGTTTAAACCAAGCATATCGTCGCCCGATGTTGTCCAAACTGCCTGCTTCGTCGTTGCCACGGAATACCTGTCGGTACTCTCGCAGCTCGGTATTGACGTACCAGTTCATGAGACGAGCCTTGGCAGAGTCTCCAAGAGCGTCCATGACGAGACAAGCTTCGACAAGCATACCTCTTCGCGCGCCGACTTCTCCCTTGGCGAACGCCATCTCAAAGTCCTCGCAAACCTGCTCCAGAAGCTCTCGTTGCAGCTCAGCCACGCCTCTACTCAGTGTCGCAATCTGTTCGATACTGCGATAGCTGTTGAAGTGCTTCATGAGCTGTAAAACGGCCTGCAAAAGACCTGCGCACTCCCTATACTGGCGCGTCTTGGCCAAGCCCCTGAGCTGCTCATAAGCTGTAGTCAGCATCTGCAGCCGTTTGAGCGCCGTCATGCTCAGCGTCAGGTTACGTTTCGTGCCATCGAGCCTCTTAATATCGGCCGTCATCGACGTGATGTTCTGTTCGGTCTCGATCGCACGCGAGCGCACTGTCTCAATCTTTCGAAATAGCTGGGCAAGCTCAGCTTGCGCCGACTGCATGCGCTCAAGGCTCGAGTCGGAGCCATAGGCCTGGGTGGTTTCGAGGGAGGCTATGTCGTTCGAAAGCGCATTTTGGTGGTTCTGTAGGGATTTGGAGACTTCGCTTATGGAAGATATCGCCGAAGGGTGCGAGAACAAGAGGTTGAGGTGGTCTATAGCATTGTAGTCGACTATCAAGAAGGGTTGGGGTTAGCCATAAAGGGATAAAGTAAGCTCCAGCTTCACCACCAACTCACCAGCGTCTAGGGCTGAAGGCTCTTGGTAGTTGCCATTCATTATGGCAGCGGCTCAGCCATTGACTATTTGGAATCCTCTAGATATGAGTAAACGTTGTTGTTCGCAGTTGACATGAGCATGAGGAAGCTCCTTGCACGTGTCAACTGCCATGATGGCTAAAAGCGGGCCACCCCGGATAAGCTGGGCTGCGCCTACTACCTACCTACGCTACGTGGCTGAACTTCCCCTGAGTCTGGCCCATCTAAGCGTAACTTATGCCATGAAATGTAAATAAATCACTGTGTGAGAATTTAAAAATATTCAAGAAAAAAGTACAATGGTTGAGATGTGATTATCAACGGTGTGAATAATTGCCATCATCTTGCTATCCACCAACAATGCCAACATATGCTACTTCGCTTCGCTACACAAACTCATATGCTACGCTGCGCTGCGCTGCTGTAGGCAGCATACGCATGCTATATGTGCCTCTCTACTCATCTACAGGCCTGTCATTTTCCAAACTTTCCTTCTCTTTCGCGGCAGGCTCTTTATTTTTCTTTTTCATCGAGAAGCGCCATGTTCCCATGCGGCCCTCCTTAGGGGCGTCCTTGGATCGGAAACTGCCTTGACCCAATGACGGGCTGCTAGCCATACTGTCGTAGCTGCGACCAAGCTGAGACACATCCTCGCCAAGCTCGTCAGCGTCGCCAATACTAGAGCGATGCTCTGCTGACATGTTCTTCTCGGAGAATGTGCTACTGCCGGGTCCCTTCTTGAACAGGACGGAATCCTTGCTCAGTCTGGAAGATAATGTGCTGAACTTGCTGGAACTTCCCTTTCTGAACAGCTTCTTGACCACACTGCTATCAGCATCCTTGTGGCTCGCATTGTTGTCCGTCGTTGAATTCGAGGCTGTCATACCCAAATCCAGAGACTCGTGGGATTCTGATACTGAGTTTTGCGTGTGAACAGAATATGCGTCGCGAGACATCCGTGGGCTAGACGGCGAGTCGTCAAAGCTTGGTGGCGCTTCGATGGTTGGAGTTAAAGCTTCTATACCCTTGTTGCGGCCTTCCTTGGATTTGTTGCGCTTCTCTTTGCCCTTGGCTCCCTTGTCTGGACTCGCATCTCTGTCTCTGCGACTGAAGAAAGAAGGTGTTCTGAAGGTGGGAGCCGCTGGGTTAAGATTTCGACTCATTGATGCTCGGTGGCTTGGAGGACGTGATCCGATAACGCCCACTTGGCTGGGGGATGTTTGAGGGTTGAGCAAGTCGTCATCGTCAAGGATTTCATCGTTGGCTGTTGCAAGTGTCGTCTCGAGCACAGTCGGAGCTGCACCAAGTGAAGGTCGGCGAGATGGATTCCTCGAAGACCAACGGCCTTCGTTCGGCGACCAAACTCGGTTCTTGGCTAGCATGGAGAAGTCACCTGGCATGTTCCAGATAGAGCCACTGTCGGTCGAAGGTCGGGGGAGGTCGGTAGACGCAATAGACGCAGGGCGCGAGTCTGGAGATTCGTTGTCTCCTGTGAGAGCACCGGCACTGCTGGCAAATGGATTAAGCCTTCGAGCGGAGAACGGTCTGGAGGTAGGGCCCATGCTTGACCGGCTTGGTTCTCCTCCTGAATGCCTGTTCATCCATGAGAAGCTTATTCTTCGCTTGCTGCCAGGCATATCATGATCATCCGTGCTTCGTGGAAACGATTGACTCTGGCCCGCCTTGAGGCTACCAATCGCAGGTCCCTCGACATCTGCTGGTTTTGGCCCCCTGCTACGTTGGAAGTTAGACAATAAGCTGGATAGTCTATGGCTTGACTGGAGAGGCGCTTGCTGAGGAGATGAGTTGATGTTAAGCGATTGAGAGTCCATATCGTTGTACTGGGGGAAAGGCAAGTTGTGAGACGAGCCGTGAGGACTGGAGAACATGTTCAAAGACCGTCCATCTGACGATAGCGGGGATTGCGGATTGTCGTCCTCGGCGGCCGTAACAGACTCTGGCAAGTACTGACTTGGAAGATGTTCTTCAGCGTCCTCAAAGGTCTCGTCAAAGATACCTGAAGGGAGGAGAGAGTGGGCAGTAGGGCTGAGAGGTCCGGCATTAGCTCTGAAGTCAGCTTCTGACTGGTGATCGTCGGCATTGTCGGCCGCATTGTGATCCATAAACAATATCTGGCTGAAACCGGCGCGATTAAATCCAGAGAATGAGTCGTCAGGTGGCCCGAACTGGTTGGGTGGCGGTGACAGGTTGAGATGGGAAAGAGAGTCGAAGTTTCCGCTGTCTCTGGGATCCTGAGGTGCGGGCTCAAACTCCACGGCAGTGGGGTCTGGCTGATTGCTATAATACAGCCCCAAGTGTTGCTGCTCCTCCTTGAGATACCTGATCTGTTGGTCCAGATTGTGCAGCTTCTTGGTTTCCGCCACCAACTGGTTGTGCAACTCCTTTCTTCTCGCATCCCATTCTTTCCGCACAACGATATCATTCTCCTTCCACTGCTCATCATCGGCACCCGGAAGCTCTTCGCGAGTAGCCTTGAGATCCTGGAGTTGTTTTCCTTTCTCCCTCAGCTCAGCTTCAAGTTCAGCGCATTTCTCTTGTAGTTCCGCGTTAGAATCATCAAGTTCCCGGCCGTCCTGGTCTCTCTTCGCTTCCAACTCCTTCTTTTGAGCCTCGAAGCTTTCACGCTCTTTCTTCATCCTCTCAATATCATTCTCAAGCTTAGTAGCAGTATCTCGGACTTTGGACTTCTTATTTTCCTTATCCTTGAGCTGCTGTTCTTTCTTCGCTCGCTCCTTCTCCGCCGCACGCATCTGCTCCATGGTCGTACGGACGTTGGCCTTGAGCTGTGCAGTCTGCTCCTCTTTTTCCTTCAGGGCTTGTCTTTTAGCGTCTTTCTCCTGCTTGAGCTCTTCTTCCTGCTGCTGAAGTTCGGCCTCCTCCTTGGCATACTGGGCAAGAATTTCGTCGACTTCCTTCCTGGTAGACTCAAATCGGCGGTTCAGTTCATCAAGTGACAGCTCCGGGCCATCCACAGGTGGAAGTTTGATCTGAGGCTGATCCATGCTAGCAACGGACGGTGAGTGTCGTCGGTTGACCGTGTTTCGTCGCTGGCTTGGAGCAGTAGCACTGACATCAGACGTAGACGCGTTGTTGCCGTCGAGCACCGGAGCTGCCTCAACGGTTGGCACCGGGGGCTTCTTTTGAGAATCGGAATCGTCATCTTCATCGCCAGTCTTCGGATGAGGGTGGTCATTGTTGGCAAAACTAGTAGGCAAGCGTGAGTTACCCAACTGAGGTCTACCATCTTTTCCAAAAGTTCGAAGGCGCAAGACCTTGCTTCCAGCTTGAAAATTGTTCGGGCCGACAGCAACAACCCGTATATTGTAAAAATGATCTGGCTTCAAGCCTGTAACAGTAATTGCGACTTCATTTCCAGGTGAATCACCAACTATATGCCAACCGTATTAGTCAAATTCTTGAATTCCACCCCATCCGAGGGGCCTGGGAGTATATCTCGACAGTAAGACCAACCATGAACGCCATTCACTTGGATGGTATATTTTTGTACCGGCCGATTACTGGTAGGGCGAGTCCAGCTCAGAGTAGCAGCATCGGATCGGATGCCAGCAAGGGAGACATCGGGAGGTTCGGGCACGTCAACGCCGAGAATGTTAATTAGGTCGGGAACGGGTTTCCATAACGTCTGCCACGAGCGATGCAGTAGCCTGGAGAAAAGGGGACCAATGGTCAGCGCGATGCAAACAGAGGGGTCGAGTTGTCGAATTTGACAAGAGGGGCAAACTCACCAAACGACAGCACCAAGTGTCAAGACCATCTTGAAATGATGGATCAGA
This sequence comes from Fusarium cf. aywerte, assembly GCA_011034095.1. Classification (NCBI taxonomy): domain Eukaryota; kingdom Fungi; phylum Ascomycota; class Sordariomycetes; order Hypocreales; family Nectriaceae; genus Fusarium; species Fusarium cf. aywerte. The sequence goes on from WETZ01000034.1 coordinate 253,005, forward strand.
AGAACATGGATGCGGAAATCTAGCAATGCTTCGATCGTGGCGGGAGAGAAGTATTCGACGAGGCGACGAGTATCGACGAGGACGGTAAGGCTGCACAGAAAGGCGTAGAGCAGGGCCTTCTGGTAGCTGGCGCGAGGGCTATAGATCCACCAGAAGCCAAGTACGCTGAGGATGAGAGTGGTCAAGACGGGTAACTCCCATGACATGTTCTCAACTCAGCGCGGTCTCAGTCTTGAAGATATTGAAGACCGAGCCAAGCGTCCAAGAAGAGTCCAAATCCTTCAGGTCCAGATCCAAATCCAAGTCCAAGTCCAGGTTGTCGTGTGGGAATGGATCCTCAAGGCAGATGCCGATGCCAGCAGTGGGTGAAAAATAGGCGGGCATGGGCATGGGCTTGGTTTGATTTGGTTTAATTCGGTCGTCTACCTTGTCATTGGATTGGAGAGAAGAGAGAGTGAGAGACACCAGCGTGGTCATCGGCTCGGGGTCCTTTTCGGGTTCAGTGGAGATTATGAGTCGTAGCGTACCTAGTATGGTGGATGCTTGCAGCGTGCAAATTCTCAGCCACAGGGCTGCTACCTTCTGCGGAGATTACAGTGTTGCAGTGGGTAAAGACACCGTGCTTTGCGTGTCGCGTGGTCATACAAGCGCTCACCTTAGTAAGATTCGTACGCCATGTTACGCTCCTAGACCATTTGATATGGACGAAGCGACGGTTATCACTGTTTTCTATACACTGTATTTACAGCCGTTTGCTTTCCCCAAGTTTCCTTATTGCAGGCGGCTCTGAGATCCACAGATGAATGGAAGCTGAGATATGCTTTCACAATCCGATGAATTAACCCAATTGACCAACAAGCAACGTTTATAAACTTATCTTAGGGTTCATAAAGATTACATCTATAGAGGCAGCACTCAAAAGTCCTTACCAAAAGAAACTGTAGCTAGTGTAGCTTCTCAGCTATAGATATAGGGAGTACTTTATCCTCTATTATAAGCGCTAGTCATCATCTCGCTTTAGGCATTAAAGTAGAGACTATTTCCTTTAGCTGCACTATCATCTTTACAAGAAAGAGAAGTAAGTTCAACTGTAAACCTCAGTAACGCAACAACAGAGAGAACAGTTCAGAAGGTTCAATAAGGTCACAAGGCTCCAACATCAACCAAAACCTTATATCAATCGGAATATAAGCTCTTGCTGCAATGATTGCGACAATGTTGTTTCTTCCTTCTACATCCGACAACCCGAACCAACCCGGAAGCCTCGAAGTCGACGATTGAAACAAGCAAAAAGTAGAGACTATAGAGGATAGTTATCCCTAAATTCCCTAAAGCTATAGGGGGCTCTTAGAGGAGGCTTCTCTATAACTATTTTAACCCCTTATACCCTAAAGTAGCTGATAAGGGTAGATAATTGTGGCATAAGTCCCTTTTGGCAAGGACTTTTAAGCGCTGCCTCTGTACGTAAAGTCTATTGGAATGCATTCGCGATGAAGCCTCACTGCTAGCGTAGGCAAGTTAGCACAGCAAAAACGTCACTGATGATGCTTGCGGTAGGACATCTACACTCAAGACGGAAGACACAACATGGCTGGCTTTTCTCAACGGTTCTTATGTCATTCGGCCAGCAACCTCATCGGGGCGCATTTAGGGTTTCTGCCGTTTCCCGGGCATCTTACAGATAAACGCGTAGGCGTCAAAGATGCAAGATAGGCGACTTCCACACAATTCCTTGGACATATCAATGCGCACACAAAGTTTGTAAAGAATTAGCCATTGGTTTTAAAATCGATATTGTGCATTGCCAGTCAGTATCTTTGAGGGATTCTATATAACCTAAAAAAGGTAGGTTTTATTAGCAGATGTCTCGACATGACATCCCAGTCTAGTATCAGACTGATCAAGCTACATCATCGCCAGTGACCAGCTCGACAGCCTTAACAGTAAGTGCCGGAGATCGCCTTAAGTTCAGCTTTCAGGGCTTTTTCCGAGTTGGTGTCTAGTGCCTGAGCTTTCCAGAAGACATAAAACTTCTCCGAAGTGCTTGCTCGATTTGGTGTTATCACCCCTGTTCGAATACAACGGACCGATGTCAACTCTGGGCGTCTTCTATTGAAGCATGTGAAGCCGTCTGCACCGAGTATTTTACATAACAGTTACATCAATTGGTCTCCTTGTTCTTGGTGACTATGTGATTTTCTCTTGGGCTACTTTTAAAGCAAGAAACTTTAGACTATTTGTAACTGGTAGTCCACGGCTCAGTAGTAGCTTAAGTTGCAAACACGAGATTGATCGATCAATGACATCAACAGTGCCTGGGCAAAGCAACATGGACGAACACTTATGCAGGAAGTAGTCTTGGCAAGTATGTAAAATCACGATCTAGTAAAATAAGAAGTGCTCCAGTGCGGTCTTTTTTCTGATTGAGGATTCTCGAGCATTCGGTTTCAAAAAGATACTGCTTAATCGCTTACGAACAAATGCTCAAGCATGTGCCTGGACCGCGGCTCAATTCTTATGCAGACTCACTAATCTCCACTGACTCTCGTAAAGTGACTGTTGGCGTAACGAGCCTCAATGGTTACTTCATCATAAAGGCAATTCAGGACGATATGCATGTCTTATTCAATGCGAATTTGGCGAGACGGGTTATAGGTATGCTTTGTTTCAATATTTTTTTGCTGCATTGTTAATGGCCAGAATAGGGTAAGTGATAATGGATGTTTCACGGTCAAGGATAAAACTCTAGCCATGTACTGTAGCTATAAAAGTTCACCATGACTGGTTTAAACTCCTATCAGCCCGCCTCGAGATATGTCCGTTCTCCTTACTTGGGTACACATGAACTGAAATATAAAATAATTAACCATAATCCTTCCCCTGTCCTATGGGTCTTATTGGCAACCTCGGCTGATCCAGCGGTCAGGAGTATCTAAGTCTTCAGCATCTGATGGAAGACCACCAAAGTATGACTCAAGCAGGTATTCAAAGTTCTCCAATTGAGATGATATATCCAAGAACGAGGTCGCTAATCTGGCAGAAGATGACCGTAGCCAAGCGCAACCTGACGGAGCAAAGATGCCGAGATATGGATGACCGGCAGTCATGTGCAGTGAGATTATTTGTACCAAGCATGGATATTCTCGATAGGTCGAGCATGGGTAAGCATAGGTAGTGTAGTACTGTACTGTCTACATATGCATATCAATTGATGAACAAGGCCATACTGTAAAATATCCCGGTAACTCTGTAGCCTATCGAGTGTAGTCCAATTATCAGCAACTACCTAACCTTTGGATAGAGAGCCCTAGGTAGAGCCAACTCTTGTGAATGACGCACTCAACTATTGAAGTTTCGGCCAACTATCACAGGTTTATAGGACTATATAAAAAACCAAGAACCACCTGAAAAACCGAATGATTCAAGTCTCAACTCGGCAACCTTGGCCGCCGCATGAGCCGTTCATGTGATAGATTCTGCTGGGGCATCCATCATGATTCTGGCGGACGTCTAGACCCCTGCGAGCTGGGGTAGGGTTCTTTGTACCGGGTACTACGGCGGACCATGTTGGGTGGAACACCCCTCAACGTCTGTAGGGTTCTCTTCTGTAACAATGGCTTCGTCATTCTTAGGTATCTGTTAGAGCTTGTAGGCTTCTTTGTTTCTATGCTGTGTCACCAGTCTTTTAGAGTCACCTCAGCATCGTAGTTTGTTTCATTCTCAGCATTGTCATCATCAAACATTCTTTTTCAGTGTCCGAAAGACCTTTCTTCTTTTTTTGGACCGACTAAACTTCTCCAACTTTATAGTGACGTCTTCACCTGATCTAAGAAACCGGGCGACTGGGGGTACGAGGGAAAAAAAGCACCTAGGCCCGCTCAACCAGAAGCCGGGCAGCGTCCTTCTCTAGGTACTCGGTACCTCCGTCCACTGGCTCGACAGAACTGCTCCCCAACAATCCGCATTCCATTCCGCTTTCTTTTCTAATATCATACAGACCTTTAGAATTTTACTTACATACCTCCCACATGCCATACGCTCTCTTCTCACTTCTTGTGTTCAGAAAAACTTCTTTAGGATCTTGGGCTCTCGCTCTTTGCTGCTGCATCCTCTCCTTTGGAAGCTCGACAGCTTCATAGAGCCCCTACCGATCGTCATCCAACCTCCCCGCGACAAGCTGCTTCTACTTCTCCAACTTGCGACGAACCTCGACAAGAGAGCGACTTATACTATACGACGTTCGCTGCCCCGAGAGGCAAAATGCAATACGTGCGAGGTCTCAGCGAGTCCGTGTCGACAGCATGGAATTCAATCAACCCTGCGACTCTTAGCGGTGCTATTGATGTCATTGTCGTCGAGCACGAAGACGGCTCCTTAGTCTGCTCTCCATTCCACGTCCGATTCGGAAAGTTTTCTCTCCTGCGACCTTCGGACAAGAAGGTCGAATTTAAAGTCAATGGTGTCAAGCAAAGCTATTCCATGAAACTTGGTGAAGGCGGCGAGGCATTCTTCGTTTTCGAGACCACAGATAGGATCCCACAGTCGTTACAGACATCACCTCTTGTTTCGCCCGCTTCTAGTCCTGCAAGCAGTCCACCACTCAATGCTGAACAGTCGGATGCTGGTTTACAGGAGCCAGAAGCTTTTGAATTGGACGCTTCTGAGTCCAAGCCCCGGCGACCGCCTCCTGCTGCTCTCTATAAGAAAGGGGGCGACAATGGTACGTGCGAGCTCGCCTCTTACGGAACCGCAAGCTAATATTAAACCAGGCTTAATCACGCCTCTCTCAACCTCTCCTGAACTACCTAGTGCCCGTCCAGCGTCTGGCGACTGGTCTTCAAAAGTACCCCGACCACACAGCGACGATATCCTCCGACCGAGCGCCCGAAGCCGAGGCTTTGACGGTAATAGTTCTGCCGATGACGAAGACTATGTTGCTTCTGAGAGGTCTGCTAGTCCCCCACCTCTGTCTACAGGGGAAGCGCTTCAACGTGCCAGAGCGTTGTCTAAAGGACTATCTGCTGCAAGCATTCCCACCAAGGTCACTGATACTGGTGACCTGATGTTGGACATGACCGGATTCAAGGGTAACGAAGAGGACATCCTTCGGGCCGAGATTCTAGCTCGCCAGATCCTTTCCGAGGAGCTGGACGGAAACTACGACATTGGCGCACTTTTCGGCTTCGATGAGCAAGGAAACTTGTGGATTTACAGCAGCGAGGAGGCCAAACAGGCTGCTATGAACAAGACTATCGAGGCTTCTTTGCAGTCGCACCGCCGAGCTACTGCAGCCGATGCTATTTCCGACCCTGGATACCAGAGCGACAGTAGTGATACAACCGCTTCCCCTATCCCCCTGCATCGACGTACCGAGTCCGATGCTGGTCCGATGGACTTGCAAACTCCTCCTCGCACGCCACCGGGCTCTTCAGGCCACGCAGGTGATCCCAACAGGAACTACGCGAAAACCTTGCGCTTGACTAGTCAGCAGCTCAAGGACCTGAAGCTAAAGCCGGGCGCAAACTCGATGGCCTTCACTGTTAATCGAGCTACCTGTAAAGCCAACATGTACCTCTGGAGACATGAGACACCTGTCGTTATTTCCGATATTGACGGCACTATTACCAAGTCGGACGCTCTTGGCCATGTGCTGAACATGATCGGCCGTGACTGGACACACTCGGGTGTTGCCAAGCTATACAGTGACATCTCTGCCAATGGCTACAACATCATGTATCTCACCAGTCGATCCGTCGGACAGTCCGACACGACAAGGGCCTATCTGGCTGGTATCGTGCAAGATGGTTATAGAATGCCTCCGGGTCCAACGATTCTGTCACCAGATCGAACAATGGCTGCTTTAAGGCGGGAGGTCTACCTCCGTAAGCCGCATATCTTCAAGATGGCCACTCTTCGAGACATTAGGAATCTGTACGGCCCAGATCGCACACCGTTCTATGCTGGTTACGGAAATCGGTTGACCGATCAAATTTCTTACCGAACCGTCGATGTCCCGCGAAATCGCATCTTCACTATCAACTCCAATTCCGAAGTGTCTCTGGATCTCCTGACTCTCAACAAACTCAAGATGAGTTACGTGAACATCAACGAAGTTGTTGATCACTACTTCCCTCCTGTAAGCACGCTGGTAAAAGGTGGCGGCGAGGAGTACACAGATTTCACGTACTGGAGAGATGACCCTCTTGCTGTGGCCGACTTTTCGGCGAGCGAGAGTGATGGCGACGATGACGATGACGACAACGGCCCAGGAAGACCGACCAGCGAGTATGGAGATGACGAGGAGGAGTACGATGACGAAGAAGATGGCGAAATCGACGAGGATATGGATGAGGTTGGCGAGAGGCTCGCTGACAGCTACATTTCCCGTGCATCTATGGACGAATTTGCCGAAGCATCAAGTGTGTTGGGCGGCAGCGTCGATGAGGAGCAACTGAAAGCGTCTATGACACGCGATCTACAGGAAGCTTACGACGAGGACGACGAAGACGAGGTTTACGAAGATGGCGAAGAAGGCCATGCGGAGGAGGACGAGGGCGAGGATGCCTCCACTGCTACCCCTATTGGGAAGAAGAAGGCAGCCGATCTTAAGGAGGATGTTCTCGCCCAACACATCACAGGGGTTGGTCATCTTGCCACTCAGAAATGAAGTGAAGTCAAAGAAAGCTAAGTATCACGAACAGGCCACCAAGGCTGTTGCTGTTGCGCCCGAGGAACAGTAAGGTGTGACGGAGCCGAAGCTTTTTTGTCGCAGGTGTTTTCGAGAAGGTTTTTGTTTATAGACAGCGATCTTGATTCTGAGCTGGTGCGTGCAGAGAGGCGATAGGAAGCGTGAGAGGAAGAGGGAGAAGGGTTTTCCAGGCATACTAGGGCATAGCGTGGCGTTATCATTTTGTTTTACTTGTGTTCAAGGCATGCTGTACAGACAAAAGCTATTCATTGTTTGACAGGCTAAAATATTACTTGAGAAAGTTGCATTTTTTGAACTATTACGGCATTCTAAATCGTTTGCATATTGAACGACGTCTATTCCCAAGCCAGTGACCCCTTTTCCTGAAAGAAATTATCATCATAATCACACCTGCCGTCTACATACTCCTTTTACATTTTACATTTCCGTTTTTACTGCTGTTGCTTCAAGTAGTTAAGACGGATCTCGACTGCTCTTCTGTGAGCCTCGAGCTCCTCGACCTTGGCTAGTTGCATGACAGCACTGCCGACGTTCTTGAGACCGTCAGCTGTGAGGTTAGAGCTGGTGATGTGCTTCTGGAATGAGCCCAGGTTGACGCCAGAGTATTGCTTGGCAAAGCCATAAGTAGCTATGGTATCGGTTAGCAACAGTAAAATATGCTGAATTCTGAAGGAAGAAACTTACGCAAGGAGTGGTTGACACCAGCAGAGTAGTCGCCAACACTCTCAGGAGTCCAGTGGCCAATGAAAACACTACCAGCGTTCATGACCTGATCGACAGCCTTCTCGGCATCCTTGATCTGGAGGATGAGATGCTCAGGAGCATACTCGTTGCTGATGCGCATAGCCTCCTTGATATCCTTGACCTGGACAGTAACAGAGTGGGCGATAGAGCCTCTGACAATGTCGACACGAGGGAGCGCAATAGCTTGCTTGTGAACCTCGTCTTCGATGGCCTGGAGCTCTTGTTCGCTTAGGTCAACGGCAATCAGGATGACCTGGCTGTCGACACCGTGCTCAGCTTGAGAGAGCAGGTCGGAGGCAACGAAGGCAGGGTTGGCGTCCTTGTCAGCGACAACAAGAACCTCTGAAGGACCAGCAGGCATATCAATGCCTACACCAGCGTTGGTGTCGTTGCTAACATGCATCTTGGCCGCAGTCACGAACTGGTTACCAGGTCCAAGAATCTTGTCAACCTTGGTCACACTCTCGGTACCGTAGGCAAGGGCAGCGACGGCCTGGGCACCTCCAGCCAGGACAATGCTCTCAGCACCAACCTTGTGAGCAACGTAAACGATCTCGGGGGTGATACGACCATCAGATCGGGGAGGCGAGGCGAAAACAATCTTTTGGCAGCCAGCGACCATAGCTGGGACACCAAGCATAAGAGCAGTACTGGGGAGAACAGCAGTTCCACCAGGGACGTAGAGACCGACACGCTCGATGGGCCTTGAAAAGCGGCTACAGACAATGCCAGGCATAGTTTCAACCTGAAGAGACTTCTCTTCCTGCTGAGCAGAGTGGAATCTTCGGATGTTCTCAAAAGAAACATCGATGGCCTCGATAGTCTCAGGAGAGATATCCATCAATTCCTTAGGGAAGGGAGCCTTGAGAACAGGAGATGTCAAAGAAGTGGCCTTTTCGAACTTGTGGGTGTAAGACAGAACAGCCTTGTCGCCGCCTGTTCGTACGTCCTCAATGATGGGCTGAATGATCTTCAAGATGGCGTCAGGGGACTTCTGGGAAGGTCTCTTAAGCTTCTCCACAAGGTCGGCTTGGGAGATCTTTGTAGAGTCGACTCGCTCCATAGCGATACGTCCATCAGCAGGCTTCTCAGCTGCTGGCTGTGATGGCTTCGCTGGAGCCTCCTCAGTCTTGATGCCTTCCTTCTCAGCCCACTTGCCCTTGGCATTGCCTGTTCTTCGCTTGACCTTGAGACTCTTAGCGTCCAGGTTAGCCTCAATGTCAGCGAGACTAACACCAGCGCCAACAGCCTTGGTCAAAGCAAAGTAAATCAAGTCTGCGGCCTCAAAAGCGATATTCTCCTTTGTCTTGCCATCGCAAAGCTCCTCTGCCTCTTCCATAATCTTGGCTCTAAGGAGCTTCTCATCTGAAAATAGGCGAGCAGTGTAGGAGCCCTCGGGGGCAGACTCCTTGCGAGATTTTAGTGTTTGCTCGAGAGCAGAGATACCACTGAGCTCGCCGAAGCACCCGAACTGCTGCAGGTGACAGAAACGACCCTTCTGGTTGACCACGAACTTGAGAGTGTCATTGTCACAGTCGAGGCCAATTCGCAACAACTCCTGAGTGTCGCCAGAGGTGAGTCCCTTCACCCAGAGGCCACGCTTACGGCTCTGGTAAACGCCGCCTTGTGTTCGCACTGCCTCCAGAATGCTTTCTTCGCTAGTATAAGCGAGACCCAGTGCGATTCCTGCGTCATCAGTGACAACAGTGGGAATCAATCCGTCAGCTCGGTCTGACTTCCAGTATGAGGCGATAACTTTCGATAGCAATAGTCGGCTCGAATCGTTCTTGTCGGTTGTTAATCCTGTGGAAGGAAGAATTGGGATTGCGTTGGCCTTCTTGGCCACTTCGAGGAATTTCTTGAGGTTGCTTTCAGGAGTGGGCTTGACGTAAAGGCTCTTGATCTGTTTAGACTGTGCGACCTCAATGAACTTGTCAACGTCACTTGATGAGACGTCAAAGTCCTTGACCAGTAAGCCGTGCTCGGTGGCTGCAGAAAGAATGAGTGACGAGACGGCAGGAATCACTCTTGCGCCGTACTGCTCGTACTCTGAGTAAGATTCCGAGGTTACAAACACCGTTCGTACCCCGCTATCAAGCAAAGCAATCACCTCGTCGGGGTCGCTCAAGCTTGTAGCGTCCATGTGGACATTGGTTCCAGCGCTGGGGCGACCCCAATCCTTGGAAGCTGTTTCGTAGAATGGAGCTCCAAGAACAGCAACCTCTTGACGGCTGAGGCCATCTTCGGCGGGTTGATCGTTGGGACTGGCAACGCTCACCAGAAACGGCAATGGGAGGGTTGTTTCCATATTGTAGTAAGGCATATAAATCGAATTGACGTCGATAGTAGTTGAAATTCTACCACACAAATTACCGAGATGATGTTTCTTATGAGTCAAGAAATCTCCCGAGAAAAAGTTGATGTAATGACTATGAGTCCTCCTGCATCGGCAGGATTTGGTGGGGCAGTCTTTGCCCCTCCATCTCTACGCCGGCCTGCCCCTACCAAAACTACCTCAAAATCCGGCTTGTCCCAGTGGACGAGATTTAAGGTGTGGTCTGTGCATAGAATCGCGACAGCATCTCGGATTATTAGAGTCTCCGAAGTACTACACGCATGCAACGGTGAAGCCAGTCGCAAAGGAAAGAATTCAATATTCATTAAGCTTTTAGCTTGGCATATTGAGCTACCTAAGCATTGAGCAATCGCATAAGCTCTGACTGGACTCTATCCTCTGCATACATCTACCACAAACTACGGCTGGAATCCATTACAAAATACGCGTCAATTAATAATAATCAGGCGAGATTCGGATTGGGCGCGCACTCACCTCGACCTTTAACGAACTGTCGCATCTCCGATACTCGTCTCGAACACCATACCATTACCAAGATGGCATCAAGTCAGCCACAGACCAATGGGGTTCCTGCTTCATCAGCGGGGACCTCACAAACAGTACCAAACACACAAACTACCGCCGCCTCGTCTAGCCAACCCGCTGCTACGGCTGCACAGAGTGCTCCTCCTCCTCCAGCGCCATCGACAACCGTCCCTCGACCTCGCGATTCTCGCCTCATCGAGCTTCTACTCACGTCCCAAGGTGTCACCGCTTACGAGCAGCGCGTGCCTCTCCTCCTTCTCGATTTCGCCTACCGTCACACATCCTCCGTCTTGAGCGATGCTCTTCACCTTTCTGGCGACCCATATGTTACGCAGGCAGGCTCCAAGCCATCAGCAAATTCTGGCGCCATCTCAGCACCAGCGGGTGACGCCGCAGTGACAGCCAACGCTGTCAAGCTCGCTATTGCAGCCCGACTTAGCTATCAATTCCGGGGAGGAAACGCCGGCGGGGGCATCAGCAAGGAATACATGCAAGAGCTTGCGCGCGAGCGGAACAAGGTGGCACTGCCAAAGATCGTACCAAGCGAATGGGGTGTCCGACTACCAAGCGAGCGGTTCGTGCTTAGTGGGACGAGCTGGGGTCTTAAGGATGTATGGGATGAAGATGAGGATGACGAAGATGAAGAAATGGACCAAGGGGGTGATGCTATGGAGGGCATTGAAGGGCCTGAACCTGAGGATATTGGTGGAGATGGTGTGGAGGGTGGCACTGTCGAGGATATGTTCGGCGAGGATGTCGACGAAGAAATGGCAGAGGAGGGCTAGGTGCCCGTCTTGCCATTCGGCGGAGAAGCATAAACTGGAACACATGTGAATGGTGTTAATGGCGTTCAGGACAACCTGGGTAACGGGTGGTGGATTTGTTCTACTAGGCTATGGAGCGGCTAATCAAACATGAAATAGTTGACCTGACATTTTGATGAACAACTGCAGGAGCTATATAAATATCGGTTTTCTGCCACCTAGCTGGCTAAAGAAAATCATAGAATTTCTGCCCCCTGCCCCCTGCTGTAAAAATGATCCTGCATTTATGATTTACTCGGGTCAGCCAATAACTGGTCCTATTAAAAAACCAGTTCAAGCTTGGGATCGCACATGGCCAAATACGGGCGAAAGTACATTCAATACACAATTATCACAACTCCATGTTACCTAGTATGAACAGAGGAAATCTTATGGTACACTAGGCCTGTAAACGGTATCTCATACACTCTATACCCTGGTTTCGATTTTCACAACTCCACTAGCCCTCTCTAACTTAAAACTTGGGCTTCATGGTGTTGCGAAGTCTCTGGTAGTCGAAGAGACCCTCGATGGTTCCCACAGCGCTGACAGCAATATCACGGTCCCAGAGTTTTCGGTTGGCAAAGTCCATAATGTCCTTCTCGGTAATGGCGTCAATCTTGCGCTCAATCTCGTTAGGGGCCATGCGGCGGCCAGTGGTGATAAGCTGTCGGCCAATGTCCTCAGCAACAGCGGTGGTGCCGTCCAGGGACAGAAGGATGGAAGCCTTGAGCTGAGCCTTAGCACGCTCTGTCTCAGAGGCGCTGACGTTGGTGCAGAGACGCATCCACTCACGGATAGCGAAGTGGACAAGGTCGTCAACTCGGTCAGGCTTGTCGGAAACGAGGTAGATACCCCAGAGACTGGAACAAGTTAGTCATAGTGCAATAAAAGGCGACATATCAGGACTTACCCAGTGTCGTTGTAGCTGGTAGAGAAGCTCATGAAGCTGTTGGCAAGATCGTGCTTGTGAACCCAGCCGCTGAGCTTGCTGCCCTGGTGGGGAGCCTGGCCAACAGCCTTGTCGTAGTTGCCAACAATAGCCTGAGCAACGAGAGCAGTGAAGTAATCCTCGGAGTTCCAGCTGACACCCTCAACGGCGAGAGCGATGTTGGCAGTGGGCATACCATCATCTCGGACACGGACGTCAGAGCCCATAAAGTCAGCCTTCTGCTTGGAGCGGAGGTAGGCACTGTTCTGAGGGCCGCTGGTGGGAAGACCGGCGAAGTGCTTCTCAGCGAGCTCGACAAGCTGCTCGTGGGGGATACCACCGGCACCAACAAGAACCATGCGGTCAGCAGTGTAGTTGTTCTTGATGTAGTTGGTAAGCTCGGTTCGGGTGATGTCGCGGATGTTCTGGCGAGGGCCGAGGATGGTGCGGCCAAGGGGCTGGTGCTGGAAGGCAGTGGCGTGAAGGTGGTCGAAAACAACCTCTTCAACCTGCTTCTCAACCTCCTCGGACTCGCGGAGGATAACGTCGCGCTCACGCTCGATGGCGGATTCCTCGAGCTTGGAGTTCTGGAGAATATCGGAAAGGATGTCGACACACTGGGGAACATCAGAGTTGAAAGCCTTGGCGAAGTAAACGGTGTTCTCGCGCTGGATGAATATTAGCATTATTCAACCCCATATCCCTTCATCCGACTGACCGAAGTGTAGGCGTTCAAGTGACCACCCATGTTCTCAATCTCCAATTCCAATTGCTGCTGAGTTCGCTTGGCGGTACCCTGATGACATTGTTAACGATGAATCTCGGCCAATTGATGGGTTGTCGAACCTTGAAAGCGAGATGCTCAAGGAAGTGGGCGGTACCGTTGTTCTCGTCAGTCTCGGCTCGGGAACCGGCATCGATCCAGACACCGACGGTCGACGTTTGCGCGAAGGGCGAGTGCTCGGTAGCGACCTAGTGGTTACAATTGTCAGGAGCCCATTCCGAGGTGGTTCTCGAAGCCAATTGGCCTCAGGCGATGATGCTCACAGTCAATCCATTCTTGAGAGTTGAAGTCTGAGTCTTGCCGACGGTAGAGGGAGTGGCAAAGCCTCGTGTGAAGGGAGCGGAGGCCGAAAGACCAGCACGGTTTCGCAGACCTCGCGAGAGGTTCAAAGCCAGTCTCCGGGACGCCATGACGCAGGTTTGGAGGGTCGACGCTGAATTGAGTGGTTTGATGAAATCTTTCGATCTGGCTCGGCTAGAAGCTTTACTGAGATAATTTGCAGCCTGAGCAATTAGGCGGGCGGATTAGTCATTCCGACCATCTCCGAATCAGAGCAGCTTACTTTGTGATATGAACCAATAAGAGGCGTTCATTACTAACCACTTTCAACTCCATCTAAGTCTCCACTCTGATCCAAGGCCTGCCCGTTTTCGTCTCTGAAGCAGTGAACATCTATGACAGAACTTCAATGCGCATACATTACATGACTGTCTATATTATCCAGCAAGAAAACTGTTTGCTATAGTTGCATGATTCTACGACTCTGTCTTAAATTCCCGAGAAGTTCTCACAAGCCTGATACACAATTGTTCCTGCCTCCAGAAATTTGATTCCTTAAATAAACACATCTCGACATTAAAGTCTGCTCTCATCACTCTTACTTCAACTGCAATGCCTTCTGACGATTACAACTTTGGCGAAGTCTTTCAGAAAATATACGTTGCTAAGCAGAAACCTCCCCCGCTTCCGGTTTCTGAGAATATGAAAGTTGTTCTGCAGAGCTTTCCGCCTCTGGGGCAAGTTACCTCAGTTCGAGGCAAGGAGGTTACCCTAACCACTGTTCTTGAGATCCCCAAGTCTCGTGCAAACGAGTCCTGGGAGGTCTCAGCATGGCACTCCGTAGATGATTCAGACTGGAAAGATACGCAACTGTCATCTGTTCCGGATGTCTCAGCTCCTCAAACTTTGCAAACATTGGATGACTCTATGTCTCGTTTCTATTTCTCCTCGTCTGTCTCGTTTGAGGCTTCGTTCCAGTTTACTCTCAAATTTCGTCACAATCCTGATGCTGAATGGAGATGGATCCGCGATGAACAAGGCCTCAATGACGGGCTGATTGTCAATACTTCTGTTGGGGCTTCGTCCAGCAACCTGTCCGATCTGATACCTGATATTAACTCCAAGGACTGGACCATTAAATCCCATTTGAGTCAATCGCCTCGAACTTCACTCTGGTCTCTTGAAGCAGCCATTCCGCCTGCAAATGGAGACGATTCCAGTTATAAGGACATTACAATCGGTACTCCTTGGGTCACCTTTGCAAGGTAAGTTTGACTGATGGATTTGACAAGGCATCTAAATCTTAAACATCCATCTTCTCTGACCGGGTATAGATGGTTCTCACTTGTCCGTTTGTGGTCACCATGGCTTGCTCCTCGACACGGAAAGTCGCACTTTTCCCTTGATAAAGATGGAGTCCTTTGTTGTTTCTTAAACCCACAAGGCAAAAGCCTTGTTTTTCTCGCTGTTGGCGGTGTCGGCCACGTCTTGCCAGTTTTCCGAAGCGAATCAGATGGTAAAATTCAAGTTCATGTAAGTACCCATAACACAGCTCTGTGCTGCTCCTAATGACATAGGCCCGAAACGACGGCCTTTCTGACGAGAATGCTGTGATCCTTGTTTCGGAGGGCGATGATTTCGATTGTGCTGTGGCTTCAGTAATGTACCATGCTAGAAACTTGGTTTCAGTAACGAAGCAGGCCAGTGACGAATGGTCCCACGAGGTATCTGCTTTGGTGAACGACTTCAAACCAGAGTGGCTAGAATACTGGTTTGACGGACTCGGATTTTGTGTGTTCTTGGTTCTATCCACATGTCGAAAGCTGAGTGACAAACTAACGCAACATAGGTACATGGAACGCCCTTGGACAGCAACTAACAGACCAGAAAATTTTCGATGCCCTCGACAAGTTGGGCGAGCATGACATCAGCGTCTCAAGTCTCATTATCGATGATAACTGGCAGTCGATCGACTATCAAGGTCCAAGCCAGTTCCAATACGGTTGGAAAGAATTTGAAGCCGAGCCCAAAGCTTTCCCTAAAGGCCTAAAGGCCACTGTATCCCATATTCGCAAGAATCACCCGCATATTCAGCATATTGCTGTGTGGCATGCACTTCTGGGTTACTGGGGCGGTATTGCCCCTGATGGGAAGCTTGCTAAGGCATATAAGACCATTGAGGTCACACGGGAGGATGCAGACCGCCGCAATCTTCCTTTAGGTGGTAGAATGACTGTGATCGCCCAAGAGGATGTTAACCGCTTTTATGATGACTTTTACAGATTCCTCTCAGATGCTGGAGTTGATGCTGTCAAGACGGACGCCCAGTTCATGATTGATACATGGGTTGAAGCCGCGCCTCGTCGAGACCTCATCAGCACTTATCTTGACGCTTGGACTATCTCTACTCTGCGTCACTTCAGTGCAAAGGCTATATCATGTATGTCCCAAATGCCGCAAGCTCTCTTCCACTCGCAGATGCCCACGAACCGACCTACGATTCTGGTTCGTAACTCGGATGACTTCTTCCCTGAGATACCTGCATCTCATCCATGGCATGTATGGACAAATGCACATAACTCCATCTTCATGAGTTATCTCAACGTGCTTCCTGATTGGGACATGTTTCAAACTGTCCACGAGTATTCCGGATTCCATGCTGCGGCTAGATGTATCAGTGGAGGACCTATCTACATTACTGATGTTCCTGGTGAGCATGATATGGATCTTATCGGGCAGATGACTGGTCTCACTCCGCAGGGAAAGACTGTCATTTTCCGACCAAGCACCTTAGGAAAGACAGTGAACCCTTATGTTGGATACGACGATGACTTGCTCCTCAAAGTGGGAAGTCACCATAGTAAGGGCCACTCTAGTATGAACTGCTCGGCTGGAACTGATCAGAATGTAGGAGCTTCACATACTGGTTACCCCATCCTTGGTATCTTCAACACATCTTCCAGACCTTTGACCGAGATCGTTCCTCTCTTAAGCTTCCCTGGTATAAACCCAGGTTATTACGTGGTTCGCGCTCATACCACGGGCAAGGTCTCACAACCAACAACACTTGAGGGGTCAGGTTCCTTGTTTACCACTTCACTACCCGTTCGAGGATATGAGATATTGTCTGCCTACTCCCTGGCGCGTCTATCCAGCACCAAGCACGGCGACGTTTACGCCGCAAACTTGGGCTTATTAGGTAAGATGGCAGGTGTCGCGGCTGTCATTATGAACGATATCAAACAAGACGGCCATAATAGCCGTGTTTTGCTAGTCACACGCATTAAAGCATTTGGTACACTAGGTGAGTGGCGTCGTTCCGTACAATGTTTACTGTAGTCTCATATTGGTTACAGGAATCTACATCTCTGCACTCCCCAGCCTGACCATCGAGGGAGATTTTTTGATTACGATCCAGGAAAAGGTAATTCCCTTGCATACAGTGGCCATTTCAACCGCCGACAAGCATGTACTTGAGATCGATGTTGGAAAAGCGTGGAAGGAAATGGGTCTCGAAAGTCGATGGAGCAATGACGTCGAGGTCAAAGTGCACATTGGTCTTTGAGACTGATCACCATTAACAGCGTGGCGACAAGCGCCGTTTTAGGGCATAAGTAGAATTGAGAAGACTTGAACCTCATGTAAATGTGTGTATTAGATAAAATCTGATTGAGTTTGATACTGCTTGCAGTATAAGGCCAGACGGGTCGCATAAAAACAGGCATACCAAAACTCTCTCGCCGTCTGAGACTTAGCGTAATGACAAAAGTTTTAGGTTAGCTTTAGGCCAGCTTAAAGCGGTATTCACACCAAAGCCTTTTGTCAACTTCCTTTGGTGTGCCTCTTTTGTTGCTACCCATCTGAAAGCTAATTGCGACTGATCGAAGTTTGACTGTAGGGTAAGCTTCAGTTCGGGCATCAATTAAACCACAAAGGTTAGCGAGCTGGAAAAACTAGCAGGAGCTCTGCAAAAAAAAAAAATAAGTCGCCCCACTTGCCTCGACTGGGTGTTCGTTCGTCCAAACAGAGAAGGAAGGAAGTGCCCCTCCATTATCGGCGCCCCGTTCCCAGGGTCCCGCGTCCCATAAAAAAGTTTTTGATGCGGCACCACCATTCTTTTCTTCTTTCTTTCTTTCGGGAAGAAGCGTTCTATCAATCTTAGCAGTCGATAAAGGCCAGAGCTTGCTCATCGACTCGTCTCGTCTTCGACCTCATTTTCTTTAAGTCTTCTTTTATATCTTCCATAATGTCTGCCTCAGTGCTCGACTACACCAAGGCCCTTGAGGTTCTCAAGGAGTACAAGCAAAAGGATGGCCTCGACATCCACGAGCTTATGGACACAACCAAGCACGGTGGTCTGACCTACAATGACTTCCTGCTTCTCCCTGGCTACATTGGCTTCGCTGCCTCTGAAGTCACTCTCGATTCGCCCATCACCAAGCGCATCACTCTCCGAACACCCTTCGTTTCGTCTCCTATGGACACTGTCACGGAGCACGAGATGGCCATCCACATGGCTCTCCAGGGTGGTCTAGGTGTTATTCACCACAACTGCTCCCCCGAAGCCCAGGCCGACATGGTCCGCAAGGTCAAGCGATACGAGAACGGTTTTATCAATGACCCTATCGTCATCGACCAGAACACCACTGTTGGTGAGGCAAAGGCTCTCAAGGAGAAGTGGGGTTTCGGTGGTTTCCCAGTCACCGGTAAGTAATACATACAGACAACTCGCTTTCACACCTGGTTGCATGATTATACACCCTTTCATATAACTTTCGTTCCACCGTATAGACTATTGTCATGGGGAGAAAATATACTATGAACAACCACTTCATCAATTTTTTTATGGTCGCATTGCCCCGCACAGGAATAATAGACTAATGAAAAATTTTAGAGGATGGCAAGCTTGGATCCAAGCTTGTTGGTATTGTTACCAACCGAGACCTCCAGTTTGAGGAGGACCTTGAGCAGCCCGTCTCCAATGTCATGGTTAAGGACCTTGTCACTGCTCCCGAGACCGTCACTCTTCTCGAAGCCAACAAGATCTTGTCTAAGTCTAAGAAGGGCAAGCTTCCTATCGTCGACAAGGACTCTAACCTCGTCTCCATGATCTCTCGATCCGATTTGACCAAGAACCAGCATTTCCCTAATGCTTCCAAGCTTCCCGACAGCAAGCAGCTCCTCTGTGCTGCTGCCATTGGCACTCGTCCCGAGGACAAGCTCCGTCTCAAGAAGCTTGTTGAGGCTGGTCTCGATATCGTCATCCTGGACAGCTCCCAGGGTAACAGTATGTACCAGATTGAGATGATCAAGTGGGTCAAGAGCGAGTTCCCTGGTGTCGATGTCATTGGCGGAAACGTCGTGACTCGAGAGCAGGCTGCTTCTTTGATTGCTGCTGGTGTTGATGGTCTCCGAATCGGTATGGGCAGTGGCTCTGCTTGTATCACTCAGGAGGTTATGGCTGTCGGTCGTCCCCAGGCTGCTGCCGTCTACAGCGTCAGCCGCTTCGCTGCTCGCTTCGGTGTTCCTTGCATTGCCGACGGCGGTATTCAGAACGTTGGCCACATTGTCAAGGGTCTTGCGCTGGGCGCCTCTACCATCATGATGGGTGGTCTCTTGGCTGGTACCACCGAGTCTCCTGGTACTTCTTTCGTCTCTCGCGAGGGTAAGCTTGTCAAGGCTTACCGAGGCATGGGCAGCATCGACGCCATGCAGGACAAGAAGGCCGGCAACGGTGGCAAGGACAGCCAGAAGAGCAACGCTGGAACTGCCCGTTACTTCTCTGAGGGTGATAGCGTCTTGGTCGCTCAGGGTGTTTCGGGTGCTGTGGCTCACCGAGGGTAAGTTCTATCCACATGATGAACAGAATCTTGAAATGCTAACATGACCAATAGTTCGATCCAGAAGTTCGTTCCCTACCTCGCTGCCGGTCTCAAGCACTCTCTTCAGGACAGTGGTATGACCAGCCTGTCTGGCATGCACAAGTGCGCTGAGGCTGGTGAGCTCCGCTTCGAGCTCCGCACAGCCAGTGCTCAGTTGGAGGGCAATGTGAACATGGAGTCTTATGAGAAGAAGCTTTACGCGTAATGACATGTATGGAAAAATGACAGGATGATGGATTGGGATACGGAAAAAAATTGGGATGGTTTATTTTACATGCAATCACTTGCATTGAGGGAATTGGGCACAAGATTCAGAGGGTTTTTGGGATGAGGATAAAAGAGCCTCGATAAACTGTAGATCTGAATAGGCGTTTGTCCAACCACTAGAGGTGCGGCGCGGGCGTTTTGCTGTCTGACTGTCTGAACAAATCGACAGAGGCAGAGGTCATGAATGAAATTTTTATTGATACCCTCAGGATACTGAAGTGCTGCCGGTTGGTTCGAGTTGTGATACCTCATGTGATGGTCAATGTTTGACAGGAAATGCAATCATTGTGTGGAATTTGAGCCTTAACTGAACTGTCAGGCTAGAGTACTGTTGACTACTTACATCTTAGGTAACTCGTATGCTTGTCCGATATGGAAATCACCGAAATATCAAAAGCACAGACAGTTCACCTGGAAAGCATCATGACATGACATGACAAGCCGAGCCATGCCCCAAAAGGGAAGGCGAAGTGGTGGCTCATTAACAAGGGTCTATGCAGCTGAAGCTGAATTTTTTTAGAGTTTCATTACTGCCTTCAAGATCGTCAACATCGTATTGATCCTGTTCACTCAGCTTCGCCCTTCAGAAAAGAAGAACAGTAGCAAATATATGGGAATCCTTGATGATTCGACATCATGACATATGTTCGAATTGAAGCAGAAATATTTGATATAAATAATTAAAAAAGAAAATGACCGTTCTGGTCACTGGGTATAATCCATTCGCGCGTACCCGTCCGCGCTCCGAGCCAATTCACATGCAAGCCCATTACGCAGCTGCTGTCTCACATGTCCTGTTTTCTTTTCTTGTTATGTCATGCTGGTGCATCTATTCATTTTAATCAATCTTTCCCCTGGTCAAATTGGCGTTTCTTTTAGTACTGAGGCTGGGGCTGATGAGGGTTGTAAGCCTGTTGAGGTGGAGGAGACTGGTAACCCTGTTGCTGCTGGTGCTGAGGGAGATGATAGTCAGGTTGAGGAACCTGCTGCTGAGGGTTGGGCTTCTGATCCTGGTACTGCTGCTGCTGAGGCTGGGCATTTGGCATATGCATGCCCTCCTTCTGAGCCTGGTAACCCTGTGTGATAGGGCCCTGAGAAAGACGAGCTTTGACTTCGTTGTCCTGCTGGATGAGAGCACAGCAGAGACACCAGTAACTAACACAGCAGTCGCCCATGCCGCTACCCTTGATGCCGAATCGCTCACGGATCTCTCCTCGCTTCATCATGGAGTAACTGTGAAATAATATGTTAGTTGACAATCCGAAGAAGACGTTGGGTGTAAGTCTTACATCCAACCACAGCCGGTAACGCATTGGATGGCGCAGAAAATAAGAGTATCGCTGTTGCATGTATCGGCAGTTTGCATCGTAGGGTCTCTCATTCGGTCGGAAGTTTTACCCAGCACTATAACCACAACTATTAGTCTTTCAATTGCGATAAGATTCCTTCGCAAACAACATACGGATACAAGGACAGAAAGTGCCAAGCATGCAGGAACCGCATGGCGAGCAATTGCAGAGGTTGCTCTGCCATTCCTGGTTCTGGACGTTGGGTCCCTGAGAGTATTGCTGAGCCATTGTGATTGATGTGTGAGTAGATTGACAGTTGTCGATTTGAATTAACTGAAGTGAAGCAATAAAGATATATAGAAGCCAAGGAGAAGGAATGTGGTTGGGTTAAAGGGAGAAGAGAAAGAGAAGAAACCCTTGCCAAGACAGACTGGACGATAACGGTTCCTTATTAAGAGACGAACTCCTGCGGACAAACAATCTGACATCGTCTCGTCTAGGCACGGCAATCGCCTTTTGTTTCAGGCCGGGCGTAACACAGCCCAAGGTCCCACGGTCTCAAAGCTTCAGCTCTAAGCCTGCATGTTCACTAGGGCGCCCTTCATTTCAATGATAGACAGCAGGGGAGCAGGGTCAGCACAGTAGCGTAGCGGAGTCAAGCTCCAAGCCGGCTGACGCCTCTAACCCAGAACGAATAACTGGAAAAACACCCTTCGGTTGCAGAAAGTTACCGCATTGGTACATATCAAAGCACGTTACCTCATAGATAGTCTGTGCAGCTTGTACAAACCTATACGAAGTCGGCAATCGAGGTGCCGTACAGTACTTGAAGCTCATTACGGTATTAGAGCAGCTGCTGAAAAGGTAGTTCAGCCCCCGCCGGCTCTGCTTTAGCGTCCTAGGGCTGACATCCATGGTTACAGTGGATAATGCTGGCATAAAGCCCTCCGAGGCCCCCTACAGGCTGCAGCGTACGATACAGTAACAGCCTTGGTGTGGATCCGATGGAAGCTTTGCACCGTGCAGAGTATCACCAACACCATCTCGAGATTAATACAGCTCAAGTTGGTTACATGTCTGATCTGCCATGAGTTAGCGACCAACAGTGTACTGTAGTCATCCAACGCAATCCCATCCAGTCGGAATTGAGGGAGTCGAAGACAAGTTTCAGCTCAGGCTTTTTTATAGGACAGCCTAGACAGATTTTGGCCACCAGCGCGAAGGTTACAGCGCATCTAGTGATATTCTTAGAGGAAAGGAACATCCCTTTTAGAACTGTTTGGGCCAATTAGAGCATTATAGACAAGGTGCTAAACTAGCTCCTTGATCAGATGGAAGGATTTGGACACTCGAAAGTAATGCCCAGTGGGAGTTTTATTTTGCCAACAAATGCAACATGCCACATCGATTGGCCTCTCGTAGCATTGCTGTTAACTTGCAGGCTGATGAGCTCGCGAGTCGTTAACCTTTTTTGCGGCCGTTGGTCGACTGAGTATCACATAGTCAGGTATCACCATCTTTCCTCCTCTTAGCTTTCGCTCCCTCGGGGAGTAATCATCTTTTGTGAATCCCAGCTTTTCATAGAATTTGAGCGCAGACTTGTTGCTCACGAAACATGTGAGCATGGCCTTTTCGATGCTTGGTATGTTCTCTGCAACGTCCATGTAATGACCCATGAGCTGTTTGCCTAGACCGGTTCTTTGCAGAACGCTGTTAGCCTAACAGCCCTGTGTGTTTCTATATCTGGTTCACACCATCAAATCCAAATTCCTCTGACGTACCAACATATCCCTGTTGAAGTGCGGAATTGGTTTTCAGTGAACATCATGTTGGACGACTTACCCTTGGAGTTCTGACTTTAGATGAATCTCGTAGCAGTAAACCACTGGCTCATGGTTCTCAAAAGTTGGCATAAAAGACGTGAACCCTTTTATGCTACCTTGACCGTCTTTTATCAAGATGTATCGAAGATCTGGTGACCTCATCTCCTTCTTCTTCCCAGCCGGATGCCACCCAAGAGATGAGTTGCGATAGTCTGCACCGCTAGTCTCATCGACCAAGTTGTAACATGCTTCCAAGTCCTCATCACTCATACATGTAGGCCGTGCAAGACTTAAAGACAAGGTTGATTCGTCTTTGGGATGTTTCCATTCCGACCAACCGTCACTAAAACACATGTGTCACAAATTGGCCCAAAATTTGTGCTGAGGGCCAAGACTCACCTCGGCTTTAAATATTGTGTAAGAAACTCATCGTCTGGGATCTTATTGGCGATTTCGATTGGGTTTTCTGTCCTTTGTCGTCTTCTCCCTACAAGCCTTTTTGGTTCTTTCGTATCATCCGTAGCCGTCATTCTGGTGACTCGAAACAAATTATGATGGAAGAAGGATAAAAGTATTGTGACGAACAAATCCAAGGGATTGGATCTTTATCAATACGATTGTACCTGCCATTAACAACTTCTTAGACCCAAGGGCGCCTTCCCTCAGTGGACAACCCAGACCCGTTGGATAGCCGAAGTTAGTCCGACAACGATGTGAAATCACCAGTTGAAGCTTTTCATCATCATTATCGCTACCAATTTCAAGTGATGAACATATTCACTATTTCACAGCCGAAGAGGTAGTAACCGGTGGAATGGTCTTCAGCACTCGTCTGCTGACTTTCAGCCGTGGCTATGCCACCACACGCCCAGGCGGTACTCGTCTCAAGCCTACACTAAGTCTCGACCAGGTACGTTACGAGAGTCTAAGTCTGATATGAAACAAATCCCTAATGGAGGGTAAAATCATCTAGTTCATTCAAAGAGGTCGAGTCTTGGCATTCTATCGCACTATTCTGCGCGGTACGAAAAAGATTGCTGATCCTACAACAAGAGCCGAGTCTCGAAGATACGCTCGTGATGAATTTGAGAGACGTCGCAATGTGACAGACTCTGTATGTTTCCTCCCACCCTTCACTGCTTGTTGGCCACGGCTGACTTGATCCCCCGCAAAGGCACACGTTCGATATCTCCTCTCAGTTGGCAAGACGGAGTGGGAAGGCATGGAGAGGTATATCGATGGTATGTAGCGCAGCAAAGTTGTAATTGTAGTTGTAGTTGTACATGACGGACAAGACTTCAGTCCCCCAGCGCTGTCCCGTCCATCTTTCTTCCTCAACCTCTCAGAAGACTATTCCAAGGCTTCCGTTGACGCTTCGCAAGAAGGAAACGTCAAGTGTCTTTGCTCGTTCTATGACGCCGTCTAGAAATGTCCGATGTCGCAATTCGTTAAAATAATCGTACACTTTCCTCCCGTATCTCGTAAATTCGCATGTTTTAACCTTGTCGTTGCTTGTGTCGAGGGTTCGCCTTGCAGATGATGTACAAGTATCCGTTATGTCGCTTGCCGGCCTTTCTTCGAACAACCTGAAAGTGTGTGAGCAGTTAATTGAGACACAAAAGAAGCTCGGGATAGCAAGTTGATCTTGCCCTCCGTGTTTGCTTCCTCTCACCTTGCAGTGCTCGCATCGCTTTTTGACGGAACTGTGGACCTTCATGCCTCGAGTCTGCTGCATCAATCCGTTTCCGAGGGCTCGAGAGATGGGTGTTGTCGCGGGGCTGGCAAAGAGCGACCAAGGAGCGCGAGTCGCAAAAGCCCCGAGGGCATTGCTCGGGGTCAATGACCTCGCTGATAGCGTGAATGCGCGAAGAAAAGAGGCCATCGTGGTTCGCTTTGGAGGCTGACAACTCTGACTCTAAGCAAAAGTTCTATTCTATTCATGGATCGTTGAGGTTTGCTCCACGAGCCGGATCGTCGAATCACGTGCGACGCACTCACCCCAGAATCCACTTTTCTTGTTCCTACCTTATTCAACCTCCATCTATGAGTTGTCTCTAACAACATGTGTACTTGTTTGTTCGTAATTTCATACGAGAGCGTCTTGTAGGGGAACAACTCACTCAGTAAATCTGCTCTTTTAACTTGGAAACTCTTGGAGTCAGATGTTGCTGTTCTCCACAAGAGATGGGCCTTTTACGAAGTATCAGACATCATGCCTTCCTTAGATCCTACGAAACGTTACCAAATTGAAGCACTCAAAACACTAGCACGATGAGGCATTCATGCAAAGAACTTGATTTACTAGCTTGAGTACGTGTCGGGAGTCTCCTAGGTGCCTTTCTAGTCACCGATACAAGCAATGTACCCTATTTCTCCCATTAAACCCAAGCCAAGATCCGTTATCAAAACCACAAGCATTCCCAATGTTTACACTGCAAGCATGGTTCTTCACCAAAATCCCTCCTTCACCTTGCCATTTGGAGTCCAGAAGTCATCTCCTTCGTCCTCATCATCGCCATCGCCAGTGCGGAAGATGTCCTTGCAAGGTTCGTCCAGAGTCTTGTACATGGCGACCGCGCTGTTGAAGGTATGAGTCGGCGGGATCCGACTGTAGCCAGGGCGACGAGCTGGCGGTCTGCCCTGGGTTTCATCATGGTGGTCGGGTACACCGTCGGCGGAAACCATACGAATCAGGGCAGGTGTAGGCACAACTAGAAAGAGGTCGGGGTAAAAGTGCAGTGAGACAAGAGATAGGGCTCTCTTCGCATCTGCAATCAAAGCAGCGTCTCGGGCCTTTTGTCGTAATCCGTCTGCCTTCAAAAGGGTAGCCAAAGTGGGCAAGCCCTGCACGCTGTCGAAGTGAAATTTTTGGTCGCGAACCAACTCAGTCGCGTGCGGAGGCTGATAGAAATCGCCGTCGGGCAAAAGAATCATCGAAGGGGCAGGGTCGCGCACGGCTTTGGTGGTCTTCAACCGAATAAGATCTCGTCCTTCGGCAAGAATGGGGGCATCGATGTTGAAATCATTAGGCTTCCAATCAGGATAGAAGCCAGCCATGATGCCCTTGGCCTGTAGCTTCAGATGGTCATCCTCGTCATCCAATGTGCGGCGCAGCATGCACGCGGAACAACGTCGAACGTGAGACTGTAGGTTGATCTGGTCGTTGGAAAAGAACTCATTCAAGAGTTCATGGCCACAAGAGCAGCAGAATGCGACACGCTTGCCCATCTTGTCCAAGTAATACCTGGGCCAGTCTTTGCCGAGGGACTCAAGACCACCTCGCACGGCTTTGACCAAGTCGTACATGGCTTGCATGATCGCGCCCTCATCCTTAGACTTAGCTGCCTTCAGGTCGAGAAATCGGTAGAGTCCGTCCAGAAACGCGAATACCTTGCCGGGCACCATAGGAATGTTGGACAGGTATGTCATGAAAGCGGCATTCTCGTCCATCAGGAGCCCAATCTTCATTTTGCGGGACTTGAGAACAGCCAGCATGACGACCTCGAGAACGCCTCGCTGCAAGCGGTCGTTGTTCTGACTCTTCCAAGAAAATCCGTAGGTTTCGAACTCCCAATCAGACTTATAGGGCATTCCGGCGTGGTATCGTGGATAGAAATCGAGAGTTTCCACGTGCGGGAGATTCTGCTTATCTCGCTCCAGGTTGACCTCATGGATGAGGTCCAGTAGGAAAATGACGTCTCCCAAGTGCAGCATCGGACATTCATAGATACCAAGCATCTTGACGTGAGGGCATGCTCGAATAATGATAGCCAGCAGGTTTCGATCAAGAAGGGGAGTCTTGTGGAAGTGCAACACTTCGATAAGTTGGCTACGGTTGATGATGGCGAACACTAATGGAAAAGTTAGCATGTTGTCTGAGTGACGGAAAGCAATGTGACTTACGAAGATGCATGGTCTGAGTGAGAGCAACCTGTCGAGACATGGAAAAGTCCTGTTCGGGCGCGGGGTCGATGGCTTTTTCGAAAGCTTTCATAAGGTCCTTTTGAGCTGGGATCGACTGCGCCATTTTGATGACATCCTCGGTGTATCCGTAGTGGTTCAGGATGTGCAGAACTTTCTCGTCATCTTCCTGGTCGGATTCGACCGCGTAGTTGTATGGAGATTTGAGGCCACAGAAGTCTTGAATGAACAGTACGAGGTTGCGAATGTTGGTGCGAGATGAATGCTCCTCGAGTCGGAGCTTGGCCAAGCGTCTACGGCCACCCTTGAATTCCTTCTGGGTGCCTGTGGGGGATAGACAAAGGAAGACAGAAGATCCGGTGGGAGGTTCGTGGTAGCTAGCAGTGGTAAAATCCCAAACCGCCATACCCTTGGAAAGCTTAGCCCAAGGATAAGGATACGCCTTGGCCAGAGACTCAAGCTGCTTAATACCTTGGGAGGCGATCATCTTTCCAAAGACCAAACCATAAGGCTCCTCGCTATCCAAGATATTGAAGAGGCTTGAAACTGAAGTTTTGGCAAGATGGGAGGGCATCTTTGTCATGTCCTCGCAAGTGGTGTCTACCAAAAGGTTTCGAGATTCAATGTAAGTGCCCAGAAAATGAGCAGTGAGCTTGCCGGAGTCGATGAAGTTGTCTCTCGAAGCATGTCGGTTGTCATTGTCCTTTCGCTTTAAATTGAAATCATCGAGGACCTCGCGGACTGACTTAGTGGTGACCAAGGGATGGTAACCGTTCTCTTCAAGGCGCTTGCAGGCCACTTTTGGGTCGTACTTGACGACGGACATTTTGGCTTCCTGTACTTGGCTAGAACCAAATATTGAGCTTCTATGGTAGCCAATAGTTCTGCTGTGCTCCAAAGGCACTTCTTTATTGAGGTTAGTTCGCTTCTTCTTGGACCTTCTTGCCATATTTGCGAGAGATGAAGGCGATTTATGTGAGAGTGGGAGTTGATAATATGGTATATAAGAACACCGATGAGTGGGTAATGTGAGATAAGAATAAGACGAGGTGGTGAGAGGGAGTTTTTATGAGGGTGAGAGGGCGCGAGGGCGAGAGAGCGGATGAAGAAGTGTTATGGAGAAGAAAGAGAGTGTGGGTAGTATATGGTGAGGAAGTGGGCGGGAAAGGTTATTAGCAAGGTGCAGGTGTGAGCAAACGATGAATGCAGGCAGCGTTTGTAAGAGAGGAGTGGCTATGGGGCTGCTCCAAAAACGTTTCAAAGTTGGAGAGAAAGAAGCTCGAGAAGAATAAAATCGCACTTACCAAAATGAACAAATGATGGTCCGTTCCAAGATGAGTTAATAGTGGGACAAAGATCAAAGTAGAAATTAGGTATCCCAGTGTTTCAAAGACGTTTTGTGTAGGTAGTCAAGATAGAAGAAGTAGGAATCGGATATCTACATGAACGAACAGTCAGCACCGAGATGTGTCGCACAAGGTGTGCAGGAGTGTAGAGGGCAGAGAGAGAAGGGAAGCGGGTGATGCTATCATCCAGAGAAGAGAGGAAGGCGATGATGCGGTGATATCTTACCTCTAGAGAAGAGACGTGATGGTGTTGAGATCAATAGAGCATCCAAGCCAAGATGGTATAGGATGATGCCCTTGATGATGATGATGATGTTGTTGTTGTTGTGTGAGGGAAGAAAAGAAGGGATGGAAGAAGAGAGAGGAAGAAATGCTTAAGCAGGTGGTAGACCGAAAGGCTGCAGTGAATCACCGACCTCTCTCACCAAGCTCAGCCTTGCTTGCTTGCAGGTGTAGGAGTGGAGGAAGAAATGCCGTGGAGGACTGTCACGCAGCAACGATGGGGCAGCGAGGGAATCGTTGGAAAAGGCTAGCCAACCAACCGCTGAGCTGCAGATATAAATCGAGGCACTGTCAGCCGGCTGAAGAATCACGGAGAGGTATCATGTAGTGGTTCGTAAATTAATAAGGAGTACCCTGGTGTGTATGTATGGTTGCTGGTCAAGATAGACAAAAGGGGGATTGTGGAACTCGCTTATCATTAACAACACATTAGGCTTGAGTATTATTAGGACTTAATTTATGTTTGGCTACCATTTAAATGTTCGTGCCTCGTTGTTCTGGAGTCGTGACACTGCCGTTTGTTGCTTGCCTTGTCCCCTCTATACTTCAGTGCATGATTCCAGGGGGCCTCGGCCGCCAGCAAACACCCAAGCAACTCCCTTCTCGAGTTCCATTGCTCGTTCGATAACTTACAGAGCATTATTAATACACTGGTACTGTCTATATCTCTTAAGAGAGGCGAGGAACCCATCGAGCAGTGACCTTGATACTGTTCTAATATCCTCCTGAACATCACCACCACCAATGCCCGCTGTTCATCATCCAGCGAACAACATACTCTGCATCAAACAAATTGCTGGAACATCACTCATGAGCACGAATAAGACCTAATAAACCCACTACTGTTCTTACAGAGCGAACGAAGGGGCTAGACCTCCAAATTCCGGGGCCTTCGTCAACACTCATCCAGCCCTAATCCATCATCCGGACCTTACATCATCACAAGAAGACCACTAGAGTATCAATGCATCATATGAATCTATTGTATCACCTGGGTATCGCAATCCAGTTCTCTGGTCTCAGTGGAAAACGTTATAACAGTTGCCCTCGACAAGACATCGCGGTGGCTCCTAGCTATCGTGACGCGCATATCACTACTCGAAGCCGATACCTCCTTAGGTACGGGTAGGTAACCACTAGAATCAACTACACCATCTACAAAATATATACCAACCTGGGCTACGTGTTCTCTAGTAGGATAGTTACAAACTACAAGCATCAGCACCTCCTGGAACGCTCAATGAACTGCAGATACATGCCGGCCGGGCGATCAAAGCATATGAAACTTGCTAGGCAAGAGGAAAGCATTCCTAAAACCATTGTTCTCGATACCAATAGCCATATCAACGACATATAACTATGCTGATCAAGTCCATGGACTTTCGAGGCTACAGTTGACGATGGCGGCCGGAACTGATCTCTACTTTCCTTTTAACGAAGCACGACGGCTAGCTCTTTAGGATTGCATCCATTCCGCATCAGAAGGACCGTTTCAAACTACAATGGCAAATGGCATGTTATGCATACTTACTCTCGATTATCACGTTGACGCTGTTTCATCTCCGAATCACCGGCTCTCCTCCTCGTCGCGGAGGAATCACGATAGTTGAAGTCACCATGACAGAACAATGACTTGCACTCCCATTTCGTTGAGTCTAGCCCGACTCTCTTTCCGTTAACATCACTTCAGCTATATCGAAAAGGCGAGAGCGAGACCTACACAGCAGACTCCTCGAACTCAAGCGCAAATCCTACAGATATATCACCAACGTGTTCAGACCCCCTCTTATACATAGCATGGCTTCGTTAGATCGAAAAGGAAAATGTGGCACTCAAACGACAGATAGTCAAGTCTCCAGAGCTCCTAAGCCCAGTCTATTTTTGCAACACCACTTGCATCAAACGATGGACTCAATGGAACTAGATAACGGACTCTGGCAGTCGAGCTTCGAAACAACACGGGCACTTCGTCCAAGGATTGAACCCACAGGATAACAGTTTGGCCATTTTTAAACAAATGGACTTGATCACACCAGCAAATACAGTCTCACTGCCCACCATACGGCTCGATAAACAAATATTAATTCACAGAGCGACTGAAGTCTCTTCAAGCCAAAGTCTCCACTCGTCCTAGCCGTTGCTATGTTCCGTGTAAGACAACCAGCTAGTTACAGCATCGGCATACCAACTAATCTCATGTCAGATCGTGGTACGACGATATCGTCGTTCGAGGTGCCTAGAGATACATATGTATTCCATACAGGTCATCAAATACAAAGCAAACCATGACGCCTCCCACAGGACGTTGTCCCTTGCATTGCACCCCTCAAATTCACCGCCACCTGCACGTTCGATACTGAGTGCCGTAATAAACAGGACGGGGGGACAAGCTAATGTATTTGGATATTAAACAAGGCAATAATACGAAGATCTCACGTCCGATCGAGAAAATCAAGAAAGTAAAGACTGTCGACAAGGAAACGGCTTGTAGATGCACAAACCTCCGCTTGGTAAAGCATTTCTCATCGGATCAAGCTTGGTTGCAATAAACCCTGTCTATCACGCACGCACTCACATGCCAGACACGGACGAATGGTGTATGATAGGGCCAACCAGTCAGTAACTTCTTCCAAGTCTTGCTGGCTTACACCTAATTCGAGCCAGGGTCCTGCACACCATTAATTAACAAAGCCGTGAGAAACAAGGACAGGACAAGCCGTCCCGGGAGCTTTGCGTTGGGTGTCGTCAATGTCAAAGAGTGGTGGGCACATGGCGCACATGGCCATGCTAGCATGGCCGTGGCGTGGACCAATGTGCATGACTGGGGGTCCTGCATCGATGTTTCGTTTCTCAACGAGGATAAGGTCCAGACGATACAAGACGAGTCGTCAGTGCTCTAGGACAGGTGGGATCAATAGAGTGTGACAGCCCGGCACGAAAAGCATGTCCCACTAACTCGACCGATTCGAGAACATGACGGAAAGGGCGGTTCAACAAGGTTGCTTGCCTGCGTGTGTATCATGGCATGCATGAGCACGAGGTCATGCAAACGGGAGCTTCGGTTGCTTCTAGATATTACATTCAACCAGAGAGAGTAATAGTAAGTACCACATCTGAGACGACACAACTTGGCTCGAGATTGAATGGATGGATGGCTCAACAATCGTCAGTTGCACAAATCCTTTCAAGTTAGGTTTAATGGTCGAGATAGGGAACTCGGTTAAGGGTAGTTTGGGGCGGCATCCGATAACAAAAATCCTGGGTGCACACAAGACTGTTCAAACATAACAGGCGCAAATACCGCTACTCGGTGATCGACAATGCGTGAGGGCATTGGATAGACAATCCCACAACGCCAGATCATATGACTCGAAACGGTGGCGGCTTGTGAAATAACACGGCTACTCTGTACCGTTGCGTCCGACGCTTGGGGCGGAAGCTTGTGAACAACACATGATCAGCGATAGCGAGAAACGGATGTTTGAGGTCAACCAAGCCAGATATCCAAAAATCTAAAACGGATTCTTCAGGAACCCTGTATCTCATTCGAGGCTGGAAAAAAAAAATGAATCACGGGTCGAATCACGACGACTCAGAAGAGCTTCGCATTTCAAGACACTAGCCACTAAGCACAAGTGGATCGCCAGTCCATTGAACAAAGGACCGCTAGGATGAGTTAAATTGCACGGTCGCATAAAATCTCAAATAAGATCAACTTGTGGAACTGCTCCAGCTTGTTATTTGATAGAATCCGAGAATATGACAGTAGTCACTCAGAGCACGAATGGCATGAGTTTCTTCGGTGGGTGAGTTTGCAGAAAAGTGATAGCCATGCAGCATCAAATGAGTCATGGTCACCAAGATGCAAGTTGAGACCGGATGTTGCAATAACTTGATCTGCTCTTCCAGGACAGCAACTCGCCTCGTCCCTGGCGAACAATAAATGACAACCCATCATTTGACGAGTGGTTGATGAGGCGTGAAACATGCAAGTCTAGCCAGGTACAGACAGATAATTATGGAAAAGTCGACGACTTTTTCAGCCGCGAGAGCAAAAGAACCAGGGCCCAAATTCTAAACCCGACAGACTCAGGTACCATCGGTCGATGAGGGATCAGCCATCTCAGGGATGAAAACTGTATAATGTCAAGCCCATAGAATGTCGGTGTGACCCGGATAAAATTCATTCATTATCAGTCGACCCGAAACCAACGCCCTTATGTTTCGGGTCCTGTTCCGGGGCGCCAAGGGGCAATACGACAGCACCGTTGGAGCGAGAAACCGTCTTGAACGCTGAGAATCAAGCTCAACAAGATCTTGTTTTTCTGTAACCTTGACGTTGCAATGCTTGGACGACGCGCAAAGAGGCTGCAGGGTTGGTCCCACAAGCCGAAATCAAGCCAGCATTGCATGTGGATGGACGTGGTCGTAGTTGTGGTTGCGCTGACGGGCATGTGGACCTCATTTGCATTGCATTGTCCACCAGCGGAAGACCGTGTATGATGATCATGTTCGTGCACTGGGACCATCGTCTCTTCCTTTTGGCGTCCACCGCTGCGATCCTCATCAGGGCGGTTGCCCGTTTAAGAGGAAGGCGGTGGTAGATCCAGGCCAAATCAGCACTATGAAAGAATTCGGAGGATCACATCAGTCCGGATCATAACGCCCCAGGTACTATTCGAACAAAGATAAGAGGTCCAACTCGAACCTAGAGCGCTGAGCTTCTGATTGATAGCCTTTTTTGATGGTTTTTGTTTAACAAAGCCACCACCTCCTGGGCTTGGGTAAACTAATGTGGACACACACACACACACATACACAGCTATCGACAGACCGCGAAATGCTGGCTATACCGCTCGTGCAACATTAACAGCTCCGCGAGTAAGTTAATATGCGTTTTTCGGAGGCTATGGTGTCTCATGTTTTTATCCACCTCCGTTAGATGTTAAAGGTCGACATCTGGTCAACGAAGCTTCTGGCTTTCCGTAGTATAATGCGTAGTGGTAGCTTCGGAATGCCTGAGTCAAGGGAATGAAGGAATGAGCATCAGTATCTGCAGCGGAGGCTTCAGGGTGTTTAACGGCTTGAACTGGCTTGGTGATCGCGGCTCTGGCTGGCCGGCTATTCCCAACTTGGTCAAAGGACTATGCTCGAGTTGGTCAAGGTGGCAGCTGAACTTCGAGTCACCTGAACGCTCGCCGAGAGGGAAGCGCGATCGTGTGAGCTACGCCCGGGGTTACTCATAGCTTCAATTGTACTCGATTGTGGTATTCGACATTGAGTGGCTGATGCAACAACATGAGTGTGGCATCACCCAATTGTGACATTGTGATGCGATCGCGAGTGGGTGGATATCCTCCAAACTTGTACCAGACAGAGAAGGTCTTGTGTTGGAGAGATTGATGTCTATGAATGATATTAGTTGTTGACCGTTGGTGACAGTTATCTAGCTGGTTTTTCAGAATTGCGTTCAGTCGACCTTGGGTCAATCTCTAGGGTAGCATCCCTGTGATTCATCGTGATTCTCCCAGCTCGAGTACAAGTGAGCAAGCTTAATGACAGGCGAATAAGGGTCTCAGAGACAAGAGATTGTGGGCCTATTGGTCGAAGTAAGGTACCGATGCTATCTTTGGGAACAGAAAGCATGCTCTCGTGCACATGTCCAGCGAGGTACCTCTCGTGCATGGCAATGTACCTTTTATGGAGTCAGGTCCCTTGCTTCTTTTGACCATATTGATTGATTCGCCAGAGCGTCTCAAACTAGGACGCAATGCGGAGCCTGTTTAATACGACATTTTCGCTAGCGCCCAGCCGCCATAAGGCCATGTTTAGGCTTGAACCAACTCAGTGCAATCTCTGCTTGAACTCCCTCTCTTCGATAATAGAAGATATCAGTACTAATATGCTGGAAATCGCCATACTTTGAGCATGAACCCCCCATTATTTGATGGTGTGCCCGGTAGAGTTTCTGTCATGACCAGCTCCCGTAGCCACGACATATTGGAGGGTTGATTCATGATATTACTGGAGCAGAGCCTTTGTCGGAGGATGACGCTGCTGCGGGTAACTGAGGCGTGACCTGACATGACCTGACCTGACACTTTGTATCAGAGACGAGGACAGGGATGAGGATTAATACAGCATTGTGTGCGTCAAAATCATGCGAAACGTGCTTTTGGACCTGCAACGATGCTTGAGTTCAAGCCACAGAACTCACAGGATCCATTGCCCCAGACATGAGACAAGAGAGCCTCACAGCAGACGTGAATAAGCCAGCAGCTCGGTTCAAATGAGCAGTGCAAAGTGCAAGGAAGCGCAGTAGGGCCAAGATGCTAGACAGGTTAAACAAAGACATGGTCATGCATTTCGAGAGATGGATAATATTGGGCAGAATGTTGAGAGCCACTTGTCGAAACGCTGTATCTGGCATAACAACATCATCTCGGGTTCTGCTCCAAATGGTGATCCACCTGAACCCATGCCAACTGGGTTGATCTTGGCCGCATGGGCACGGTGCAGTCGTCGGCACTGGGCTCAAGCGAGAAACCAAGGACAAGGACTTGGTGGAGAGTTCGGAAAGAAGCCAGAGCTCTCATGCCAGCTAGGATGGCAAGGGGCTTCAAGGCCAGACACAGGAGGTAGATGAATACTGGCCGCTGATTGGATTTTGTAACAGATCCTTGAAGTCGGGCAGATTGTTTTCTTATTATTAGGAACCAATAGGTATGGCTGATTATTGGGCTGCTTGGTCGAAAGACAAAAGCCGAGAAATGAGAGACAGCCGCCTGGGCAA
The DNA here is from genome assembly GCA_011034095.1 of Fusarium cf. aywerte. Classification (NCBI taxonomy): domain Eukaryota; kingdom Fungi; phylum Ascomycota; class Sordariomycetes; order Hypocreales; family Nectriaceae; genus Fusarium; species Fusarium cf. aywerte. The sequence goes on from WETZ01000034.1 coordinate 287,739, forward strand.
CGAGACGCCAAGTCATAAGAAGTAAGACTCGTAGGTTTGAGAGGGCACATGGTTTTTGGTACGCTGTTGTTATTTCAATTCGAGGGATGGGCGAGGACGTCAAATGCTTGACCAGATTGCTCGGCAGAGTGGAGATGAATGCTGCAGGTGATTGGGGGAAAAGGCGGCTTGGAGATCGATATTGAACATCGTTTCGAGACCCTGCACTGGACTAATAGAAAGGAAAATCAGCGGGCAAGAAGCAACGATGTTTGGCTTGCATTTCTCTTGAACAAAGACCCGACCCGCACGATTCAGTCAGGGCGAGAGATGGGGCGAGGGCTGCTTGGCACGGTTTTCGATATAGTGGACGTCCGAGTGCCATGGGCGCAAAACCGTATTTGATGCAGATATTTGAAATCCAGGGAGGATTTCCGTATTGAACAACGGACGGGGCTCAATAGACCCAGCTAGTATCAAATAGCGTTGATAGCTGCACAGGCCTTTGTAGATGAGCTCAATTAGCCAAGGTGCTGGGGACAAAGTGTTCCGCACTATTATCAACAGCTAAGGTAGCGATCGATGTTGTGAGTCCCAGCTTGGAGAAATTGGGGGATTGGAGATCACGAAAGAGGCCGTAATTGCCCGTCAGGATAACGGACATGATAAAAGCATGGAGTATTGTGGTAGGTACTTTGGAAGGTGATATTTGAGATGAGATCGGTAGCAGCAGAAATAAACATCGTGTTATTTACGGATAGTTTAGTTTAATTGATGTAGCCAAAACGGGAGTTACGGTGAGTTCTTCCTCAACTGGACGGAACGGTAGGTATGAAAGGTACGATACGATAGAGGGCGGGAAAGTTGACCTGTTTTGTTCCATCTAAATTGACAACGGGAAGGAACCTACCTTCCCTTACAGAGGCAGCGCTCAAAAGTCCTTGCCAAAAGAAACTATAGCTACCTAGTGTAGCTTCTCAGCCATAGATATAGGGAGTACTTTATCCTCTATTATAAGCGCTGGTCATCATCTCGCTTTAGGCATTAAAGTAGAGACTATAGAGGATAGCTACCCCTAAAGTCCCTAAAGCTATAGGGGGCTCTTAGAGGAGGCTTCTCTATAACTATTTTAACCCCTTATACCCTAAAGTAGCTGATAAGGGTAGATAATTGTGGCATAAGTCCCTTTTGGCAAGGACTTTTAAGCGCTGCCTCTATACCTATGAAAGGTAACCTAAGTAAGGTAGGTGAGAGAAGGTACCGCTTGGGCGTGGGAAGGTACGTGTCTAGTACGTGGGCCCTGAATGTGCTACAGCAATTTTGTCCGCGGCTAGGGTTGGTCGCTAAAGTAGAGTCAATCCAAATCCACTGGTAGCCGGCAGGTCGATGGGGCATCTGCAATATTAGTTCCACTTGTTTAATGCAGCACAGACCAGGGCATCACCCAGCAACAACAAGGAGTAAAAATTGGATGAAGGGGAAATTGTCAGAATTGGTTCAAGAGTGACATTGAATTTGAGTCATAGTTGCCGGGGAACCAGATTAAGATCTATCTTGATGAAGAAGCAATAAGCGGAGGATCATTATCAAACAGATCGGTATACTACCTAGATACTTATCTTGGATGTGCTGCTAATGGATGTTGATGGAGGAGATGAGAGAAGGATGCCCCTGCAATAACCCGCGAGTTGACGCGAGAGTGGCTAATGAAAATCTACCTAGTAAGGAGATCGTCCGCTGATGCCAGGTGGTCTGGCAATCAGAGGCCCCATTTACGGTACGGTAGAACACGGTGAGAAGATCATCATAGCTGCGAATAGCTTCTCCTCAGGAGGAATATGAGATCCAGGATAGGCAGAAGTGCAGCCTAGTAGATACGGTACTTGGACAGTGAAGCATAACTGCCAGATCAAAAATCTCATGGCTCCTTGTACGGCATGAGCCAGCATCAGTATTGTGGTCACATTAATTACCTAGGTAGCTACAGAGAAACTCAACTCAACAGTTTATTTAACTGGTCCACAGAAACTTAGGTTGACAATCATATTCCATCCCCTAAAGGTGCCCTACCCGGTCTTTAATCTCTTCACTCCCCCCTAATTCCCGCCTGCTTCTGCACACGCCCCGCCCTGACCCACGTAGTCAGTTTAGTCTGTTCACTGGGTGTGACCCTGAGCCCGTACAGTTTCCATTCATTCATCTCTCTGCTTGGCTTGGGCAGACTAGACAGGCTCTGATCCTTTTCACAGAGCGACAGCAACGAATAAGTACCCCGAGCCTCCCCGTTCCCTATATCTTCTCCCTCTTTCTTCCTTCCCCTCTACCTGCTCTTCAGCTCCAACTGAAACCCAACGCCTTTTTTCTGGATTAACTTCCTTTTTTCTTTCCTTTTTTATACCAACGTCTTTGTTTGTTGTGATACCCAATCTCATTTGATACCCCCAGAATATTTCAAAATGGCCGAGGAACAGAAGAACATCGAGGTCCCTCAGGAGACCAAGCCTGAGACCACTGGCATCTCTGCCCCTGCTGTTGAGGCTCCCGCCGAGACCAAGCCTGTCGAGGAGACCCCCGTTGTCGCCACCGAGACCGCTCCCGCCGCTGAGGAGAAGCCCGCTGAGGAGACCAAGCCCGTCGAGGAGGTTGCTAAGACCGAGGAGGAGGAGAAGAAGGAGGAAGAGGCCAAGCCTGTTGAGGAGGGTCACCTGAACCACAAAGCTCAGGGCCTGAGCTTCCCCAAGTAAGTAGCAATCCATATTCGCATCAGTTCAACGCCGATGCTGCCAGTCGTTCTATCAGCCTACCCGCTGCAAGCATTGGACTGCAGATGCACCTACTTGAGAAGAGCAAAGCGCTAACCGCACACCCCTGCAGGAACCTCATTCCCACCAAGGAGTTCTTCTTCTTCGGCACTGAGGCTGTTGAGCCCAAGACCCTCTCCCACTACCTCAAGAGCGAGAAGTCTACCGAGACTGCTCACTCTAACATCGCCTGGGCCTCCGAGACTGGCAAGGGTCTTCTCTTCGTTGGTGACAAGAAGAACCCCTCTAGCGTCATCAGCCTGGTAAGTGACTGACCCACTATTCTCCAACTCGCCAACTGCCGGCATGTCACAGTAAGCTAACCATCATCCCCGCAGGCCGATGCCACTGAGCCCGAGATCGATGGCTCCAACAAGTTCCACCTCACTTCCAAGGGCAACAAGCACACCTTCAAGGCTTCCAACACTGCTGAGCGTGACAACTGGGTTGCCCAGCTGAAGCTCAAGATCGCCGAGGCCAAGGAGCTTGCTACCACTGTTACCGAGTCTGAGACCTACAAGGCCACTCTTGAGAGCTTCAAGCCCTCCAAGAAGGAGGAGAAGGTTGCTGAGACCCCCAAGGAGGAGACACCCGCTGCTGTTCCTGCCACCGAGGAGGCCGCTCCCGTCACTGAGGAGGCCGCTAAGGAGGAGGAGATCAAGGACGTTAAACCCGAGGAGCCCAAGCGCCGATCTGCTAGCCGCAAGCGAACTTCTTTCTTCGGCTTCGGCAAGAAGGAGGAGGCTAAGAAGGACGAGGTCAAGAAGGAGGCCGAGACCAAGAACGCTGACGAGGTCGCTGTTGAGACCCCTGCTGCTGAGACCCCCGCTGTCGAGGAGGCCCCCAAGGTCGAGGAGCCGGTTAAGCCTGTTGAGGAGGTCCCCGTCGTTGCCCCTGTAACCATCGAGGAGCCTGCCAAGGTCGCAGAGGAGACCCCCGCCGAGGCTGCTCCTGTTGCTGCTGACGAGAAGGCCCTCGAGAGCCCCAAGGAGAAGCCCACTGCCACCAAGCGCAACAGCTTCTTCGGTAACGTCTTCTCCAAGAAGGAGAAGAAGACCCCCGAGCTCAAGCCTACTGAGCCCGAGGCTCCCAAGGACGCTGCCGAGGCTGAGGCTACTGCTCCTGTGATCCCTCCTGTTGAGGCCACCACTCCTCTTGCTGTCGACGTCTCTAACCCCGCCACCGTCCCCACTGAGACTACTGAGGCTGCTACTGCTACCTCCCCTGCCCCTGAGGCCAAGAAGGACCTCAAGGAGAAGCGCAAGTCTTCTCTGCCTTTCGCTTTCGGTAAGCGTGACAAGTCTCCTGCCCCTGTTGAGGGTGAGAAGAAGGAGTCCCCCTTCTCCAAGCTCCGCAACACCATCCGCGGCAAGTCTCCCAAGCCTGCTGAGAAGCATGAGGAGAACAAGGAGGAGACCCTCCAGGAGGAGCCCGCCGAGGTCAAGGCTGAGGAGCCCAAGACCGAGGAGGCCGCCCCCAAGGTTGAGGAGCCTGCTGAGACCGAGGCTGAGAAGCCCAAGGACGCTGCCCCTGCTCCCGTTGTCACCGCCGCCGCCTAGAGGGCTTGGCGATGAACGTTACGACTCATACTATGAAACAAAAATCCCACATCACCATACAACACGCGCAGTGAAAGGGTTTGGGGATGGAAGGATGGATCTGCATTTCTTCACAAGATACCGAGATACCCTGTCGAGACTGCTTCACTGATACCAATTTCCATAGCTAAGTTACTGAATATGAAAGGAGGAGAGGAGGATGTTTGAGAAAAGTGATAACTGGCAACAGATGTCACAAAAACACAAAAAAACTGTTATCATGGGCTTGCCTACCTTGATGAGTTGGCTTGTCCGCGCCTTTGCTTCTTGTTTTTTTCTTGTCTGATACCCGGAATGGAGATAATTAATACCTAATAATACAACTGCTGCGTGTTGAATAAAACTCTTGCTGTCTGCTTTAAGGTGAATGTCATTCTTTTTCTTGCTCTGTATCTAAATAGTTGATGTCCCGTTATAGTTTTGGGTCTTGTTTGCACGCGACGCCGCCCCATTTCCCTTTTTCGCCATTTCATTGATAAGGTCACAACATGTTCAGCAGCCATGCCGACTGGTCTTCGATGTTTATGTTCAACGGCTGTTGTCTTGGAGTTAGGGCTGCTTAGGAGTTATACTCTCAGAGACGAAAGGAACCTTTCAAGTCTCTGCATACGTCAACCATCAAAACACACTGCTTGGGAGATAGAATGAGCTTGATAACTTGATGGATGATATTGTTGCCAAAGAACTGATCTTGTCTAGATATATGCACATGAGAGTCGTAACCATTGACCATGCAAGACGTTTAGGTACTACAGCAGCCTGTGTCCTTGTCCAGAGATCAAGTAAGGTAGCATCCATCCACGAGCCCCGACCAACGCCACCACGTTGTATGTCCTCTATCATCTTTGTGTATGCTCAGAGCGTATTCCCTCTCCACCAAATCTTTTTAAACCCCGTATGTCCTGCCCCTTGAGAAATTTCGCTCGCGCACAAGAGCTCAAACAGAAAATCGCTTACATGTTCTACATTCAAATAATCACCGCGGGCTCGCCATCCCGCAAACCACCTATGGTTCTCTTTCCCCCTAAAAACGCCGGATGAATATGAAGCAAATGCTGCGTATAGCCAAATAATTGAATAAAATGTTGTATGTGGTAGCCAAGATATTATATCGAAAGGTCAGGAAGGGCGTGCCTAGCCAACAGAGTCGGAAGATTCGTTATGTTCGTAAGGCCAAGAGTATTTTGGTCAGGGTATGAGGTGAGTCAATGAGAACCACCTCAGCATCAAGCGGACACGGAGAGGTTCTTATATTTGCCAACAAGCTCCTCGATCTTGGGCAAAAGCTCGGGAATCCGGAAAGGCTTAGAGATGACATCGTCCTATGATAGCCTGGTTAGTGAATTGTGCGCACAGTCGTTGTGCACAGTAACTTACAATTCCTGCGGCCTTTGCGCTTTCGATTTGTTCCGGTCGAGCATAAGCCGTTACTGCAATAATGGGAATATGTTGCACAATCGTTCCCTCTCGTTCCAGCTCGCGAATTTTTCGTGCACAGGTCATTCCGTCCATGACAGGCATTTCCAAATCCATCAGAATGACAGAAATATCAACGCCTTCAGTTTCTTTTCCTGCCCAGAACCTTGATCGCTCGAGAGTTTGAAGAGCCTCTTTGCCGTGATTGGCGACGAATGTATTATTGCCACAGTTTCGCAGTTGTCTTTGAAGAACTTTCTGGTTCACGATGTTGTCTTCCACAATTAATACGTCGAATAACTGGTTCGTATCTTCACTCGACTTCGTGGTCGTTTTGGAAACTTGACGGTTGAGCTCAGGCTTTTGCGGAATACCTGGAGCGTGTGACTTTCGAGCAATCTTGAAAGGTGTGACCTCTTCAAAGTCAGGTGGAGGGTTCAGGGAACGTCGACATTTGATGTAGAAGCTAAAGCTGCTACCAATTCCACGCCGAGATGTAACGCCAATCTGACCACCCTGCATCTCTGTCAAGATGCGAGAAATGAAGAGACCCAGTCCCGAACCACCATATTGAACATGTGTTCGTGGAGTCGCCTGCTGGAATCGTTGGAAGAGAAGCTTCATTTCGTCTTCGATTAGCCCTGGACCGGTATCCTCGACCGTGCAGTGAATGTTGATTTCCTCGCCATGACCCCACTCGTCGGTGTTGTTGATGTCCGTAGCCGAAGCACGCTGCTGGTCGACCTGATCAAAGTATGTGATGCCCTTTCTGGTTACCTCAGACACATGTTTTGAGGCGCCGAGGGTGACAGAAATGGCCCTTTTCTCGCGACCTTGCGTGAATTTGATAGCATTCGTCATCAAGTTGATCAGAACCTGCCGCAATCTTGACGGATCGAGCTTCACCCACTTGATACCGTACTGATCGAAGCTCTTGTCCACGTTGAATTCGAACTCGATGTCGTGGGCAACCAATTCTGACTCAAACATCTTCAAAGCACGTTGCACAACTCTGACGGGCTGTTCATCGATAGGTGTGACAGCTAATAGGTTCGAGTCCAATTTGGACAAGGTCAAAATGTCATCAACAATGCGTTTCTGATGGCTTGCACAAAGGTTGATGGTGTTGGCCGCATCGAGACATCCATCCAACAGATTCTCGACGTCTGCCTTGATCGCATGCGAATCAAAAATCGTGATGTTGTTTGCAATTTGGTCAGCGCATTGCAAGATTGCAGACAGAGGATTTCGCATCTCGTGACTTGTGATATCGATAAAGTTCTCCTGTTGTCGCTTCATCTCGACTGCTTCTTCACGTCGCTCGTTTTGTACCTTCTCGGCCCACTTTTGAGACGAGATATCAGTGATACAGCCAAATATCAGCTTCAGGTTGCCTTCTTGATTCTTCTCCGGATAAGCACTCATAAGAACCCATGTGTCGATCGTATTCCCATCGCTCTGTTGACTGCACTTGAAGCGGAATTCCACGGAAATGGTGACCTTCTCCCTGAGCAGCTTATCCCACGCCTCTTCCAACGCCGGTCTATCCTCATCTCGAACGCTATCCATCCAGGTGTCCACCGAATCTTCTGACCTGGAGTGTCTGGAGATCTGCCACCACATGTCATTGCAATAGTTGATTTTACCTGCAAAATTGGCGATAAACATGCCCACTGGAGCAAACTCGGCCATTCTGGTGAATCGGTACTCGCTTTCCACTGCTTCTTGTGTGCGCAGATACAGCTGCATCGAGAGCTCTTGGCGGTCCAGTGCAGCAAGACGAGCAGCTCTTTGACCACGCTTGATTTCCTCCTCGAACAAGACCACGGAGGCCATCGATGTGGCTAGCTGACGGGATAAAAGGTGAATGAAAAGTTTGTAATCATCGTCGTAAGGTCGGCGAGGGTTAACGCCCATCACAATGAATCCAATGACAGATTCGCCTGTAGTGGTTGGAATGACCGGGAAAATCACGAGCGTCTTTGAAGGATCACCGAAACCTCTCCAGTGAAGACCGTCAATCAGATGCATAGGAAGGTTGCCGTCTTCTTCGGAGAGAACAATTGGAATGCCACCTGCGGCCATCGACTGGCGCATATAGGGGGCGAAGCCATCGTCGGATTGCCGCATATCGAGATGTGTAAGCGCTCCTGGGTGATTTTCGGGGGCGCCGAGACTTCCTTCGAGAATTAGTTGCGGTGAATGAATCAAGCTACCAGAGTGCAACGAGGAAACTTCGCTTTCAGTATCCTCCCTGGCTGAATAAATCAAGGCAAAGGGGACATCGAATTCGTTAAATTCCAATCCCTTTTGCACCTGAGGCCAGAAGCCCGAAACAGTAGTAGCTGCAGCTGTTCTCTCGCCGATTTCACGAAGCATGAGCATCCTCCTCTCGTTGACTCGTCTGCGAGTGTTTTCGAAAGACGGGTTGTAAAGTCCCATGATCTCGCCGTTGCCGTCGACCAGGGGAACGATAGACCAGGAGAAGAAGGCTTCTTCCAGAAATCCGTGTCGGTTGATGAAGAGTTGATTTTCATGCTTCATGGTAGCTTGGCCAGACTCCAGTGCGCTTTTAAATACGGGCTTGATTTCGTCCCAAATCTCTGACCAAGCATCCATATAACATGCTCCCATCAACCTGGGATGTTTTTGACCAGCCAGGTCCAAATAAGCTTCGTTGTAGATGATCACAAACTGGGGACCCCAGTACATGGCAGCGGGGTGTGGGCTGCCCATGATGAGATTGGACATGGATCTGAGGTCCGCGGGCCAATCCTCGATGGGTCCCAGAGGAGTCGCTGCCCAATCTACAGAACGAGCGAACTTAATATGAGGGGGGAGTGAATCTGACATGGGTATTCTCGTCCAGTCAAATATCGATTTTGGTGCAGGCTGTGACTGAAAGACTTGATTTGTGAAATCATCGGGATGCAACCTTGGCTCACCTCCCTCCATAACTGCATCGGCATCTGCATGGCGGTTATCATAATTAGCATTAAGAGGTTCGGCATCACCAAAATAGTCAGGCGCATCGACGAGCTCGGCATCAGGGGTGACTGGCATCCGCGGCGATTGTCCAACACTCCGTGTTTCTGAAGCAGCTGTCTCGTCAATAAGCGGTAGTGTGGAACTAGGTCGAGGAGTGGAAAAGCTGGCATGGGCGCTGACGAAGCGGAATCTACGCCGTAGTGTCGAGAATGTCCAAGTAATGCCAGCGTAAAAATGAGTTGATGAGCCATCGTTCACTGCACGACCTTTAAGTGGTGTCATAATCCATGATTTGAAACGACCAAAATCGGTCTCTGTGCTTGTATCCTCCTGGTCCACAGATAAGTACTGAAGCACTTCATGTGCTCCACGCAGCGACGCATTGTAGTATAGGATGTGTAACCCAGCATGTCCAGTATTGGCAGAGTTATCCAGGTCTATCAAAAAAGTAGGCCTCTCGTCTTGCTCTAGAAACTCAATGACCCCAATGCCTTGTAGCATTTGCAATCCAGGAGGTAGACTGCGGCTATCAGGAGTCGCAGTGTGAGCAGGGACGTCCATTGAAGAGCCCCAACTGCCAGGAGTGCTCTCAGATCTACCAGGAGTAACAGAGTTTACACTTGCACGAGGTAACTTCAACGTTGTCACACTGCCAGCCGGGTCCTCTCGCATACGTGAAAGCATTGAAATAGCAGGATCTGTTGCGGGAAAACTAGCCGGACGATGGACATGCCTCGCCGGCGTGTGCGAGAAAAAGAGGGGTGAGAGGGGTCCTTGTTGCTTTCCACGTGCTGAGGGATCAAGACCAGCGGTTTTGTTAGGAAGTTCGACTTTGCGAGGTGGCGATGCCCCGGTGCGGGCTTTCTTGATAGGTGACGGGTGCATGACGGGTTCACCTCTTGTCGGGGCGGAGGGACGCTTCGCCGGAATTGGAGTCTGTGGGAGCCCTCGCGTCTGCGCGCTAGGACCTCGCGGACTACCGGCCGTAGATAAACTCGACTGGTGGATAGTGCCGGTAGTCGACGTTGTCGAGAAAGAGTTGGCCAAGTCAGGTAAGGGCACGATGGAGGCCAAGTTGGGTATGTTAAGGTCCTGCCTCCATGCTGGTGCTTCTGTAGTTCGACGGGAGTCGTGAGTAGTCCTGGCAGATGCTGCGACTCTGTCGTAAGCTCTCCCAACAGCGTTGGTCGCAGCGGCAAAAAGTGAGGCGCTGGTATTAAGCTCAGTGTTAGTAGTGTTGCTTGTGGCTGTGGTTGAATTCGCAAATGTGGGTACCTCAGCGGGAGTAGAGGTAGAGGCAGAAGCAGAAGCAGAAAAGTGGTGACGTTTATGATGATGTTGTTGATCTTTATGTTGACCCTCCTCTTCCTGGTTGACAGTGTCTGCGACAGGACGATTCGAAGAGGCAGAAGGAGATGAGGGAGGATTGAAACTAGAAAAGTGCTGCATGAAGGCGCCTGGAGAAGAGGACGGAATCGAAGCCCCGAGGGACTGCGAGTTCTTGGCACCTAGTGGCTTTGGGCCTTGCGCAGCGGCCAGCAAGAGATCGAGATTGGTTGAGGGGCGTGTGCCCGTGAGGTCGGGTGTGCGTAAGGTAGCGCTGTACCGTATGCGTGGGAGACAGCGGGCGGTTGGTGATTGAATGTGACCTGACTGTAACTTGTGCCCGTACCGTACCGTACAGTAAGTGGGGGAGATGCAGCAGTACAGCAATAACCTAACAGTCAGTGCTGCTCGTCCCGCGTCGTCTGTCTGTCGGCCAGGTATCCTCTGAGCGGCGCAGCTTACCAAGCCAGGTAAGGACAGAACAGTACAGTAACAGTCGTTGAGAGCGCTGCTACGATGTCAGGTTGAAGGGGGAGGGGAAAGAAATGCGACGGGGATCGAGATGGGCTGTGGGATCAGACAGAATATGAATGGATGCGAATGGATACGGATGTGTTGCAGGGGGATTCGCAGCTAAAAGTCGGCTGCACGGCGCTGTACGGAGAGAATTCTGGTGCTGTCCGGGGGGACTGCTCCAGGGCACGTTCAGGTAGGTAGGGCGTGACTCAGATGGACGGAAAGCAACGTGTATCTTGCTTGCTTGAACGTCAATATCACAAGGGGAAATGAATGAAACCAATGACCAAGAAGGAGTCGAACAAAGTAAATTGACGGAAGCATTCGCCCTTTTGGACTTGACGGAAACTCTTCAAGGTTTCGGAGTGGCGGGCTCGGGGTCAAAATGGACGGGTCCTGGCATGAGATTTAAGGTAGCGTCGCGACTTTGAGTGCCGGAATAAAGAGCCGTACGTAGGTAGGTACAGTAGCTGGAAGATTATATGGGGCCCTCAAGTTGATAACTGATAAAGAGAAGACAGTTGGCGCCTTAATCAGTCGAGGGCGAGCGCCTGGATGGTATATTAGAATCGAAGGTATCTTAACGTTGTGGAAGCTTACAAACATACATACAGGTTATAGAGTCAAGGGAAGAATCTAATGCAGCAAGGTAAAGGTGGCGGTAGTTGAGATAAGTAGTGTTATGTCACGCTGTAGGTAGGTATGGAGAGAAACTCCTCCGCATTTGTCTCTGCACGGATGGGATAAATGAGAAGAAATGGGAAACGGAATTGGATGTCAAGTGTCGTTGATTCAAATCACCCAGCACGAGACTGATTCACTGACTTGGATTAGGGGACTTGCCACTATTAACAATGACAAAAGGGGGATTGGATCTATGACAGACTCATCTAAACTAGAGATAGAAAAGATCAACCCTGATCTCTTAACGCATCTTGAATTCAGCTTCAGCTGGAGGGAGATTCGGTCAGAGGCAGTCTGTACAGGTACACGTCTAGGTAACAACAGCACAAGACGACACCACCACGCAACCCAACCCAACAGCAAAGCAAAGCAAACTCATGGGCTTTGAAAGGAACTGATGAACCAGGGTTCGTGCTGGGGGTCATGGAGATTAGAACGGGGAATTGGCGTGCGGCGGCTTGCAAGTGGATGTCTATGAGCTTGGCACTAAATAATCTACCCGCTTTCGAGGTCTCGGTCTTGAATTCGACAGGGGATTCGACAAGGTGTTTGATCACCTTACAATCCTACCTACAAGAGGTACAGACAAACAACAGATACCAAAACTCATGATTACCTAAAGGTGTTAACGTTGAATGGCAGTCTGCCCGCTCAAGCTCAGAGAAGGAAGGAACACTGGTGGTTACAACTACTAGAAGGTTCTACTCCAAATTCGAAACCTCCTCGAACATGCGCCAAGCTCGCCAAAACACCTACAACGACGAATCTAGTTCTTCTCTTTCTGTCATTTCACCCTCCCTCTCGAGTCTCTTCCTCTCTTGGAATAAGCAGTGATCCGAACGTCTCCACATTGGACTTGCGACCGGCTTCTTTTCTGGCGCACAGAAACAGAACAAACCAAACAGATACTGTATTCAGACCGGCCCTGGTCCGTCCCGCTCAAGACCATTTTCAACCAGTCAGGCAAAGGGCAACAGTCGAACAAGCTTTTGACTTTGTCGAATCTTGGCTGGCTGCTAGTGGTTCAGCTTCACCAGACGCAGCCTTTCGTCCCTCGAGACCTTTGTCGATCATCCTCGTCTCGCATCGTATCATATCATATCAAATCGTATCGATCCCGAGTTACTTTATCTTACGTGATTCGTACCTCGTTGTCGGGTTTGTCGAGATGGATCATTATTACGGAGAAAGGCAGACGAGCTTCACCAAAAGATTCACAGTTTCTCTCAAGATCCCTGCACATTATATATAAACATGGACAGCGGCGGAACCATCGGTGCAACCTCTTGGCACAATATTAGTGACCTTGGCTGCTTCGGCTGTGGCTATAGAACCATCCATACAACACGACACGGAGGATGCTGGCCCTTTGCTTCTTGACAATCCCACATACCGGTCAGTTTTCTCACTTTCGCTCTTTTTGGGTGACTTGTCACAAGAATCAAACAAGACAGCCTCAAAAAACAGACCCTGAGCAACTTTGCAATGGCATTGGTAAGACCTGTATCTGGGGCTGACAAGGGGGTGGGGGTGTTGAAGCAAAACTAAACTACCGAGGCACGCATTTCTTATTGCCGCAGGTTGTAAGTCGTATCTTGCCTTAGCTCAAGGTACGCGAATTTTACAAAAGGGGGAACCCGCAACGAAGAAAACCACGAACTTCTAGTCCAAGCTGAGGGAACGCGAGTGTCATCGGTTAAAAAGAGAACAGCGAAAAGCTAAGCACGAGAAGAAAAAAAATAGCGAGAAAAAAAGGTTCCCGATCTAACGAAGAGTCGATCAATGGGCGAATGGGTTGTGGAACTCGCTCTACCATATCGAGAAATGTCTATGACGATCTACGTGGTCTAGAACGGTCTGTTTTACCACGCTTTGAGCCTCTGAAGCTTTCTAAAAGGGCCCCGCCTTGCAAGCACGTCCTCCGTTGAACACCCCTGTCAAAGATCCAACCTGTTCACAAGCGGCTCCAGAGAATACGGTCTCGAAGTCCGACCCCTGGTTCTTGGCTCAAGAGGCTTTGCACCTTGAAATTTTGGCGTCAGACAACACCCGATACTTAAGCCGCTGGATGATAACGTGTATAATATCGTTGGACTTGATACCGAGGCAGGTGGGTTCCGTCATGTGGTATCCATGAAGCAGAGGTAACGTTATATCTGCTTCGTGGTTCGTCTGCAATAGAGTTTATCTAGACGAGATGGGATCTCTTTCGTGCAGAATAATTGTCCGGTATAGCTTGAGCTTGGGCTTGGACTTGGAAACCCCGGCTTTCACTTTATAGTACGGAACAAAACGTACGAAGCGCCCAGAGTTTCCCAATTCCGAGGCGGTGTGGATCCTTTCGCCTATTTGGTGAGGTGAGATTGACAGGACTGGTAAAATACAGTCATCAATTAATTCTTTTTGACGGCTTCTTCCCGTTCAGCCACTCCGTTGATACCGTGATGGCGGAGTTTCCACTACACCAAATGGTGAAGTGACGCTGTGGCTGGTTCAAGTGCATTCTTCGCTTGTAATTAGCTTCTTTGCTGAGTTTGGACTTTCAACATTTCGTGGTTTTACTTAGTCACAAACTCTTGGCGTCGCTGAACTGTAAGGGCTTCTCTCTTGTCGGCTGATCGAGTACGGACGGGTTTCTACTGGAAGCACGCAATGCAACAAGTGTTGTTGAGATATGTGCTCTAATTGCCGATGGTGATTAATATTCGTGACTTCTTTTGGTCTGCTAGACTCTTTTTACATCCAGAGCAACCTAATCAGGTATGCAAGGGACTTGCCGGCCGGACCCGTGCATAGCAAAGAGAACTGGGAATGCCCTCACTTGAGAACTCATGAGAAAGCTGGGCTGCAAGACTTGCTGACTCAAGATTTTAAAATTGCAAGTTTTCTTTGACACGACGGCTGCACAAGCTTCGCCGTTGCTACAGTTAGCCGCCAGTTGACCTCTACAGAGACATGATTATCTTTATGCACGACTGCGGTGCAACAGCTTGACCTTCCTCATCGTTCTATACACGGATGATCATTGTATGTTGGAGATCACGACTGAGGCCATTTCTACCATCACTCGGATGATAGATAGTAGGGGGCGACTAAAGCTCAACAAGACTGGTCATGAACCAACATACAGATATAATGTGAAAAATTCGGTTCAAGCCGTACTTCCGGACGGGAAGATCGCATTGGATTCGAACCTGCGAGCACTTGACGGCAAAAGAAGGCGGCTCAAATCCCTGCTGTTCAAGCACTTGAACTTTGAAGGCACATCTTCAACTGCATCTCTCGCCCCCTGATTGGTCAGTCAGACTCATGAGGTTGCAGCTCCAACCTTGCGCTTAACCAATCGGGCCCTCTCGTCAGCATCGGGCATCTCACCAGATTCCACCCGGGCGCTTAATAGAGGAGACGAGTGGTGATGGCCAAGCAGATCTGCAATACCATTGGCTGCACTTTAGATGCTCGCAGTGATTGGCATACTCAGTATCACTCCAGACGCCCGCCTCCCGCATATTGGTTGCCGCTCACAGGCTGTTACAGGTCCATTTCACAGGACATCACATTGATGGCAGTGATAGACTGGTTTTCTTTACAGCCCATGAGCCTCTCACAGCTGGGGAAACCCTTGCGCGGCCCCCTCATTAGTCTGCTGTGTGCGTATGCAGTTCCCTCTTCAGCCGATCCGCTGGTCTTCTGCTGGCCGCCTTGAAGGCCCTTAAACGGCTGCCCACCCCCAACCTGGCCACCTGGAACGGCTTCTCTACATCTTCAACTGAGATTTACAGCTGCCGGCCAGCCATAGCGACGAACGAGTTTGACGGGCTTCAACTATACACAAGGCTCCGCGACGATATCGTATGTGGAACCGACTATAGCTGCGCCGCTAGCAGCCAACGACGAACGAAACAACACCCATCCAAATAAGATTAGATAAGACAGCTATCGGCATCATGAAGCTCCCAATCTTCAATCGCTCATCGCAAGAGCATACGGACAAACCAGCAAAGTCCAGCAGCTATAAAGTTATGTTCCGAAAATGGCCTCGCATAGCGCGAAAGGCAATTTGGTGGTTGATGCCTCTTGAGCTGATGGGGGTTGTGCCCGCCCTGGTCATCTTTGGTATCTCTCAGCCCAATCTCTATCGAACCGACATGTGGCAGATTGGTTGGGAGCATGATCCTCCGCTCAACTCGAACCCTGCTATGATTCTCTACGCTTATGCCAACCACCGGCCTCTGCCCAAGATTGCGCTCATCTGGACAAGAACGTGAGTTTTCTATGAACGAATGATATTAGATGTGAATTATCTGACATGAGAAAGTTTCACCGACTTCAATGTGGCCATCTCGGTCATCTCGCTCTTTTTCCTTCTCGGCAAGCTAATAGCTGTTATCATGAAATGCTGGTACCCAATCTTTACCACGTTTATCAATGCCAGCATGGTCGCTCTGTATACCGTCTCTACGTACGGAACCATTGGGCCTGACTATGCCGACTCTCGATATCCTGCACCTACAGCCTGGTACTACCGTATTGGATGCGACATTGCGCGGCCTTATGGAAAGTACAAGAGCTGTATGATCGCTAAATACTCTCTTGTGGTGTCTGTATACATGCTGTAAGTTGTACTAAGAAAGAAGCACAATCGGCATGCTGACAATTATATAGTTCCATTTATCTCTGCAATCTGGGCTTTTCAATCTACGCCATGCTCCCCAACAAGATCAATGATATTCCCGACGACGATGATGAGGAAGAGGGATCCACAACTTCGGAACCAAAGGAGAGAGGTGTTTGGGAAATGCACAACATGAAGCAGCCTGATGTTCGAGCTATGCCGTATACTCCTCGAACGCAAGCGTTCCACACTTTGGATCGCCAACTGCCATTGAGGGCCCAACAGAACAGGTACGGATGATTGAATGAGAATATTGAACCATGACGGCGGGGAAATGTGTCTACGGCTGGACTACTATCCTTAATTAGCATGAGGTGTTTGGAGTTTGGGATGATGGGATACCAAGAACAATCTTTGAGGCCCGACGAGGCACAATTTATTTTCATACATACTGTTATATAAATTCCATCTATTTAGCTTGAGAAGATGAGCATTGTAAGCCCACAAACTGCTCAAGGACTACATCAGAGTAAAAGATAATTACATACGACTGGTCAAAATATTCTATCTTTCGCGAAGACTTGCCTATTCCGTCAACGTGTACGGCCCGGTCAATCGGTGAATTATGGGGAAAGTTTGAGCAAACTGCTGAGATAAATTGCCGGTGCCCAAGCTTCTAGGGACTAATAAACGGTCGCAAGTGAGGAGCAGGGTAGGAAGCACTGACTCACTGTCGGGTTGTTCACAAAATGACATCTCGGCGACTACTAGCAACAGGCCGTGCCTCTCCTCTCCTCTTCTCTGTTCTCGTTACCGGTCCCGCCGGAGCCGATCTTTGTGTTTTGAGATGCCGGCTCCGGGGGAGGATTTTAGTTCTAGTTCAACCCCACACAAGCTCGAACTGGGAGCTTTAACAAGACGTCACCCCGCCATCACTAGCCAACTTCAATCCTCATTACATATCCGTCAATCATATCTTCACTTCTTCTTAACTCTTGACCTCTTCAATTGATTTAGCGCGATATTGTCGTTTCTCCTTCAATTGACAGTTTGTAATAAATAGGCACCATGGCTCTACTTCAACGCTTGGTTGCTCCCTCGGCGCGAGGTGCACTGCGACAATCTCCAGCTATTACTTTGATCATCACACGAAAAGCATCCAATGCCTCTCCTCCAAAGGTCCTTACCTACCAAATTAATCTAACTGCGAGACTAACATCTCACAGCTCAAAGATCCCTCTCTTCTCAAGCAGGATGTCTGTTACGTCAACGGCGAATGGGTCAAGGCCAAGTCTGGCAAGACATTCGAAGTGCATGGTGCGCTTCACTCTCGCCATCATCATCACTCCTCAATACTAACAGTCCAGATCCCTCTACTGGCAGTCTCATCGGAACATGCCCCGAATTTGATTCCAAAGACGCCCAATTAGCTATTCGGGCCGCCGCTGATGCCTTCCCTTCCTTCCGCAATAAGACAGGCCGTGAGCGCTCCAAGTTGTTGCGCGCCTGGTATGACGAGATGACGGCCAACGCAGAGGATATCGCAAAGATTATCACATGGGAAAACGGAAAGCCCATGGCCGATGCCAAGGGCGAGACAACTTATGCTGCCAACTTCCTTGAGTGGTTCAGCGAGGAGGCACCGCGAGTATACGGCGATACCATCCCCAGTTCGGTCCCAGGTAACCGTGTCTGGACTGTTAAGGAGCCTGTCGGAGTTTGTGGTTTGATCACACCGTAAGAGAGCCATACTCTGTTGCAACTCAATACTAACTCTTTTAGATGGAACTTTCCCGCTGCCATGATCACCCGAAAGATTGGTCCCGCGTTGGCTGCAGGCTGTACCGTTGTCGCAAAGGCTCCTGCCGAGACACCTTTTACTTCGCTAGCTCTTGCCGAACTGGCTCACCGCGTCGGAATTCCCAAGGGTGTCGTTAACGTCGTGACTTCACACGAGAACACCCCCGAGCTCGGCGAGCTTCTCACTTCTGACCCTACCATACGCAAGATCTCCTTCACGGGCTCCACCAACGTCGGCAAGCTTCTCATGAAGCAATCAGCTGGTACCCTCAAGAAGCTTTCTATGGAGCTCGGCGGCAATGCGCCCTTCATCGTCTTTGACGATGCTGACGTTGATACTGCTGTGGCTGGAGCTATTGCCTCCAAGTTCCGATCTTCAGGCCAGACCTGTGTCTGCGCTAACCGAATCTACGTTCAGCGCGGCATCTATGATGAGTTTGTATCCAAGTTTACCGAGAAGGTCAAGTCTTTCAGTGTAGGAAACGGTTTCGACCAAGGTGTTACCCATGGACCCCTGATTCACGATAAAGCTATCGAGAAGGTTGAGGCTCACGTCAAGGACGCCGAGAAGAAGGGCGGAAAGATCACCATCGGTGGCAAGCGACTCAGCGACCTCGGTCCCAACTTCTACGCTCCTACTGTTATCCGTGACATGACCCCGGAGATGGACATGGCCTCCCAGGAGACCTTTGGACCTGTCGCTGGTCTCTTCCCCTTCGAGACAGAAGAGGAGGTAGTCAAGATGGCCAACAACACCGAGGTTGGACTGGCAGGTTACTTTTTCTCTCGTGATCTCGAGCGCGTGTACCGTATCGCCGAGTCTCTTGAGGTGGGTATGGTTGGTGTCAACACTGGTCTCATCTCTGATGCTGCTGCGCCATTCGGCGGTGTCAAGGAGAGTGGCTTTGGTCGTGAGGGTTCGCTGTACGGTACCAGTGAATACCAGATCACAAAGATGATTACATATGGAGGCATGGGCAAGCCTCTTCAGTCATAGGTTTAAGCGTATAATGAAGCCTAGTTTGTTGTTTAATGAAAAAGAAGACCACTGCAAATATTAGACCACAAGGACCTGTTCGAGGTTCCCAACGTGTATCCATGGGACACCCATAATGCGAACTACTATGTTAACTAGGTAGTCAAGCTCCTGCGTTAATGTAGTTGAGTTTTCATGGGATGTCTACAAGTCTATTACAGTTTACGTTTATGTCTAAGCACTTGGTGCTACCTCAAATACCTTTTATTACCCTTTCTGATTTAGAAAGGAGGTAGGGCTTAGCGTATAAAGTATTCCACGGCCTGCCTGTCTACGTAGTATCCGGAGTTGAAGACCTGGTGATGCTCCAGTCCTCCACAACCACGCAGGATATATATTACACAACAAGACATTGAATCTCAACCCGGTCGTGTGGTGTAGTGGTTTATCACGTTTGTCTTACATCTATGTGAACACAAAAGGCCGCAGGTTCGAGCCCTGCCACGATCAAAGGCGTGTGATGTGGTTGTTGACTGTTGCAGAGCACTCACATCATCCTTTTTGGCCACGTTTTTGCGGGGTAATAAGGTGGTGTGGTAAGGCTGAGGAGGGGCTGTTTAACCATTGTTGTTACAGAAAGACGTTGAAGGAATGGCTGAAGCAACCATAAATATATTGAACGTTCTTGAGGTTCCTAGAAACGGCATGTTACAAGCTCAAGCCCAGAATATTGAGTACTGGTTATGATATAGGGACTGTTCAAAGCTTCTATATATAAGTACGTTGACGAACTTCCCGACAGACAGCGTCACACCATCCCGGATAGACATATTCGTCAATACGTTTAGTATTTCTAATAGAATAGGAAATGATCATGTCCCAATGGAATTTAATATTAGGTAGCAATGCCTTTTGCCATGTTTCATGGCTTCTATATAGTTCTGCAGGCTTTCCTGGTGTTAGAATGTCCTAGCAATGTCTTATCTTATCACCCCCAGAACCCACCATAGAACTGACGTCGTGCAAGAATTTCGATCTTCACCACGACCTACGAGACACCCGAAACCGCCTCAACCACAACACACTCTTTACAATGTCAATGTCACGAGCCAATGCACCTTTGAGGACCTGTCTGCGCCAGCTGGTGCGCTCAGAGGGGTATGTCCTGCTGCATATTGCTTCTCTACAACCATACTCAAATCATGCAATTGATCGACTGACCGACCACTAGACCAGCTCCCCTCCGCTCGATAGCCGCCAGTCCTCGCGCGTTCTGCACATCTCCCTCACTTTTCAAGAAGCGCAAGATCACGGCACCTGCCAACAGCCCTAATGCTGCCAATGCGAAGGCCGCTGCGGGGTCTATGAACAAGGCCGAGTATGACACTGCAAAGGTGCCCATGCCTGACCCGGAGGACCCTCTCGACTTTACAGCTGTTATTGCTGCGTACGCACCCATTGATGCGCACTTCAAGACTCAATTGGCGGGTATGATCCATGGTGGACGATTCAACCCAACAAACTTGGGCTCGCTGCCCGTGTCTGTCAAGGATGAGGAGGGCGCCGACGCTACATTTCCCCTCCGAGAGCTCGCACAGGTCGTTCCTCGATCTGGCCGAGCTATTTCACTACTGGTCAACGACAAGGAATACATCAAGCCCATCATGTCAGCAGTACAATCGAGCCGGGAATTCAACCAGCAGCCCCAGCGATCAGAGGACAACGAGCTTGAGCTTCTTCTCAAGGTGGAGCTAGAGCGCAAGGACGATGTTGAGCGACGAATCAAGGAGGCTGTTCAGCAGTGGAAGGACCGCATCCGCAATGCTCGATCACGACACGAAAAGACGCTCAAGGACTGGAAGAAGAACGGCACTGTTCTCCCCGACATTGTCAAGAAGGCTGAGAAGGAGCTGCAAAAGGTGCAGGATAAGAAGATGAAGGAGATTGACCAGGAAGAGGCACAGACAATTCGTCAACTATAGATGCACAGACTGGACAGGGTAGTTGTAGGATAGATGCAGAATATTTGTAGTATTACATATCGTGACAAGTGTACACTGATCCTAAGATCTAATACATATTTCTTTTTAAGCACGCGCCTTTCCGCCCTTTCCACCAGCAGCGGCGCCCTTCTTATCCAGAAGAGACGTCAACTTTGTCTGGAACGAGTTGACGTCGTTGGTAGAGTACGTCTCTGATCGGAGATGCCATGAGCGGGACAGTCCAACGGGGTCTGATGCGAACTTGGGTGTCTCGTGCTGGCCCTGGATAGCTCGCTGTGTAATGACCTGACGGATGGCCTCCTCAGTGTCGGTGATAATAGGACCCTTGACCTCCTTGCCTTCGGCCTTGGCCTTTTCTTGGAGGTACTGCTCGGCGGCCTTCTTTGCTTCGGGGTCGGCGAAGAAGCGAATACCGCTGGCCTCGATCTCGGAGGCGTAGTATTTGGATTGGAAGGCTTGTGGTGCACCGACATGGTCCGCTGTGCCGAGAACGCTGAGGTTCTGGAGGACAGCAGCTGACTTTCCGGAGGCGGTACCTGGTGCAGCCGGGGCGAATTCGTTGATAGATTCGAGTGTGAGGGATGGTGTGTACTCGGAGCGCATGCCGAATCGAATGCTGTCATCGAAAGACTGCTCATCGGGATCCAGGTTGTTGAATTCGTTTCGGTCCCTCTTTCTATCCTTGTCGTCGTCGTCCCTTCGTCGATCCCCCGTTCTTCCACCTCGTCCTCGACCTCCACGGCCTCCACGACCACCGCGGCCTCTGGCAACAAAGCCGCCCCGACCTCGACCCCTTGTCATAGGCTGACCAGTTCGAACAGGCGAGGATGAGCGATCTCCGGCTGAAGATCCACCCCTTCCTGCAAATCCACCTCGTCCACGGAAACCACCGCGACCCCGTAGGCCACCTCGGCCACGCATGGGCAGGCTCTTTATATCGATAACCTTGGGACCATTGGCCTGAGCGGGACGAGCGGCCGGCCTCGGGGTGCTGGGGCCATCGGCGGCCTGAATCTGTGAAGTCGAGAATTGGCGGACCAAGTTTCGAAAAGCGTCCGAGGCCTGCTCGAGCTCCGGCCTTGTCCGGCTGCACACCGAACGAAAGGCGTGGCGTTGCATTTTTGGCGGTGGTTGTCTGATGTGGTGAAGCTGGTTGTCGGTGGTTTAGACGATCAATTTTCGACGCCTACTTGATCATGACTAAGCCGATACACCCCGCATTGGCCAATCACACTTCTTGGCAGTATCTACAGACTTCACCACAAAGAACAAGTCATGAGGAGAGAGTATATAAACAAGAAACAAATTACTAGGAACTGCCTGTACTCAATTCCCGTTGCTATGCACAAAAACCAAGATCCCAGATCTTGCTATAAGCCCATGAATAACTCTATAGGATGTACCCTTCCAATCCTCCCATCATCAATTCATCCTTTACAAGTGCGCCAAGCATAGGCCAATCCTTCCCAAACTCCAAATCGTATACACTGCGGCGCTGTTCTTGGCCTTGAATGCCTTTCAACCATTTCAGGTTGTATGCTTGGGACAGTTACGCCCGTCGCTCGGAGCAGAGGCTGTGACCTTGTACGGCTGTCACACCGTTGTACCGGGCCACTGCGTACTGAGTGTATTTGTTCTTGGCACGCAAGGCCATGTTGTGGACCTTATTCATACTCTGATTAGAGTTGATCTGTTTGCGCTGTTTCTTTCTGCTCAAAACAATGACAGCATTTTCTGGGTCGCCCTCGAATTGCCGTCATTGACGTAAATGAATGTTTCGTAATGGAGGAAGCTGGCATAAAAAAAAGTCGGATTCGTATTTGCGATATGTACATCATTACATGCTCTGTGGTTGAATCATGGCGGGCTATAACAGGTTAGAACAAGTTCAAAAGAGGATTGACTTGGTGACATACCGGACTGTTGAGCATATGCTGGCGCTTGTTTCGACTCTTCTTGATATGGCTCTTGAGAGCGCTCGAGTCGAGAGGCTTCAGGAGCTCAAAGCTACAGAGTAACTCGGCAGATACCGACATGACGGCGCCCCAGTTATCAAATTCACCGCAGTACTGCGCAAGTTAGCCGCTGATCCGAGGAAATGGGGCACAAAAAAACTTACATTGGGGGCACTGAAGACTGTCACCAGAACCCTATCGTTGAAGAATTCATAGCCATCCTCAACCACCATGTGCGCCCGACAGATAAGATCAAAATCGTGTACTGCCAAAAACTCTGTAATAACCCGTTTACCAAAACAATAACTAACGCCTCTCTCGTTTGCTTCCCAATCTTGCTCCATGTCTGCAGGATCCGACCAAAGAAGATCGTTGAGCAGTCCATAATCGGGGACATCAGTGGGTCGAGCAATGTTTCGAATGTCGTCCATATGAACTAGCGCTGGTGATAATCCTCCATGAACACAGAAGATCTTGCCGGCGACAATCGCGGCAATTGGAAGAGTGTTAAAGCAGTCAATAAACGTCTTCCAGATTTTGACATTGCATCTTCGCTTGCATTCATCGTAGAAGCCGTAAACTCGTGTGACATTGGCGCACTCGTGGTTTCCTCGGAGGAGGAAAAAGTTCTCGGGGAACTTGAGCTTGTAGCATAGGAGCAGCAGAATAGTTTCGAGAGACTGCTTTCCTCGATCAACGTAGTCGCCGAGGAAAAGGTAGTTTGAGTTCGGGGGGAAGCCACACATTTCGAACATTCGGATAACATCTGTGTACTGTCCGTGAACATCACCCACAACCTTAACAGGCGCATCCAACTCCAACAGAGCAGGTTGCGACAAGAAAACTTCTCTCGCCCTCTGGCAAATGGCAACAATTTCGGCGTTCTTGAGGCAAACGCTCTTGGTAACCTTTCCAGCATAACCAGCGTCCAAAAGTCGCTTAATGAAGTCATCGAGATCGATATCCTTAATTTCAGACATAGCTACATTGGAGTTGCCATCGGCCTTGGACTCATCAGAAGGGCCATTGTTGACTGGGTTGATGGTATTTTCGCGCTTCACCAGAATCGATTGTCCCGGTGCTTGCATGTGCGCATTCGCTCCGGCGTTGACAGAAGGAGGCTGATCGGAAACATGGTCGACCTCTCCCGATGCTTGAGCGGCGCTGACGTCGTGGTTGCCGCCTTTGGCGTTACCCTGAACGGGGGAGGGAGGAGGCTGGTCGTCTCCGATGGCGGAATCTGCGAGAGCGGATTCGGATGCTGACACATCTGTGCCGGCGGTATTGAGGGGAGGGAGCTCGCTACGGCTCAGTCGGGACGAGCTTGAACGTCCATGCCTACTGGAACGTCTTTCCTCGTTCTTAGATTCGACTGGATTCTCGCCGTTGGACAAGACCTTTGAGTTCCTGGGGCTGTCCGACTTGCTGCTGCTTCGGATCTTGGACCCTAGGGACCGAAACGAGCGCGACGATTCCTTGGTGTCAGATCGACTAAAAGATGGGTAAGACTGAAGAGGCCCATCAGGTCCGGCAGAACCGGAGCCCTTGGAGCCAGATCCACCTTGGCTGGAGTTGTTGTTTCCCATGGTATTTTTTCCCACGACTCTGACCAACAGATGTCTCAAAATCAAGCTCGGTGGGCTGCTGGCAGATGGGTGGGCGATACGGTTCGGTGATTCGTAACAATTCTTGGCGTGGACGCAGGTGAGATGTCGCCGAGCGTCTAGGTCAAGGAATGTGTTAGGGAGGGTGGAAAAAGCGATCGAAGGTTAGGAAGAAGGAGGAGCGACGTTGACTCCTTGATGCGTCCGTTTTGGGCAGTTTGAGAAGATGCTTCGAGTCGAAGCACTGCTGTATGTACTTTTGTCTTTAGATGTTGTAGTGAGTCGGCGGGTGGATTTTGCGGCGGTGATGACGTCGTGGGGAGGCCCGTTAACGCCGGGATGAGGCCGGAGACGATAGACGCGCGAACCGAAAAGAGGATCGGAGATAGCGCTGAATGAGCAAAGGCCGAGTTCGAATCTAGAAATAGTCCACGTTAGGGTGACTCACTTCTGAGAATGAGGGAGAAGTTGAGTAACGAGAGTGAGTGGGTGCAGAAGTTGCGGCGCATATAGCTGTAAAGGACCGTAGGTGGAAAAAACAACCACAGTGTGGAGGATAAGAGATGTAGAGAAAACCAAAAGTGAGTAGACGAGGAGACATACAAACAAGCAAATAAAACGAATTGTCGGGTGTAATAGAGGTACTTGAGTTGCCGTTGGGTCAAAGCTAACAACAAAAGCAAGTATGATAAGACTGAAAAATCAGATTGTCAAGACGTTTTAAGGGCAAAACGCTGAGCGTCGGGCGTTGGCGCAAAATGGTATCGGTATCGGTATCGGTATAGGAATGGTACGGTACGGTAAGGGAGAGAGGTAGAAGTACAGGTCCAGGGTCTTGAAGAAGACAATGTAAAGAACCAAGATAGGAAGATAAATACGACGGGCGCGAGTGGTTCAAGGCGGTTCTCGCATACGAATGACGTCGATTGAATTGAGTACGTTGGATGGCAGAGGTCGTTAACAACGTTGATGGTTGAGTATCTGCATGTGCAATCAGATGCAGGCTGGAAGACAGAGAGGCAATGATAAATATAGAACCAATTGCGACGGATGAGGCTCTGGAAGTTTGTTGCAAGAGGAAGAAACAACAGACGAGACAAGTGTGTTGCAGAGGTGAGATAGGACAGGATAGGATACTAGGACAGCTAAAGTAGGTAGGTAGGTAGGTAGGCAGGCAGGTAGACCTAACAGCTTGCTCGGATAATGAACCTCTCCACCTTTGGTTCCTACCCCAAGAAAAAGCCAAGGCAAGTCGAGAGCAAGGAAACGTAAGGTTCGTAGGTAAGGTGAGATAAGTCAAGTTGTGAGGCCGGTCGAGAAGCTCACAGTCCACTACAGTAGCAACGAACGCCTAAGTTACTACTAACTAATTAGTGAGAGAGGAGACAGCGAGAAGGTCCAGTATTATTAGCGGAACCGGTATGGTCGAAGCGAAGCGAGTAAAAGTGGCGGCTCAGGTTCAGGCTATGACAATTAAGGTTCCACACCCTCGCGCGTCCTTTCTCTTCCTTTGTCGAATTAGTTAAGGCCAAAGATAGAGCGAATCGCTAGAGAATAGTAGAGGTCAGGTTGATGTCTCTAGAGGTTCATTGGATAAAACTATACAAAAAAGGTTGTGAGATTCGTAGTACTGAGGTCACATAGTGAGAAAACTTCTACCTACTAGACTAGACACAACGCTCGGAAGACCAGAACGGAGCTACGATGACAAGCACCGGGCCAAGACTTTGTTCGTTCGGGGTGGTCTCTTCTTGATCGGCGCCCAACCTATGGAGGGGAGCTTCAGTAGTGCGAGGTTGGGTTGGGCTGGCTGTAAATAGAGCACAGCAGGGGTTTGAAGCAATTAGTTTGGCTTGGGTGATACGTGTGAGTGTCAAGGTAAAAAGAGCCAAGACCGGACAAGACTTGATAAGAGTAAGAAAAACGCGTTAGCAAATCTCGGCATTCGTCTTCCGTCAAGTTTGTCATATGGCTGCTGGATCTGCAGCACATAAGATCATCCCATTATTTGGTCTCGGGACATGAATCAGTGAGTGACTCAATCGAGACTATAACAGAGACTGAAACAGATACCGAGAGACATCCATTAGCAACAGGTCATAGCATACATATGTACAGCAGGCAAATAGGCTGGGGTAGCCCTGATATGTAACATTCATAACCATATCCCTGGAGGCTTGGAGACAACCGATTGGCACGTGCGAGAGCTTGATTTGTCTTGACCATTCACGATTCATTTCTCTCAGAAACAAGTCAAGAAACTCGGTCAAACGTTCGGACTCAATTCAATCAGTTCACATATCCATGTCATTTCCAACGTCTCTCCAACCTCGACCATCAACCATCCCGATACTGACAGCTTAACGTCAACCATCACAACACCACGGTATCTAGACTAATGGCAAAAAGGCCAAGACCAAATCCAAAGAGGCACATGTTCAACCCCTCACTGTCACTCTCATTCTTCCATGACTGCACACAACAACATAATGACATATCAAATTACAGTCCTCTATCCCCCATTCTCATTTTGAGGCCGCCGTTCTTGCCTTCGTAGTGCGTCAGTAGCTCGCTACCTTCTCGGTAATAGTATCACCATTACACAGACTTTGTGCTGTGACAGCTGACCGTCCCTCGTGCTCCCCTCACCGAACCCGTCCCCGCGTGGTCTTGACAGCCGCACCCGGTCTGGCACACACTATCCCTCTTCTGTGTAAAGGTGAATCGAATTAAAAGGACATCTCACAACAGTGATACAATGATAATGTAGTAAAAAGTTTAAAGAAATAACAACTCTGACATTATTACACAAGTATCTCTCATTCTCTCAACCAAAGCTGAGCCCCCAAATATGATGTTCTAGAACTTCAGACGACTGTTGTTCTTTTTGCCCCTTATAGCAATAGATCCCGGATACCTTATTGGTGCAATGGCCTCAAAGAACGTGTGCTATTTTGTTTATGAGTCGTTGTGGCGTGCGACGTCCTCTCCGTGTTTGATAGCGGTGACATGGCCTATTGGCATACCACTTTTGCCTTGCAAAGAACCATTTGTTTCTCATAGTTGCGGCCATCAGCATTTCCCCTCTTGATAAGAACTGGCGAAATGTTAAAATCGATGATGGTCTGAGAAGACACCTCCTTGCTATACGCAACAGCCTCCATCTTGTTGGCTTCGAATCGCCATGAATCCGATTTTTCATGACTGCACCAATGAGTCCGAAATACTGCCTTAGACTTCATGAAAATCTCGTCAAGGTCCAGCGCGCTTTCAAATATGTCCTGCATTCCCTGGCGGGGATCGACTTTCCACTGATTAAGCCTGTAATCGCAGAAGCTTTTTACCGCGTCTAGTTCTTCAATTATCCGATTATTCAGGCGTTCAGGATTGCGTCCAAAAAGGTGTCCGATGAGAGAAGCACTTTGGGTAGACCATCTTGCAATGTACCAGATGTTCGGTCCTGGAAGTTGAGGGTGATCAATCTTGTAGGCACGTCCTGAAGGCGTCATTGTCAGACTCTTCTCTACTGGGAAGGGCTGCGTACTTACCAAAAAGCCCTTTTCGCAAACTCTTGAAGCCGGGAGCATGATAGCCACCCCATATTTTCCCGTTTCCTTGGAAGACCACCTCGTCCACGATAACCCAGAGATAAGCATGTATCATGAATTCTTTGTACTCCTCGTCCATCAACAGCTCTACCCACTGGGAAGTTATGAAGGAGAATCGGCTGTTGACTAAATCATCACTAGACGAGTGCGTAGGATACTTGGCCACCGCCTTTGCAAAGGAACGGATGTTATAGTCGAGCTGTTTCCATTTGCCCTGAATATCATCGTCCGATATTTTTGTCAAAGCCGTCCAATTGTTGCCATCGTTCAGACGCTTGTATTCGTCGCGCTCCTCCAGAGCATTTGCGAGTTTGGCATCCGACTCTCTCAGTTGTTTCTTCAACGTCTGGTTTTCTGATTCAAGTTGTTGTTGGCGAATCTCAGCATGCACAAGTCGATCTTTACAGTTTTTTAGATCACCATGCAGCTGCTTGGACTGTCTGACGGCTGGATGATCAAGCCAACTGCCAACAGTGTTTCCGAAATGGTTGACAACGTTCGAAAGACGGTTTGTCATCTGTTCTAACACAGACCTCTGTGCCTCAGCACTCTGCTCAGAATGATGCAGGAAAGAGTCCATACGCGCTTGCTGGTGTTTGAAAAGTTCGTTCATAGCGGCGTAGTCAGATTGGGCCGTATAATGTGGCAGGTAATTGCCCCGGGGTGGTATTGGAGTGTTTACATGACCGCTCAAGTCAACGAAAGGGTGATATCCAGGGCCATGATGAGTGTTCGTGGGGGCAGGAGTCCCAGGGCAGTAACCTGCACTGGTTTGAGGTGGCCCAAATGTCATTTTTTGAGTGTTCATGCTTGATCAGCTCTAAAACGAAAGGTGAGAGTCTCGCAGGCTCAAAACTCTCGGTAAAGGATGACTTCCAAATGTCAGCGGTACGGAATCAGACAAGCAGAACTCTCTCGGGGCCGTTGTAAGAAGGAGGAGTTAGTACCTAAAGTTTTTGATATGGAATTTAGAACCACTGTGAGTTTCGCTGCGATCAAAGACCTGGTGTTTGTAGTAACTTTGGATACATCCAAGCTATCAAGACTCCGGGTAAGTCATGAGTGAATCCAGATAGGAACCTCGTATAACACAAAGCTGTAGGTCAAAGATAAAGTGAAGCTGGAATAGTTATGATGAACCGATGGAAAAACGTGAAAGCTTTGAGGAAATATCGATGTTCGCTCTGAGAAGGGCTGATGCCGATAGGAAGAGATCCACCACTTGGGCAATGAAAGAAATGCCAGGGGTATAGGCAAATATTTTTAACGGGAGAAACAGCGAGGAGAACAGTCTTTGTTTTTCCCTTAGGCAGTCCTTGACTTTGTGGAGAAGCGGCCTTTGGCAGTGTGAATCACTGCGCAGCAGGCTCATTAACCTCGTTTATTTATATGCACCTGGCGAACACTGTCAGGCACTGTCAACTCTGTATCAAAAATCCCCTGAGAATTCGTCCTAGCTTTTTCATTTCCTGCATCTCCTACACTTTTTTTCTCCTCTTCCTTATTTCTTTTCTCTTGCACCTTTCCAACTTCCTTCTCTCTTCATCGGCCTCTCTTTATGACATTCCCCCTTTATCAGCTATAACTACAGCGACAGCCAGAACTTCGGTACCATGGCTGCCAATAAGCCGGTGGAAGATTCCATCATCATTGGAATCGACTTTGGTACTACGTGAGTGTAGATGCCTTCATGGATCTGGAGATGCTTACCTTGCCTCTAGCTTCTCTGGTGTCGCCTGGTCGTACTCCAAAGAACCAGACAATATCGAAATAGTCACCAGCTGGGACGCGGAGCTTCATTCATGCTCTGATAAAGACAAAGCCCCTTCTCTTTTGCATTACGATGAGAAAAATCTAGAGGTCAAATGGGGCTACTCGGTCCCTCTGGATGCAGAGCCACTCAAGTGGTTCAAATTGTTTATACTTGATCCCAAAGATATGCCTTCTGAAGTTGCTCAGTCTTCCCATCTCGAGGCAGCACGCCAGCTTCGAGACAAGGTCAATAAGCGATCGGTAGACATTATCGCAGCGTTTCTCCGAAAGCTCTGGAACCACGCAATGGAGTCCGTCAAGGATGCTTTGGGTGCGGACGTGGTAGAGCAATCGAGGCTCCACGTTATAATCACCATGCCTGCTATTTGGCCCGCCTATGCGCAGAGCAGAATGAGAAGCGCGGCCCAAGACTCCGGCATCCTTGACTTACATTCAAAGGGCGTCCCTACTCTCCGTTTCATCACCGAACCAGAGGCAGCCGCTCTCGCCACTCTCAAGGACCTTGCTAAACGGTCGACCATCCAGGTATAGTCCAGTGTTTGATAGTTTTGGATCGCTTATGCTAAAGTATACGAAGGCTGGAGACACCATCGTCGTCTGCGACGCGGGAGGCGGCACAGTTGTAAGTCTATGATACAGTCGAAATATACCCTGCTTACATTGCAAAGGACATCATCAGCTATGTATTCGAATCCACAGATCCATGCATCGTCAAAGAATGCGTGAAAGGTGACGGTGAGTTACTACGCATCTGTAATGTTTCTAAATGGCTAACATATAACTAGGTGACCTTTGTGGGGCACTCTTCCTCGACGAAGGCTTCATCAAGCTCGTCAAGACCAAAGCCCCTGAAAGTAGTTGGGAAATGGTCAAGAAATCTGACGAGAAGAAGTTTCTCAACGACCAATGGGAGCATGACATTAAACAGCAGTTCTCGAATCAAAAGAAGCTCTGGCCGGTCGACCTCCCTGAGAGCTGCAACAAGAGTTCACCTAAAGGCTTGACACGTCGCACGACACTGGAGTTCACTTCGTAAGTCTGGGTTATGTTGCTGGCTTTCGACTGGCTAATCGAGTCTAGTGGTGAGATTCTGTCTGTGTTCTCCCCAGTCGTCACCAAGATTGAAGCCCTAGTGAGTCGGCAAGTTGATGCTATCCAGCAGAAATACTGCAAGGCGCCCAAGGTATCAAGCCCGTTGAATCCCTTCAATAAGCAAACTTCTGATTTTCCTGTTTAGTACATCATTCTTGTTGGAGGGTTTGGCCGCAGCCGATATCTCTTCAACCGCCTTCGAAACCGATTCGAGCCGATTGTTCTGCAGTCACGCGGAACCAAGCCGTGAGTACTCGTGCTTCTTTGAAGCAAATACTTTGATTGTATTCACCACTGACAATCTTATAGTTGGACTGCCATTTGCCGCGGCGCTGTGATCCAAGGTCTCAGTCAACATATTCCCACCACTACTATGGGAATGACGATTGCGTCGCGTGTCGCTCGAATGAGTTACGGTATCATGTACCGTACCGACTTCGTCGAAAGTCAGCACGAGTTGTGCGACAAGGTCTGGGAGGAGAAGGAACAAAAGTACAAGGCCATGAACCAGATGCACTGGTTCCTCGAAGAAGTAAGAAACCAGTGATCACGAAGCAATTCGTTACTAATTCACTTTTCAGGGTGAGAATATTTCAGCGAAGAGGTCGGTCCATCACCAATATTACCGCCTGTATCCAAATTCGGAGAGTAAGGTTCGGGAGACCATCTACTGCACAACGACTTTCCCGCCTCCTGATGCCTACCGTTCCTCAAACGCTATTCAATCTCTTTGCGATATTGAATGGAACAAGAGAATCAATCCTGGAAAGCTCCCGAAATACACCAACTCTCTCGGTGCTACTTATCCAAAACTCAATTACCAGGTGCACATGGACTGCGAAGACGGAACTGTGAACTTCACAATCGACTTTCAAGGGAAGAGAGTTGGCGAGCGAGAGGTCGAGGTTCAATTTAACTAGACCAGTATCCACAGGTGGTATGCGTATGACCAGAGGTGGTCGACTTGTTTGTCTGGTCATGGTCTATGGATTGAGAGGCAGTCTCGTGTCTTGAATGTATCTTGGAAGTACCCTATGACGGCAAAGGATAGGAGGAAAATGAACGGGGACGGACATGCCTATATATGTTGAGACATATCTGGGAAGATGGTAAACTTTCTAAATTTACATGTACGGAATTGAGATAAACTACAGGTACTGCGTAGACAGACGTTCACGGTATTTATCGTGACGAACTTCCGCAAAGTACTCACATATATCCATCCTAGGGCGGCAATCCAGCCAGTGACAGAAGCAAGACAGCATTAATGAGTATAAAATATGCACAAGAATCATTGATCCCTGCTCCTTTCGAATTGGTGTAGAGAGATCTTTCGTGGACCATCGTTATATGCTAATATCAGTTCGCGAGCAGATGCAAAAAGAGTCAAGACTAAGATGGTTACCTAGGTATGCACAGGTAATATTCTACTAGCCGTATTTAGAAAAAGGACTTTGAGTGTTGAGTTGACAGCTCAAGTCAGCGGTGTCCAAGAGTTTGATGCCCTTGCATGTGTCAGCTTAATTTTCGCAAAGCTTGCCTGCCTGTAAGTGCGAGGCAGGAAAAAATAATTCAGAAGATTGCTATGCGATAATGCCGAGATAAATGTCGGCATATATATCTCTTTACGGCCATGTAAGCGAATCAATTGGTAATTGAGTTCATTGTTGAAAAAGAAGCACGTGTACATACTACGCACGTCAAAAGAAAATTATTGGTAAATGTCAACGGCCTTGATCAGACTCAAACAGAGGGCGGTGCAGAACGCGATTAATTATCGGTATGGTGATCAAAGTACGTGCTAAGCTGGGCTGAGCGAGGCAAAAAACGCGGCAGTTCTAAAATTAGATAAACTACATTTTGAAACTACCCGGGACGACTAGACTAGCAATGGGCTGTGCTTGTGAGATGGAGTGAGGCTTTGCTTTGCTAGTCAGGCCAGGGGAAGAGGGAGAAAGAGATGATGGAACGTGTTTTATCTCCCAGTTCGTCTGGTCCGTAAGGCTGCGCAGGATTGCGATTGCGATTGTGGGAGAAAAGGCGGACATCTATCTGTCTCGCTTGTTTACGTGGTGGGACTAATTAGAGTCTATTGTGGATGTTGGTGAGATGTATGCTGAGGAACTTGAAGCATCCTTGCCAGTCAGCCGCAGTCCAGCCCAGTCCCGTCCAGATCCAACGGGAGCTTCCATGTCATTCATCCCACATCCCACATGTCTGTTGTATTGTAAGCAGTAGCGGTAACTCAATCTTGCACATAAACTCAACTCAGTGTGACTGTCGGTGAATATGTTGACTTTTATTCTACTGTAGACATTGTATTGCGTAGTCATGTTACAGTATAGTCCCACATCAAATGACATACAATTCGGGTTGTTTGTCTCTCACTCCCTCCCACATGCTGATCACTGAGGAGAAAATCGAAAAGTGGTGGTGGTGGAGGTGGATCGGAATCCCAGTAGGTGTCGTCAGCACCAAAAATGTTCAGGGTCCTTGCGTTTTTTTCTTTCTCATTCACTTGTACTCTGTAGGGATCGTCAGACCCATATTGTTAGGCTGAGAAAGTGAAAGTGAATTACCGTTAGAAATAAATGGGATGGTTGCTTACGGAGCAATGTCATCATGAGGATCTCAGCGAAAATGGAAACTCCCTGTTTATTGTATCAAGCATGGCCTTTTCCATCTAACAAGGTGATGGGATGGTTTGGCTGCCGGGCCAATGACATGATCATCGTGCTGATCGTGGGATAGAGAGTTTGTGTGGACGGTTGATGGTTTACATTCAGCTAGTACAGGGTACAGCTTCACCTATTCTATCTATTGTCAGGCACAAGTCGGTATGCATACCATCTGATTGTGTCTAACCTTCAGCTGTTCAACCAACACAGTTGTGTAAAGCAAATAAACAAGCTGCGCCCTGTAGACCCTCACGGTTAAACAAACTCCTCTCTCATCGGGAAAACAAAAACAACCTAAAAGACAGCGAAAGCTCAAGTGGCTGAGCGGCGCCCTGCATCTCCACCGTAACCTTTTTAGTGGGAACCTGACCTCAAGCTGTAACGACCTGAACCCGGGCTTTGGGCTGGGAGTCGTAAGCACAACGCCTCCAACACAAGGCAGCTTTGATTTACACTGTGAAACAGGACATGTTCTACAGGTGAGCTACAGTATGTACATGATATCCGTACTATACCCTGCGCGGGATCTTGCCTGTCCGGGGTAGGGTCTCGTCTTCTTCGCTGCGCCACTCCACTCCTCCACGTCAAGCCAACCCCCCTCTTACTGTACTGGGCTCCAGCTGCTACGACTGCTTTGTGTACAGGATGGACAGGCTGTATCACTAAAACTAGTGCTCACGCCCAACACCAGCCCTGGCTTCAGCTTTTTATAAAACCACAGTTCCCTTCCCTCCTCTTTCTCTTGTTGTATCTCGTTTCATCTCATCATCTCGCCCTTTCCCTTTTTTACGTTCGCGTCATCTTACCTATCGCGTGTCGTTCTACTCATTCGGATAGAGTCATTCGCTTATAGCACTCGTTCGCGTTCGCTGCTAACTCTACCTACTCTACGTCATACCGATTCGACCTCCGATATCGACAGACGTTACCGCATAAGCAACACACAAAACCACACAAAAACTCAAATCAATCACAACAGACTATAATCGAAAATGGGTGTTGGTCGCTTTTTCTGCGTGCTATTGCCGTTCGCACTTACAATCGGCTCCATCATCTTCCTTCTCGTTGGTGCCCTCGCCGGTGTCGCCGACAAGTCTCTCTACATCTTCCGAGTCGATGTCGAGGATCTCAGCATCAGCCCCCAAGATGTCCACAGCATTATCGATAATCTCGACTTGAAGGACCTGAAGCTCGATACTCGTGACGTGCCCCAGCTCATCAACCGCGCCGAGGATGGTGCTCCCATCAAGGACAACATTACCGCTGAAATGCTTGGTCTCGACAAGTACTACGACATCAACCTCTGGGGTTTCTGCAGGATTAACGACGATGGCAAGCGAACTTGCCAGAAGCCCGAATTCGACTGGGCTAGCAAGTCTCTGAACACCTCCACTCTCGTCGGCACCAGCAAGAACATCGCTATTGAGCTTCCCGACGAGATTCAGGATGCCCTCAAAGCTTTCAGGACCGCCACTAAGTGGACACAGGTCGTCTACATCGCTGCCTTCATCGCTCTTGCTGCTGAGATCGTTCTTGGAATCTTCGCCAACTGCTCTCGCATCTTCTCTTGCTTGACCTGGATCGTTGCTGGTATTGCCACCGTTCTCGTTATCGCCTCCGTTGTTTTGTCAGGTGTCCTAGCTGGTACTGTTGTTGGTGCTGTCGAGGCCTCTGCCAAGTTCTACGGTGTCCAGGGTCACATCAACGGCCGATTCTTTGCCTGCGTCGCTATTTCCGCCGCCTTTGCCCTTGCTGCTGGCCTCTTCTGGATGTTCACCATCTGCTGCTGCAAGCCTGAGAGCCGAAGTGACAAGAAGAAGAACCGCCGATCCGACGGCGAGAAGCTCCTCGGTGGTGCTGGTAACAAGCACGGCTCTTACGCTCCTCTCAGTGACGACCACGAGATGCAGACCGGCTACTACAATCACAACCAGGCCCATTCCCAGTACGGTGCTCCTCGCTACCCCAGCGGTACTGCCCGTTCCGATCTCGCCTACGAGCCCTACTCTCACCGCGCTTAAACTGGTGCGCGAGTGGCTCTTACGACATGATTCTCCAAGTTTTTTACTTAACATATGATGATTGCATTAATGGCGTTTCGGTATTGGTTTTGGGACTCAATGACAGTATATTGTTTGCTTCAGCACTCACGCCGTCATGAAGGAACTCTTTTTGTTTACGTTTACGGCAAGGCGATTGAAGTTGGAAGATATTGGCGACGGGGAAGATGCCACGGAAAGGCATAATACCCAAAGTTATTGCTTTGGTTGTACCATGGGACGAACATATGTAGCTTTATCTTATACACACCCATTTCGGCGTGAAAAATACACACAATTCATATAAACTGTCTTGCATACATTGTTGTTCCCTGTGCTTGTTGTAGAAGTCAAGAGTTGAGTGAAAGCTTCATTCGTTATGGGTCGTCCATGAGCAATCACTAGAACCAGTCCAAAAATTTTCGCTCATGGCTGACTGAACCCACACAAAACCTCACTCATACAAGAGCTTGACTTCTCCCTTCCGCCTTACTCATCTTAGTACCGGCGAGAAGTTGGAGTAAATTCCATATGTCTTGGAAATATCAGTGAGCATTCATTACGGTTTTCCTTTTTGACTCACAAATTTTGTGGCCATGTTAGATGTGAGTTATCGTGCTGCCCCTCCCCCGCTATCATGAGCTCACACATCCATCCACAGTCACGCCTTACCCGGGAATTTTTCCAGGGTCCTATTACTTCACTCGCATTCTTCCGCGGTGCAGAATATCTTCTCGCAGGCGAGGATACTAATTTGACCCTATATGACTTACGACCCGGTCATGCTGTCCGTGTAGGCAGCGTTCGCGTCTTTTCAGCACAGCCTATTCATGGAATTCGCCTATTGAGCAATGGGAGGGTTTTGGCATGGGGTGCTGCCCAGATCGCGGTTGTTTCAAATATCGAAGGCCTTGTTGACGGCGCAGGCGATAAAGTGGTGGTGAAAAAGACAGCTGCTCCAGATTGGATCTACGATGTTGCACCGTCGCCATATGACGACTCTTCTGCTGTTCTTGCAACGGCTCATAACGAGGTTGTTCATCTGAGGTTGAATGGCGAGGATGCCCCAATTATTGGTGCTGTCGTTTCCCCTTCACGACCGATTCTTTACGCTGCAAGATTGAAATGGCTGGATCAAACCTCTGTTCTTATGGCAGGCGGTACGATCTTTGGTGAGATTCTGGTATGGCGATGCCATGTTTCAGAGAGTCGATCTGAACTCCTCGCTATTCTCAACGGGCATGAAGGATCCATTTTCGGTGTCGACATCTCAGAAGAACTTCCTTGCGAGGGCGGATCGACGCTGAGACTCATTGCCAGTTGCAGCGATGATCGTACTGTGAGAATTTGGAATATCACAGGACAAGACGGTGTGCATGAGAAGAAGCACGATTTTGCAGCACCACGAGAGACTGGCTTCGGGTCAAAAGCAGGTTTGGATGATGGGCCTCGAGCGGAGGAGTTACGGCCTGTTGCGACAATCATGGGCCACTTGTCGAGGATCTGGGGCATCAAGTTTGCTGCTATGACAGAAGATCAAACGCTACCAAAAGCCCCATTGTCTCTCTACTCCTTTGGAGAAGACTCTACTGCTCAGCGATGGCATTTGGACATCAACGTCTCGCCGGAAAAGGTATCTGGATCTTTGAAGCACATCGAGACATATGCTGTACACGATGGCAAGCATCTCTGGGCACACGCTGTGGTGAACAAAGGAGGCCAAACACTTATTGCAACAGGCGGAGCTGACAGCAAGATCTCTCTCATTACGCAGCCCGCCTCTTTGACGCCCTCAACATCAACGTCAACAAATGAGCTGACTGGGCTTGACTTCCAAGACGTTGCGACTGGTTTGCCGAGCCTTCGCGAGTTAAAGCCCCTTCGCGCAAAGGAGATATTAAGCCGTTACGACTTTATCTCTGATGATCGGGTTCTGGTAACAACGAATTGGGGACGACTTCTCGTGGGTATTTTCCGACCAAACCTTGAGTGGAAAGAGATTGAAGTCGAGGAACAAGTGAACGTCGAGTTTCAATCGTGCTATACCCTCAAGACAATTGGTGATGGAGCAGCTATCCTGGGCACGACCAGCGGCAAGTTGTACTACTACTCTGAAGCGCAGGGAGTTACACTTATTGGCTCCGTACCTGGCAAAATCTTCAACATCTCAATCTTGTCAACTGCTGAAGAGGGGCCTACCGAACTTATCGTTCACCTACACGGAACTTCTGACTCTCAATACTTCTCAATCGACCGGCGCACAGGAGCTATTACAGCGACGGCAGATATCCGTGGCATTGATAAGAGATTTGTTGCCATATCTGCCGCTCGCTTCAGGAGTGACTTGATCGCCATTGGATCGCGTCATGGGTTCCTTTCAATATTGAGACAGACTGGCAGTGAGTTTCGTCCTATCTTGGACTTCAGGTTCAACACACGCGATGCTATTACCAGCCTGGTGCCTCTGCCTACCACCGAAGGACAAGAGGCTCCTCTGTACTTCTTGGCTACAAGTCGAGATACTAAGTACAGGATCTACGAAATTGAAGATCTTGGCGAGGAAGTACGGCTGCACCTCCAGCACGAAGTCGCTGCCCCTTCTGGTGCCGACATAGAAGGAGGCTGGTTCACGCAAGATGCGTCCCCCGAATTGATCTTGTATGGCTTCAAGAGCAAGAACTTTATCGTCTGGAACGAAACCCGTCGGGAAGAGATTGCCTCTATTGATTGTGGAGGTGCCCATCGGACATTTACCATCGCACATGACCCTCTTGACCACAACAATGTTCGTTTCGCATACACAAGAGTTAGCAAACTTTACATCTTCTCGCAGCACACGCCGATGCACAGACCGCTAAGGTATGGAACACACGGCAGAGAGATCCGGGGTTTGAGTGCAAACGGTCGATATATCGCGACTGGTGCTGAAGATACAACGGTGCGCATTTGGGAATATCAGGACCAACGGTGTGGAAAGAAGGACAGCGGCGGGCTACGATGCGTCGCTTCTACAAAATTGCATATTTCGGGATTACAAAAGATCCACTGGGTCGGAGACAACTATCTTCTCAGCAGTGCCGGTTTCGAAGAGTTTTTTGTTTGGTCTGTACGAAGATTGGACTCAAAGTACAAGGGACTCGGTATTCTGTGCGAAGGCATTCTAGATGATAAGAGTCCTGCTGCAGACCTTCGAATCATGGATTTTGACGCTTGCAAGGATTCTAATGGAAACATCATCATCACCATGATTTTGTCCAACTCGACCTTGAAAACATATCGATATACTCCAGGAAAGGGTTTCCATCTCCTGGCACGTATGTCGTACACGGGTGCCTGTCTAACGCAGGTTCGCCATCTCGGGGTGGACGAGAAGGGTCTTTCGGCACTTACAGCTTCTACGGACGGACACTTGACGACCTGGGAAGTAAGCTTTGGCAAGGATGAAGTTTCTAGCCATGTGCTGGTCCAAGTAGCCCCAGTACATCAAAACAGTATCAAGTGTCTGGATCTGCACTCAACACCTGAAGGCTTTTTAGTCCTGACAGGCGGTGACGACAATGGTCTCGGTGTCACAACACTCATTGCCATGTCAAATGAGACGGGTAACCGCAGATACACAACCTCCAGCCGTGGAATCGTACGCAAAGCCCATGCAGCAGCGATCAACGGTCTTGTGCTCGTGCGACGTGGGGCGGAAACGTTCGGCATCACTGTTAGCAACGACCAGCGCGTCAAGGTCTGGAGTGTCCAGCCAGGCAAGGTGAAATTGGTAGCCGATGCCTATAGCGGCGTTGCTGATCCTGGCGACATCGCTATTGTGGGAGAGAATGATGATGCTGAAGTTAAGAAGCTCAAGGTTGTGCTTGGGGGAGTGGGTGCCGAGGTCTGGTCGTGGTAAGGGTCGAATGAATTTGGGCGTTTCAAGGCTTGGAGTTTGTTTAGATGTCATGTGAAAGAGTTTTGTCTCGTGAAATCAAAAGTATGGTAGAGTTTATAGTTCTGGAAGTTGATAGATGGCGAATTTATGCTTTGTCCAATTACGTTATCAGCTATCGTCTCTCGATACTCACGATCAGATAACAGATGAGGATTGAGCTTTCGAGATGCAATGATTATACCACGTGAGATCTTTTGAAACAACTCAATCTTGTCGTCCAGGATACTTGGTAGGTATAGGTAGGCGTCGAGATTTATGATAAAGTTGAACCTTCACGACGGTCATGTGAGTACCTGAGCTCAACAACCTGA
Source organism: Fusarium cf. aywerte (assembly GCA_011034095.1). Lineage (NCBI taxonomy): Eukaryota > Fungi > Ascomycota > Sordariomycetes > Hypocreales > Nectriaceae > Fusarium > Fusarium cf. aywerte. Next base: position 327,438 of record WETZ01000034.1, read on the forward strand.
TAATACCATATCAGTGCTGCCATGTCAGTACTGTCTCTCCAGATATCGGAGAACTTCATATCATGCTTCACTTCTTATAAGATATTAGTTGAGGATCCATTCGTGCACTAAACAACTTTAGTACATTTATTTAGCCACTTTGTTTCTAATTTGCGTTCTTACAGTAGGGTTGTATATATCTCTTCCACGGCGTTGGAACTATATCATACATAGTCTTATCAGCATTTATATCACATGAGCTTAATTTTAACTTAATTCTATGACTTATTTATAGCTGATAAGAGTGTTCTTCTCCATTCTTTTGAAGGTCAACTTCAGTCTCAACCTATACATTTACATCCACTTCAGACCATCATCTTCTTTAACTACCTATCACTTCTTACGTCTACTTGACTACCAAACACACTAAATAGTCTCTATATACCTCTCAAGATGTTCCGCCTTACCGCACCCATGATACACAGCTCTACGCTTCGAGTTCTACAAACACCAGTGCTTAGTCAAACAAGACTATATCGCACGAACCCTCGACTACAAAACACACTACAGGGCACAAGCCAGATTGCATCACAGGAACCAACTACCGATAATACATATACCAACCCTATGGGCGCAGAGCAGAAAGTACAGCTTCCGTCGAGATACAACAAGGAATCCTTGGCTGCGGCGGGGAAACAGGCCTGCTACGATGGTCTTTTCGACGTGTGGCTCTTGGCGTCTCTTTCCGACAACCGATTTCCAAAGAATTATTCTGTCGAGTCATCTACATTGGCAGGACCTTCGGCGTGTGGCTTCTCCAGTCATTACCCTAGGGCCTCTTTAAGCAAAGAAGAGTGATTTGGGGCAGAGGGATATTGAAGTGTATGGCAGTTGTCACGTTAACACATCTCTGGTATTGCTGGAATAGAGCACATTCATCGACTTCTGTATGTCTCACAGATATCAAGCAAAGCCAACATTCCACCCGTATTTCCCTATTCTTCAGATAATGGTACTCGAGACATTGGGAAAACGCTGTTGTCGGGTCGTGCCTTGATGGGAATGAAAAGTGTCTAAAGCTTAAGCACAAGTGGAGCAACAAAGAAATGCCAAGACTCTTGTTGATATGTCGCAATTTAATCCCTTGCATTGTTGAGATTGTCCAACGGTCGAGATCGGCAAATGACAGCCGAAACCTATAAAAGATTGAGCGATGTGAAGTGACAGGGTCGAAGAAACTCCATCAATTGAAGCAGATTTATCTCGGTACGCAATGACGCTGTTATAGAATTGTTTCGAGGTTCCTCGCCAAAAAGCACCAGCCAAGCAACTGCAATTCAAATTCTGAGTAAGCATAGGGCTGAATAAAAAAGAAACGATAGCTCTAGCAACCAGCTGCTACTATGTAAGGAATTGGCGCTTAATTGTTCAGGTCGTTATGTGTGTCATTACTCTGTAGTCGGGACGAGTAAACTGAAACTTGGTGAGGAACGTGTCCTTGTCTCGTTTCTCTTGACCCATGTCTCTAACCTGATTGCTGGGAATATCGACATATTGTCTTGTCCCGGTAATTGGGTTTGAGGAATGATTTTATGATAGATTGAGCGTAGATCGTGATACATCGAGCGAAAGAATACAAAGAGAAATGAACATCGGCAGTTGAGAAATGACAGCATCGAAAAGGCCGTTTGCAAGGTTCCATCAGTGATTGTGACCCCCGGAAACATTACGAAAGTGGGTCTTTTTACTTACTGTACCTGCATTAGTGCGAGTGATTCAAAGATCAAGTTCCAAGGTCTGCAGTGCTGGTAGGAATTAAGTGAGAGGAATGTTGATAGATCAACCATAAAAGCTTCATGTCTTCTTTAGCCGGAAACGAAAAGGCCGCATGCAGTCGCGTTTTTTCTTTCTATCCGTCAGTCTTGGCAGTTACACCAGTTCACTTCGATTCTCCACTGCCTGAGCTTTGGCTGTTTGCAAACATCTCCCTTTGAGCTCCGGGCAATCATATAAATCGGGCCAAAGCTCGCCTTTTTCTTTCTTCTCCTCCGCCTCTTTAGCTTTTGCCCACCGTCTCTCACTCTCTCTTCAAACTATTGTCATTCATTTCTCCAAATAGTCACTCTTTTCGCGAAACGACCACGTCTCTCACTCGACCGTCAAAGTCATCTACATCTAAGAACTTTTTCTTATCTCTATTACTACCACAATCACTGTCGCTACGGATATCACCATCAATCACCGCCATCATGAAGTGGTCCACTCTGGTTCTTGCGGCTTCTGTTGCATTCATCTCTGCCTCACCTATCGCATCTCTGTCTTCCATCTCGCCGAATGGTCCTTGCCCCAACGTAAGTATCGCCACGAAATACAATGCACTTCCAGGCTAACCATGCCTCCCAGTCCAAAGTCGATGCAATCCTCAGAGGCGACATGGACGCTTCCGAGTGCTGCTCATATGGCAGATGCAAAGGCGATGTAGTCGTCTCGGTTGGCTAATGAGCCCACACACAATCTTTACACACAACGCGCACAAAACTTTACGACGTTATGATAAGAAACACCACCGGATTTCTGCCATGCATACATTTTCTACAACTGAATGACAATCACCAACGAATGAAGAGACAATCCGACTCAACCTGCAAATCAGGTTTTACATACGGGTTTCTGTCAAATATACTCAACGAAGGGGCAATCTGATCGAATTGTCCTGTGGTCAGCCTAAACCGGTCTTGAGAGGAATTAAAATCACCCAACGTCTGGGACGTCTGGGTCATGTTATAAGATCAATATCGAACCCAGTTGTAGCGAACGCACAAAGGGTTCATTCAATGGGAGGAATAGTTACGAGTCGTGTTGATGCTGCTGAGTTAGTCGAATATGTATCAGACAGGATCTGAGCTCAATGTGAAATGATTCCCAATTTACAACTACATGATCTTGTGCTCTCCGGAAATGGTATCTTAATGTCAAGCAACACGCTCATAGCTGTCCGGAGAAACAGTATACCGCATGCAACCATAATGCAAGTGGCGTTGTTCACTGAGAAGATGATTGGATGTCCCATGACCTCGAAATATATCAGAGCTGCAGAAACGAATAGAAAACCGTGATAGTGGCTCACAGATCGACGTTTTGGTGGAAGCGGGCCGCAAGCAGTTCTGATTAGTTGGGTATACTGTTCCAGGTTTCACAAGCCGAAGTTGATGTCGTTGATCCTGATCATCGCAGTTTGTGAGCCTCGGAAAGTGACGTGAGCAGTAGCAAGTAAGAAAGCTTGAATAACTATCCAGTCTAGATCTATTGTAGGATAAAGTAGAAGCTAAAAAAGCGGAGTAAAGCTCAAGCCTAAACCCAACAAAAGAAAGCGGAGTCGATCTTGATCCGGGAGTCCCTTGGATGGATGTGAAGGATCCAAGGTTAGTAGAGAGAGTACGAGTACCAATGGGGAGTTGGTCACGAGGGACAGTTTTTGGGGCCTGATTTGAGCTACGGCGCGCCATGACGATGTTGCTTGTCAGTGGGAGACGGAGAAGAAGAGATGCATGGATTGAGTTGAGGGGTTCTACAGCAGCTATTTCATTATAGCACCGTCGGGTGATTGGATCATTGTGCAGTATCTGGTAGGCGAGGTTAACAAGGACAATAACTGTTCCCCAATTCCATCATTCTCTACAGTCGATGCCTCAGATTCTGCAATCGTCCATTCTTGTAATATCAATTGCAACCTTGAGTTCCTTGGTTCATTTGCATTCACCTGATGTGATCCATGGATGTTCTGACATCTCATCCTTCGGTTGGTCGGGGATGCGCTGGTGGGGCATCCGCGTTAGCAAGGTCCCCCCCGCCGCCATCAATATCGATTCTCAAAGTGTGGAGCGACCAATCCGCTTTCACTGTAACTGCAACTAACTTGGACCCAAGCCCTGTAAGTACAGGGACATGCACACCACCAGAGGATAAAGGGTCAGGGTTAGGTAGGTCTTTACCTAGGTCAATCTGTTCCATCTCATGACATGTATATCCATCGGTAGTTGGGTTTAATACATTGATACTCATATAACCAAAGAGTCAACACAACTTCAAAATACTCACTGCTGATGTTGGACTACCACCAAAGTCTGCTTCTAGTCTGGTTCAGCCTCCAAAAAGACTGGCTGTAAAGGTGTGCAAGACAACATCACGTCACGTCAGAGGCGCTTTTACTCTCCGCATGCACATGCGAGCGACAAAAGGTTGATTGATGCATGCAACAGCCCGACACAGGGCTTTCCAGCTGTTCCAGCCCCCATTGACACTATGCAGCACATCACGAGCTTTAGTTTATCGGCTACCCTACGGAGAATAAGCAATGGATGCTTCATCGACGATTGCCGCTGCAAGAATTCAATTCAACCCAATGGTCTGATACCTATGATATGACACCAGGTTCTTGGCAGCTCAGACCCTTCTCCAACGGTTAAACTTCACAGACGTTGAGCAAAAGCAATTGCATAGCCTATTAAAATTGTCAATGGATCTGTCCGAGAAAACCCTCATGATTCCTTGTCTTAGCAGCCCAGGGGTATCTATATAGTAAGGTATTCGTACCCAACTGCTCAACGTCTTGCTTCCTTTATTCAGGGTCCAGTTAATTATTCTTCATTTCTCAAGAAAGGACCTAGGGAGAGGAGCACCAAAGGACGGATGGATGCTTGTATGGCAAAGAGGCTGAGGCGACGTTAGTACCGTACTGTATGGTACATAGGAATCTAGACCCATCCAATTCTAATACTTGATGACGAAGACGAGTCTTTCACGATGCCATTGCTGCATTGTATGTAGGATCAACCCATCGACAGTTAAGTCCAGGTAACCCAAATTAATTGATTGGATAATTCGACTAGATGCTCTTTCCGATTTATGGTTCATTTGCTCTTGCTTCAATTGGAACCCTCCATCCACCACCATCCAATCTACTATTTTCCTGAGCTGCCTTAGGCTCGTCGTTACTTCCACCACCATCCACCATCATCAACCCATCCACTACGTTACTGTTACTCCATCATCATAACTTGGCTGACACCATCTTTTGAGCAACGCCCCCTCTTTTGTTCTCTGTAAAGAAAAAAAAGCATATCAATATCTCATCTCCCTCATTGGCAATTCAATTCTCCTTTGTCTTTCGCCTTACCGACAGAGCTTTGTGGCCATCCTGTCTTACTCCAAGGCCCAGGTGTCCTAGCGTCGACTACTCTACCGGTACCGGCCTGGCTGCCGAGGCGACGAAGTCAATCGCCCGCCCAGCTCTCCCAGCTACCGAAACCTAAGCTAGTTACTCTACGGATAGCTCCCCCAGATCACCATCAAACCCCCGCGGCTTTCTTTCTGAGACCTCCCGCTAGACGAAGCTCGCCAAGCTACAGAAGTACTGTATCTGTACAATACGATATACATATCCATCGAATTATCCGAGAAGCGTCTCAGCCTGTCATTGGAAGCCGTAATTCAGGCTCAGCAATACAAGCTTCACTTGATCTGACAATAAGATCCTCCACTGACCCAGGTATGGCATCCCATATCATCTTCAATCATCTCTCCACTGTGCGACTTCGCGGCTCTGTTCTGCTCAAAGCATACACAAACCCCATAGCCTGCCTTGCCTTGCCTTGCTCAAGCCACCGAATCCCCCAAGCTTTCCGCAAGCAAGCTCTGCCCGGTCAAGTATTGGTACCTTGCTCTAGGGCTCTCGCTAACGCATCGTTCTCCAGGTTTGGCTGGCAAATGGACTAGGGACATAGAGTCTCCTGCCTCGCTCGCCTACCCCTCAGCCCAGTCCCAGTCCCAGTCCCGTCCCCTGATCAGAAGATCACATCAGACTCTCCACAGCTTTCACCTCGCTCCACCTTTTCCCATTCATTCATCATAAAGCTCCAGATCAATTTCCCTCCTGACCCGTTCTACTTTGTTCAGTTCAGTCCAGTCACCTTTTGCGACGTAGTCTACGGCGCGCTTATAGCTAGGAAATCCCATCCCCTGCTACGCCGCCTAATTGCAACCTAAGCTTTCTCCATTGAAAGCTCCCGCGCCACCCCGGCACCTATAGGTAGGTGCGAAAGGAACGGCAGTATTAGCTGGAGGTTCATACCGCCCGCGCACCCTCTTCAGCACCACCTAGAACCTGGTCTCGTGTGGTAACCGCATCTCGACACAACCTGAGCTCTCGGCGCATTGCATCGCATCGCAACAAAAAGCAGCCACGACAACTGTCAACAGCACCAGCAAACCGTTCGCGACACAGAAAAGCACAGCACAGCACGACACACTGCAACGCTGTTCCGCGACACGCGACATATCCCCTCCTTCTGCCACGCTCTTCCACCAAAACCATCCTCATCCACTACCGCCTCTTTGCAGCGCGCCGCTGTCATTCTCCCCCGCCTTCCGACTGCATTCCGCAAACTCTCTTGGGCTCTCCCGCATTCCCTCATTCGACCTGCACACTTCGTGCCCGCCCTTCACCAACTCGCGATCAACCATCTTTTGCCAACCCGTTCAACACATTCTCGTTGACTATTGTGGTCGACGCAGGCTTCGATCTAAGAGTCACGATACAGGCCCTGTGATCACTAACTGTTCGCCACCGCCGCCGCGGTTCTTGCCTCGTTGCCGCCCCCGGTGCAGCATTAACCCCGCGTCTCTCTTGTTGTCGGACTTCGCGCACTGCTTTCGAGCTCTTTCACTGACAATGGGCCACGATTGAGTCTTCTTTGTCGTTATAGCCTATATCAGTTCATACGTAACTTCCACTCACGAATGGGTGTTTATCTGCACCCTTCACTCACCCGACAACTTGAATCTTCTGTTTGCGCCTGGGGTTAGACGCGCTGGTGTTTAGATATTCTGTCGCCTTCAAACAAACTAATCATTCACCTTGGCTCACGCCGCACTGGTATATCGCAACCACACATTGGCGACGTTATCAGCATTGCAACTTGACAAGGCTACATCTTCCCGACACCGACCACAGAATCAGTGTTCTTTTCTTACGTTTCATCTGTTTTCACGATCTAGAATTTGGCACGTGTAACGACATAGTCTTTAGATATACTTGAGATCTACATCTCTGGTAAGTCACACTTGTTGCAGCTGCAGCTAATCTAGGTCATGCTTTGACCTAGATGCTGCCTCATTTCTCAGGTCGTCTTTCATGCATTTCCTCTGCTTGGCACTGTTGTCTGTATCCCATTCTTCCTCTTAGTATAGAGGAGCCACTTATTCGCTATTTTTTCATGACGCTCATCATACACCGTTGGATCATTTAGCTAATTATGTGTAGTTGCGTTTCTATTACTTCTCAAAGAATCCTTTACAGCCTACAGCTTTATTCCACTGCCAGCTTTGTTTCCTCTACGTCTTTCGAAACACAATAAGCTTGTGCTAGCTAATTTGCCGTATAAAAACCAAAAACGCTCATACAGCGGAGCGACATCAACTAGCTGCCTCTGTGAAATTCTAAATCCAAAGAAAGAAAGACGCTAGGTACTGTGCGCTCTGGACAATGAGCTCAGGTCCTCTCAAAACAGGTCCGTCTTCAAGACTCGGCCAAGGAGCTCATCCCACAGCTCCAGGCAGCAACCAGTCACTGCTGCTAGATAAACTGCATGCAAGGACATCTACACCTGATTCCGAGGCTCTCGCTAGCTCAGACGACGAAGGCGATCACCGATACGAATCCGCGCAAGTAGCTGCACAGTCCACATCTCAACCGCCCAGGCCCGTTCGACGACCTTCGTGGTTGAACGAAACCTCCCAAACCCTGGGTCGTCCTCGCAGAGGATCTATTGCTAGTAACTCGATGTCCCCAACTACTTCGCATCCCAGTACGCCATCCGGCGAAACTGGTGCTGGGGCGTGGGGATCTCACTCAACTTCATCCGTGATGGGTCGGGGGTCAGGCACATCTGCTTTCCCATGGAGTGGCACTATCTGGAATTCGGAGCGTAAAGACCCCCCTGCACGTCTCAGTGAAGTCTTGCCTTCTCCGACGTCAACACTGCCTCCAGGTGGTGGGAACTCCTTTTTCAACTCGGAGATACAAACATCTCCGGTTTCGCGAGATCCTGGACCTAACTCCCAGATCCCGTTTGCTATCCCGCTTCACCCCACTCCTAAAACGTATCGATCGCAGTCTTATTCTGTCGGCCAGCTGGATCCTGAGAATGCTGTCGCACCGCCTTCAATGAGCTCGTCGGCAATGATGGGACGTGCTCGTCATCCCGCACTTCAGCATCGACCCTCGCGTCCTAGTATGTTGAGCGAGATGGCAAATGATGGCACTATGCTCGGAAAGGTTAAGGAAGTCGAAGACGATGATGAGGAAAGCCCAAGTGAATCAATGCAAAATTCTTTCCACCAGTCCTCCGATGCGAAAACGATTGAAATGTTGGCGCGCGAAAATGCCATGCTTCGCCAACAACAACAGCAGCAGCAGCAACAATCGCAGTACAATGCACGCATCAGACCCCGCGCAGTCACTGGCAACTCCTACTCTGGAAACGGCTATTCCCTGCGGGAATCTGTCCCAGAAACGTCTGATTACGCTATCGATGAACTCGACGAAGCAAATGAGAATGGCGACATGCTGGCCAAACGCGCAGCGAACAGGCGCATGAGTGAACTCGGTGCGGGGTTCCGCTCGCCGTTTGGTGACAATCGCAAGGCAGAAAACGCACATCTCAAGAAAGCAGCTCTAGGCTGGTCGAGTACACTTGGCCTTTCTTCTTCTGACATCTCTCAAAGCAGGAGACATTCCTTTGCTACGTTACCAACTCGCCAAGGCTCCATCAGCTCTATTCCCGATTCCGCACTCGAACCTTCCGCACTCGATATGCAGCAATCTCAGGATTATCCTCCGGGGTATCCCGACCCTGCCTCCTTTGGAGGCGCTTCTCACGGTATGCTAGACCGCAAGATTACTGCGGATCATATGCTAACACACACAGCAGCTGGCCAGTACTTTGGCGGAGGGGCGAACATGGGAGCAAACATGGGGAGTGCATACCCGACTGGCTACGCCAATCAGTACGGATCTCCCTACGGACTGCCCAACCCGTATGGCAATCGTGCTCCTTCTCCTCATCGCAATGTCTACAGCATTGCACAACCTCGCCACAACCAGCTGCTCCATATCGTGCTGTTCAAGTGCGCTCGTGCTGACGTGTTCTACATTCAAGAGGGCACTGGTCTCACCGTCAAGCCTGGTGATCTCGTGATAGTTGAGGCTGATCGCGGCACTGACCTGGGAACTGTCGCTAAGGACAACGTCGACTGGCAGGCTGCCAAAGACCTCAAGGAACATTATGCTGAAGAGCAGTATAAATGGCTCATGATGTACTCTCAGGGCGCTGCTGCCGCGCAGGAAGGATCCAGCGCAGGTCTCCTTGCTTCTTCCACCGGCCTTCAAGGAAGCGCGATTGGAGGCATGGGACCTCCCAGTCAGCACCATGCGCAAGAGCCCAATGCCGGTGAGCTCCGACCCAAGCTCATCAAGCGGCTCGCTCAGAGCCACGAGGTCCATGCCTTGCGGGACAAGGAAGGCCAGGAGGCGAAGGCGAAGCGTGTTTGCATGCAAAAGGTCAAGGAGCACGGCCTTAACATGGAGATACTTGACGCTGAGTTCCAAATGTAAGTCTTGCCATAATCTGTGAAGTGGACCCAACTAACATTGTTTGCTTTAGGGATTGGAAGAAGTTGACTTTCTACTACTTTGCTGACGCGTACATCAACTTCAACTCTCTTGTCACTGATCTCTTCAAGATCTACAAAACGCGAATTTGGATGTCTGCTATCAACCCCGCCTCATTCGCTAGTCCAACTCTGGGTATCCAGGCTCCTAGCGGTATTGGCCCCGGTGCTGTGAACGCCAACCGTGGTGCTGGTAGCAATGACCGACGCCAGAATCAGCAGGCCCATGAGCCGCATCAGGCGTCCGCCTTCACTGCCGGGGCTCGAGATGGCCGTGGATACCGCCCAACCTTCAGCCAGCCATTCGGTAACGAAGGCCGCCTTCAGCAGCAGCAACAGCAGCAGGCGTCTGGCTACCCTCCCTCCAACTATCCCTCGTACCCGCAGTTCGGTAGTCCTTTCGCCAACCCCCGAACCAATGTTGGTTATGGTCCTGGTGCTACCGCTTCCCTTGAGGGCTATCCTGGAGCAGGTGTCCCTCAGCTTGGAGACTACCAGTCCATGCGTCAGCGCTTCCCTAACCCTCAGTCGGGACCAAGCCCTGTACCTCACTCCCAGGCTGCTTCCCCTCTGGCTCCCCAGAATGACTGGGTGGGAGGGTTCCAAGGCCTGTCACTCAACACTCATTAATAGTGTTGCCGCATACGTTTGGCGACCATGAGAAGTTTCTTCTCAATCCACTCTTTCAGATCAATACCGACCACAGCAGCTTCTATTCTATGGAGGAGAAATAGCTGATGTCTAAATAATGAAGCTGTTGACCAGACTATCAGAAGCAGAATCAGAATCAGAACTAGTCCTTACCAGACTTGAGAGACTGTTATTTGCTTGTGTGTTTAAGTTTCGCATTAGGATTCCGGCATTCCCTTTTTATGTTTGTTTTTGGGCGTTCACAGGCATTTCTCATCCGACATTCGAGGATTATGAGATTGCTCGACAGCTGCTTTTCGATTTCGTTATCGCTTTGTTCAGGATCAGTGATCCAACGGCCGCTTACGACAGGGAGTAGGGGAAGACAAGACGACACGGATGGCATGGATATTGCTTTTACAGGCTGAGACTATAGACAGAAAGACCCGAGGGTTTCGCATTTAACGCTGTAACTAATATGCGATGAAAAAAGGGACATTTGGGAGATATAGCCGGAATCATGTATGACAAAGACTTCCTTTATTGCTCATTTGCTTTTATACGTGTGCTTTTTTCCCTGAGTTGGGCTAGCTTTTAGGGTTGCATGCTCAGTTCAAGGCCTGAAAATGAGACTCTGTATGTGATAGATTAAATTGGAGCTCAGGTATCACTTATATATGACCTTTTCGCATCCTGAAGCCGCAAGAATAAGCGCGAAAGTCACAGCTTTATTGAGAGGTGCATGCCTCCTTGAGATGTCATACGGGATGCAACTTCCACCAGGAAGGCGCGGGCGACTGCCAGCCTTTAGCAAGAGCAAGGGCTCCTTCCCTTCCTCACAACCCAGTGAGTGAGCATTTGTTTTTCAAACTTTCTTCATCTACATTGCAATCAATCGATTACTAGAACCGAGAAGTTCCCTGTACTGTTGGTCGGATATCTACTGAATGTTCAGTATTTCCTCTGTCCCTGAACATGCCTCAAACACGCAAGAGAAAGACTTCTGCCACCGGTCAGCTGCAGGACATCCGTACGCCTCTAGTCAAGCTAATACTAGGTAGAGAGTAATAACACAGAAGGAACACCTGCGAAGAGAGTGACGCGATCGCGAAAGACGGCCACGAAGGCGACAACTCAACCAAAAGGCAAAAGCGCTACCACAAAGCAAAACAACTCCACGGTGGCGAAGGAGAAGCTACAGCAAAGCAGTGAGGCAAAGAAGAATATTTTCAAGCAGAGAGATGATCTTGTCAAAGAAATCGACAAGGAATTCAAGACTCGACTGTATGTGGTACCTCAGTAACTACTCGCAGATGAAAGTGCTGACACCATCCTACAGTCCTCGAGTCGATCGCAATGCAGTAATGGAAGAGCTCCCGGCGGATCTTGTCACCGTTCTACCTTGGATGCGTTCCTCGCCGGCTTCAACAAAGAAGACCCAAACCTACCCTCAACTGATGCTGAGAGCACTCGAAGATCTACGAGGCAACGTCGGTGCCTACGAAAAAATGGTCAAACAAGATACCGGGATCAAAGCGCCGAATTGGATGAGATGGAAGCAAGATGCTCAAGACTTGGAAAACATGAGCCAGAATGGTCTGCAGATGGCTACGAAGATCATAAATCATGTTGTCATGCCTGATGTACATCAGCTTCCTACCAAGCCTGGCGAAAGCGAAAGCGGTGTTGAGGAGGTTGCATGGGAGCTTATTGAAGAGGCTCTGCCGGGAACGTCTAACGATATATGGGGGAAAATTGCGCAGGGTCATTTGAAGGCTTTTACTGAACTGTTGAAGGTGCTACCAGTGGAAGAGTAGGTGATATATTCGGGATGAGCTTTGTGTGTTGAAATTCGAGAGTAAGGTGTATTCAATGGTTTTCCATGGGATAAAGGATTGACGATATCTTGATCGCCAATCGGTGATGAAGAGAATATCATGGGACTCAAGTACATAGTAGATCTTTTGTTCATGTCTAAGACTTTCAACCAATCATAGCACTTGCTTGAACGTACAGATCTTTGGTGTTGTTCTTCAATTGAGGCACGTGATATACCAGAGCACAGACCAGGTTTTTGAGGGGAGCCCTGGCTGAGTCAGCTAGGTTTGCATCGCTTAGCCCACAGGCCACAATTTTGCGATGGAAACTTGGATTATCGGTGGTTCTTTTCCCTCTTGAAAATCTTCGACATCCTACTAACCACCAGGACCTCGACCAAGCCGGTATGTGAACCCCCTATTCCCCTTCAAATTCTCCTTCTTCTTGCAAGCCTTTTTGTTTTTCTCCTTCAATTCCTTTCGCTAACCTCTACCGTTCGCCCCGATAACAGCCAAGATGGGTGCCCTCAAGTACGTCGAAGAGCTTCAGAAGAAGAAGCAGTCGGATGTCGTTGCCTTCCTCCTCCGAGTTCGCTGCTGGGAAGTACGTTAAACCACAACAAAAATATGCACAAGATTTCTCTCCCCATGTGGACGGCGGTCAACCTGCTCTCGATCTCTTGTTCTCTCGCGTGTCCGAAGCGGTCGATTTTTTTATTTTCTGTGTGGAGTTCGTTTTATCGATACTCCGCACTGGGAAGAAAATTCTCAACAACGAAATCAGCACATTGTCAGACAATGTGTACGCAATGGACACCGATGAAGAGAACTCGAGACGGAGCGGGCTGGTTTTATACCCCGTCTCTGCTATACACTCGTTGAACATTTGCTGAGAGTGCATCAATATAGCTCCGTCAATTGAACGTCATCCACCGCGCCTCTCGTCCCTCCCGTCTGGACAAGGCTCGCCGTCTCGGATACAAGGCCAAGCAGGGCTATGTTATCTACCGCGTCCGTGTCCGCCGTGGTGGCCGCAAGCGCCCTGCTCCTAAGGGTGCCACTTACGGTAGGTTTTCGCCCAAAATTTGGGGTTGAAAGAGTCGGTTTCTAACGCACAACCAACAGGCAAGCCCACCAACCAGGGTATCAACCAGCTGAAGTACCAGCGATCCCTCAAGGCCACCGCCGAGGAGCGTGTCGGCCGCCGCTGCGCTAACCTCCGAGTCCTCAACTCCTACTGGATCAACCAGGACTCTACCTACAAGTACTACGAGGTCATCCTCGTCGACCCCCAGCACAAGGCCATCCGCATCGACCCCCGCATCAACTGGATCGTCAACCCCGTCCACAAGCACCGCGAGGCTCGTGGCCTTACCGCCACCGGCAAGAAGTCCCGTGGTCTCAACAAGGGTCACCGCTACAACAAGACCAAGGCTGGCCGCAGAAAGACCTGGAAGCGCCACAACACCCTCTCCCTGTGGCGATACCGATAAACGGCTCGCCCCCTGTTACGGGTGGTTGGGACGTTTGTTGTTTTCGCACCACGGCTGTCTGGTTGTACATGCGATTTCGATTTGGGAGGGTCTGGTTTTGGCACTGCATGCTTGGACTCTGGGGAGTCGGGAACCTTATTCGGTAGCACAAAAAATGGAATCAAAAGTAATTCCAATTTCATGATCAAGATTAACACAATACCTACGGTTTCCTGGCTAAATATTGCTCTCTGAGATGTGATGTGACATTTGCTGTGATTTGAAAATGTGCTTTCTAACATAAAACCGTTCGTAAACTGCTACTACCTTTCAATTGCTTGCAACTTTTTCTTTTTTTTCTTTGCTCTTTTCGGGGTCCTCTATCATTCTAAAAATTGTTTCTTGCTGCCCCTCATGCTTGGAAAAATAATGCTTCACTTTATGGAGCTAGCAATTCAAGTTCCACTTTGTAGATAAAGTCTTTGCGTTCGAATTGATCTTCAAATCCATCCATGTCTGGCCAATGAGCACTTGCTGCTTGCTTGATCGGAACCTCGGTACCATAAAAAAACCAAGTGCTTCTCAATTCGAAGGTAAGATATTCAACACACGAGGTTGTTTCAGGTGTTGTAGTTCTACAAGTCGATATGTGCCTCCGACTGATCATTCCTCAGGCTTCAATTATCTTGACAGCCTCACTGATATTTGCAAATATCCAAATATGCATTCGATTAATCGCACACAATCTTGCTAGAAGTCTGCTTGAAGTTGGACTTTTTGGTGTGGCGCTCTACAGTGTGGCTTGACCAATTAAGCGCCTCATGAATCTGACCGCGTCTATCGCAGTCACTTAACGCGTGCGTGAAGTGCAACCTCCACTACCATCATCAAATAGATCACTAAACCAGGAGCATCTAGAGAACAAGACTGATTGTCCAAGTATCAAGTCCTCGTCCTCACAAAATTCTCATTTCCAACTTAACTTCTAGGGAGGACAAAGGGACCGTAGGATCAATTGCGTAATTAGCTCCTCGCTTCACATCCCATCTCTCATCTCTCACTTACACTGCAACCTCATTCACACAAACACCCATGTCTCACATACAATCGTCCTCATGACAGACCTCCTCCAAATCCTCCCCTCCTTTCCTCTCCGTCCTTTCGCCGCTCTCATCCCAACCATTGAGCAGAATGCGCTCTCAACAACAGATCTCCTTACTCTTCATCCTGCCGATATCGCAAAGCAGACGCGCCTGCCTATTCTCGATCTCAAGCGCCTCATAGCTGCCATACAAGCTTCTCTGTCTGATGACCTCACTCCGGAGCAGCCGCTTCTAGAACCAGAGCCTGAGCCTGATAGTATCCCGGAGAAGAATGTTATCAGTACTCTTGACGAAGGTCTCGATGCTGCGTTAGGGGGCGGCGTACCTGTGGGCGCAGTCACTGAGTTCACTGGTGAGAGTGGCGCTGGAAAGACTCAGATGCTTTTATCTCTCTGCCTAGCCGTCCAGCTTCCTCCTCCTCATGGCCTAGGCCGTGAGGCCCTCTATATATCCACCGAAGCCGCCATGGCAACCAGTCGCCTCGCTCAGATGTTAAAGTCTAACCCCATCATACAACAATACGACGAGGACACTCGCCCTTCACTCGATGCCATTCACAGCGCCGTGACTCCAGATCTGGAAACACAGGACCACATTCTCGATTTCCAAGTCCCTGTCCTACTATCTCGTCACAAAATAGGCCTTATCATCCTCGACTCAGTAGCGGCCAACTACCGCGCCGAATTTGAGCGTCAGGGTTCCCACGGCTCTAATATGGCCGCTCGAAGCGCTGAGCTCGTACGTCTGGGTGCTCTTCTCCGCGACCTTGCTCGCAGGCATAACCTTGCCGTTGTAGTAGCCAACCAAGTCGCCGATCGTTTCTCCTCCAGCTCAACCCCACGACATGCCCCTCCTAGAAGCAGTGGCGCCGTCTACGAGAGTCCCCTTGCTTCCAGGAGCATGCCTCCTCCTTCATCCACGAATCTCCCCAGCACACCCTCGTCATCATTACCTTTCGCGCTACAAGACCCCGAGGGTCCACCGCCACCTCCAGCTTTGATGCTTGATCATCAGCAACGCTGGTTCACAGGCTGGGGTGACGATCCCCACGCTTCTTATTCACTCAAGACGCCCAGTTTGGGTCTTGTGTGGTCGACGCAGATTGCTTGTCGGGTTGCGTTGTTCAAAAGGCCTGTTTATGGTCGGATAAGACAAGCTGCGCCGATAACTGCAGAGGACGACTCTGACTTGGCAGCTCCAACGTTAAGAGGATGGCGCAGATGGATGAAAGTGGTCTTTGCACCTCATGCGCCCCCAACGGGTCAAGGTCTGCATGGAGCGGTTGAGTTTGAAGTTACGATGGGAGGATTAAAATCTGTCCAGGTCCAGAAGACGAAAGATAAATCATGAGTTTGAATGAGAGAGTACAGGATAGCGGTATGCTTTGTCTCATCCACAGTTCTTGTATCACAGAGCCATGTCAGGTTACGAGACTTCGATGCAAATACACATATAGACATAAAATAAACAATATAATACCTCTAAACTACTTCCTAAAATGAATATATGCTATTTACAAGGTATACAGGTTCCTTAAACTCCATTCTTATGCATGTCTACGTCGTGCAACCCTCCATTACCTGGGATGGGGAAACTCGTCATCCATCTGGAGTCGTACTCCAACGTTCATACTGATAAGCTCCTGCACAAGTAGCTTCGCTGCATACGGCATTGTCATCTTGGTGACCTCCCTGGTGCTCTTGCATGTGTGACAGTAACCCTTATATCCAAACAGACCGCATTGCTGGCAAATATCGATTTCGGTACCGTCGGAGCTGATCATGAGTCGTTCCAGCAGTAACTGGGAAGCACCGTAAGCGATCAGACAATCACGTTCCATTTCACCCAGACGCAGACCACCATCTCGTGAACGACCTTCTGTGGGTTGACGTGTCAAGATAGCTCGTGGACCTCGAGATCGAGAGTGCATCTTGTCTTGCACCATGTGCTTGAGTCGCTGGTAGTAAATGGGTCCATTGAAAACATATGCTTCCAAGGGTTCTCCAGTAATACCAGATGTGAAGTAGTCCTTGCCCTCCCATGAGAATCCATGGTCTACTAGAACCTGACTCATCTCCTCCAGTGGGTGAGAGCGGAAAGCATCACCAAAGCCGTAGTCGGGTCGACCGTGGATAATAGAAGCCTTTCCTGTAAGACACTCCAGCAGTTTGCCGACAGTCATTCGAGAGGGGAAACCGTGAGGGTTCATGATAATGTCAGGACTCAGTCCGCTGTCAGAGAAGGGCAAGTCCTCCTGCTCCACAATGATACCCACGACACCCTTTTGACCGTGACGAGACGAAAATTTATCACCCAGCTCGGGGCGTCGAGTCTGTCTAGTCTGGACCTTGATAACTGTTGTATCCTTCTCTGTCTGGGAGATCATGACTTTGTCGATATATGCGGGATCAGCAATTCGGTAGGAAACAGATGAATCGCGGAATTCGCCAGGTCCACGATCCAGTCCGATACCGGTAGTGGTCTGGTCAAGTGGTGTCTCCTTCTTGACCATAGCTTCGCCGTTGTTTACCTTATAGCCAACGATTGCCAGACCATCGTCATCCAGAGCCTCGTGCTTCGCAATGCGACGCTTGACCTTGCCTTCGCCTTCGTTCTCGGGATCTCCAATACGCTCCCTGCGACCGTTGGGATACTTTTGCAATTCCGTGGTGTATTTTCTGAAAACTTGACACCGGCCAAAACCTCTATCGATTGATGCTTTGTTCAAAACCAAAGCATCTTCGATATCATATCCTGAGTACGACATGACAACAACGGTGGCATTTTGACCTGCGGGAAGCTTATCGTACCCAATGAGCTGAATTGTCTTGGAAATCACCATGGGTCTCTGAGGATAGACGAGGGTGTAGAGGAGAGTGTCGATACGGTTAAACTGGTTATAGGCGATTGCTCCAATAGCTTGTTTACCCATAGCACATTGGTAGGTATTACGAGGAGATTGGTTGTGGTGAGGGAAAGGAATCAATCCCGCAACGGCTCCCAGGACGGTGAACGGCTCGATTTCCAAATGAGTGGTACTTTGTGTCACCTGGTGTTCGTAGATGGAGATAAGCGCGTCGTTCTCCTCGTTGACATCAAGATACTCCACGATTCCACGGTTCAGGAAATCATCAAATGTGGCCTTGCCCATCTGAAGTAATCGCAAATGCTCAGGCTTGAGCTTTTGCTTACCATTCTTGACAATGATATAAGGTCGGCAAATCCGTCCTTCATCAGTAGCAATATGAACGGCGCTGAAGTGGGTGTTGATGTTAATACCGACGAATGGAGAGATCCAACCTCTTCGGCGCATCGTTCTGAACTTCTGGGCAAATCTTTTTGGGTATCGGGTCAAAGCGAACGGTGTACCGTTCACGTGAATGATATAGCTCCCTTCCCGGTGCATCTCAGCACCGGAGAAGTTGCGGATGGGCTCGACACCAGCATCGAGGGTAAAGATCCATCGTTTGACAGGCTCTTCGTCGACGTTGGTGGTGATGTGAGTCATCAAAGCCAAGTTCTTTACCAAACCACAGGCTTCACCTTCAGGTGTATCTGACGTACAGAGCATACCCCACTGCGATGGCTGTAGCGCACGAGGGCCGGAGACCTTTCGTGTCTTCTCGAACTGACTGCTGATTCTTGTCATCATACCAAGAGCAGCGATGTAGCTAAGTCGACTAAGGACATGGGTGACACCCGCCCGGTTCATGTTGAAACGTTTGACATTCCAGTTTCCAGTCTGAATGGCACGGTTAATTCCGTAACCAATATTGTTAGCGTGGTTGCTGATCATGTTAACAGCATCGAGAGGAACGGCTCGGTTATTTTTCTTAAGAAACTTGTCGATCGACATCTTGACGTTGGTGGTGAACTGCTTAAACAAATCTTCGAATAGAAGTGAGAGAAGTTGACCAGCAAGCTCAAGTCGCTTGTTTCCTACGAAATCTCGATCGTCGACAAGCTTTGGGTTGTGAGCAGCAATCAGAACCCTCCGTGTCATCATGGCCACGTAAATAGCCTTAGGGTAGAAATCAAGGCCCTCGATAGGTACGTGAGCGATAACCAGATTGGCCAAGGCATCAAGACCTTCTTCAACATGATTGCGGCGCACCTGTGGACCGAATATTCCTCGTCGGGGAGCCATCTTAACTCTGGCTCCGATGTACTCCAGGGCTTGGTGCTGTGTGAAGACACCAACCTTGGTGGCCTCGTCAAAGTTCACCAAGAATTCGTCTTGATATCTTCCATCGGATCCTGCCACGAGCTGCATAATTTCCATGTCGGATAATCCACCCAGAGCCTTGAGAATGATAACAATCGGGATTCCCTCCACCAAAACGTTGTGTGTGAGGAGAATTCTGTCCTTCTTTAGCGTAACATAAGTCTTCGACTTTCGCTCGTGTGTCGAACTGGTGACCGAGGCTGAAATGATGTTGTTCTTTTCGTCCGCTTCGACAATGATACGATTCTTGCTCAGTTGCTCCTGGATAAGAATGACCTTCTCTGTTCCACCAATAATGAAATAACCACCGGGATCAAGCGGGCATTCGTTCATCTCCTCCATCTTTGTGTTATTTGCTCCACCAAGGCGACATATGGAACTTTTCAGCATAACTGGCATGCGTCCTAGAGGCACATTCTTTCGTACGATCCTCTGCTTGTCCCGGATATATTGAATGTCGACGGTAATGGGCGCGGCGTATGTCATATCTCGCAGACGGCACTCCATAGGAGTGACTTCGGTGTGTGATTTAGCATCCTGCCAATCTTGACGTCGAGGCGTGTCGACTCGGATGTCTGTGAACCTGGAGAAATCGGTCAATAAGACGGATATCAATCAAGTTCCAATAACCTACTCGAGCCAGAAGTTACTGTCCACTTCGCTTCGGATGGTTCGGTTGGCGCGCACGATGTCCTTGATCTCCTGCTCGACGAAGAAGTTGTATGAGTCAATGTGCCTGAATATCTAGTCAGTAAATGCTGGGGGAAATATAGAAACTGCGCGGGTAAACACATACTGCTTGACGAGACCTGGAAAAAGTTAGTACAAGACTCATACAATGGGTCGGCACTCTTACCCTTGACTTTGAGGAAGGCTGGCAAGAGCTGGAACTTGTCCTCCTTTGTGGAAATAGGATCAGTGAGCTTCTTGCCATTGTAGAATGGCTCTAGGAGAGCTTCGAAGCCATCGTCGACCGTAGGCATCTTGAATGTCACCTAAGAGCGCACATCTACAATGGAAGATTTGGGTGCGTGGTTGCGCGGACTGACTACTTTTTTTTTCTCCGGCAGCTTTGCGATAGCTTCGCAAAAAGTTCTTGCCCCGCGGTCATAGGTGGAGCCGATTCGGTCAGTTGCGCCACGGTGGGGGACGAGCGCGATGCGATAAGATAGACATCACGTGATGATTATCCTCAAAACATGGAAGCCAGAAACCCAGAGGTACACCTTAGAGCATGTAGTACATTGGTAACAGAATATCAATCAACAAATGATCTACAACCATATGAGATCTGCCAATATAGTTATCTTGTGTTCTTTCTCCGATTTGATCCTGTTCATAGACTGCGTGCGTATAGACATATCAACATACATCCTAGTTAATAAGCTTACCCTACGGCTGTCTGGAAGACGTACTGATATTGGCAACATATCGATTGAATGGGCTGATAAAGTCAATTGCTTTATTCGAGCGATTACAAGCAGATGGGCTGATATGTGTATGTCACTTTATGGGTGGTAAATATGTTTCCAAAACCTAAAATGGTATCTTTTTAGCAACGCTGCTCGCAAGGTAATGAGATTGATGCCAGTGGAACCCATGAATCTCGAAAAGAACACAATAATCACGTTTAAGGAGCCAGGTACGAAGCATTCCAGGAGTAGATAAGCATGTTTATGTACTATTCCAGTGATCTTGCAGCGCACTGCTTAAATAGGGAAGGATAAAAGCATTCCTCAGGAGTTGAGTGCGAAACGAATCAATACATCACATAAGAGACTTCCTCGCGTCCAAGAATGCGAGTAACCAACCGGTAGACTAAGCATATAGACACACTTCGTATAAGATACTGGTCTGCGTCAATGGAGTGCTTGTTAGGAGTGATAGTTATTGTTCACATGATAGCACAGCGCCGGAAAGAAGATCTTATTAAATTCACACTAGATATTCTGCGGCCACAGCGGGATGAACCACCAGAATCGTACTTGGCGCTGGCAGTTAACCCCTTAACGCATGTTATTCGGACCCTGAATGATTGATTTGCGACGTAGCAGGGTGGGACGGACGGCAAAGCGACTAGGTACTAAGCTTGATGGGCCACTTGTAGCGGCAGGAGGTAAAAGTCGGTGAAGGGATTGGGCCTACTTTACACTGAGGGGGGAAGTTGAGCGAGCACCAACCATAAGAACAAGCAGCGGAAACCAGTAGTGGTGGATCTTGACGTGCCTTATGGTAGTCAATGAACGTCGTATTATTACTGCTATGTTGAGTTGAGTCATTGAGACGAAGCTTATTGTCACAAACGCCTCAGAATGAGTAGGCTGTATAGGAAACCTGAACCTATGTTGGGGTTGTGTATACGAGTTAAAGCACAAGGAATTATTCAAGTGACCAGTGTTGACGTACTTGGCTTTTGTGATAGTTATGGATTGATCGTAATTGCGTGGGAATGGTTTCTGACAGACACACGCAACTCGCAATAGAACGAAAACCACAACCACAACCCATCAGCTGTCGCTAAATCACAACTAATAGTAGTTAGTAGAACTGACCTGTGCAACAATGCGGTTCAAGTGGTTTTTGAATCGACTAAGCCAAGAGTCTTTGTGACACCCCCAACATCGATACTAAACAGATACCCCCGTGATCTTGCAGGTTTTGCTATGATGCTAGAAGTCGACTGGCTCATAGGCCAGTGCACCATCGCGCAAGGACAAAGGGAAACATGACGCCAGGTGCAACTCAGACCAAGGCTGCGGCGGTCCAACGATCGGTTCCTGGTCATGTTCCATTGAGCAACGATGCGAAATCAACAAGAGTCACGCTCCATCAGGCTGGGTCCTTGTGGACATCCGATATAAGCTCAGTATAACTGGATTGAGGCTGAGGTGCGAGTAAACTTGAGCCTGTGAAGTGCCATGTGGATGAAGTTGTGGGAGCGGTGAACAAAACCAACCGACCATCTATCGTCATGTGTCGACTGTTCGTGGCGGATGGCTGGAGGCTCAAAAGACACAGATGTTGTTGAAAACAGAGTGGCAACAGGTATGAGGATTCAGTTTGTGACGAAATCGTGGACCTGCCAGGTTGAACAAGCTCCTACGCCTGGGCGTTCCTGGTCGATGCATCAAGGGCAATCTGGGGACGTGTTAGTTTGACTTCTGCGGTTCAATATGGGTTTTTGGGTGACGTGCAGGAGGGATAACAAAACCAACCAATCGGCGGCGTACATAGAGGGGGACTGGGATGTGCGCTTGGTCCATGTCTTGCGTGCCTTGGGAGGACCAGGGTCCTAAGAGATATCAATCGCTTCCACTTCCCTTGGAGGAGTGCGGTCCGTTGGTGCTCATGCTCATGTCTTGGTTGTTAAAGATCTCATCATCTCCCCCACTTGCCCGGACTTGTGATGAGTGGACACCTGTTACGTATCGCAGGATGTGCTTGGGAACCTTTTAGAGGCGATTCCAAGTCGTATGTTTGGAACAAATGATGGGTTCGCTATAATCCTTTGAGCTTGAGCGAGTGGATTGAAAAGGAGAGAAGGAATTTGAGGCACGATCTCGAACAGCTAACTCGTAAACTGTGGGTAGGCGTGGCCTGAAGTTTGTAGCTTCCTGTCGTGAGAGGAGAAGCTGAAATGCAGGATCCAATAGCATCTGCGACTATCTCACTTTCCTTCCCTGCATGTCTCACAGCTTGCTTGTAATTCGTCTTTACCTTCCCTAGGTTAGCTCGGAATCCTATCAACGAGTTACCACTTAGTGCGACACTTGTAGAGGTCAGGAGGGATAAAACTCCGGTAAAGATTCGCGGCTAAAGGATTATGAGAAGAAAGACAGGGTCCTCAACTACTTGGTCATCATGCTGGGCAAGCTTAGTAGGCAAGCTGCCTACCACGGCCAGGGACCTATGATGTATAGGTAGGTAGCAACCCCTGCCACCCTCCATGCTCTGTCAGGCTGCCCTCTAATGCAAGATGTGATCCGAGGTTGCCATAGTTTTAACATCGGATAAAACGTGTCAGTCAGCGATTTCCATATGTGCATCCCAGCATACTGATAGAGGCAGCCGGAAGTGATCAAGGCAATCAGAATAACTGACACGATTGTCTCAACATACGATGGACCCTTGGCACATCTTCTGGCTCTGTACCACGCTTACTGGTGCCATAATCCACCTCGAAAGACGTCGCGTGGATTCGGACGAGAATGCCCCGAAGCGGTTTATGCTCTCTGAATCGAGATATTATGTTTTACTTTGACAAGCACCAAGCCAATGCTTCCAAGGACTAGCAAGCGTCTTGTGTGAAAGATTTTGACCTTGCCATGAATTGAACCCTTGATTCAGTTTCTTCTGGAAGAAGCTGACAGACCAATTGCGCATCGTTATCGTTAGTTGATGTATCTAGCCGTTGAACGAAGTGGACATTGTATCCATCCATCCCTCCCTTCCTCCCTCCCTCCCAAGCGGTTCAGAAAATAACCCGCACACCACTATACTAAAGCATAATGGATGACAAAAGACTTTAGGATAGCTTAGGCGACTTAGCAAAGGACTTAGGCTATTGTTTCCGTCAAGCTTGCGCCGTGTGCGGATTATTATGCAACCCACCTGCCTCCGTCCCGTCCCCTGGCAGCTGGAGAGTTGGCTTTCCATGGTGCCTGACTTGGGTTCCACTGGTGGTCTTGTTAGTGGTTTTCTTGGGCGCTGATGGACCATAGCTGCGTCTGCAGCTGTTTATAAAAAAGTTTCATGTGTCTTGCGTGCGTCCATTTATCGTGTGCCCGCAACTACAGCACGACACTGGTGTATGTGATTCCAAGACTGGGGTTTGGTTAAGACGCATGGATAGATAGATCTGGACATTGTCAAGAGCTTGGATACTAAACGAGATGACGTCTGTTGTGTCTGTCAAAGCCTTATAATATTGACAATGAGAGTTCTTATATGTTTCATATAACTTCAATACACAAGCTTTGCTACAGAGAAAGAAACCTAGATTCCCCAAACAAGCGAAACCTTGCCGTTCCCTGCAGGTCTTTGCCGTTCCTGGGGCGCATCCTCGTTCATGCTTCATCCTTGACCTGTAACTGAACCCTGCATCTCGGTGCTTCAACGACTTACCTTTTACTGTCTGCTAGGCCCTGTCTCGTGTCCACAGCTCCCCACGTCTGACGCCGACCGACCTCCCAACCCGAGCGCCAAACACCCGCCTTAGGCCAGATTCCCATTCTTCTAGTGAGGTCCCATCGCCGACTGGACGTTTTTTTTTTCTTCTTCTCTTTTACTACTACCTACCGTCCTACCCTTACTCTTTTATCTATCGATTGCATCTTGCACCGACCCTCCCCTTTCCTCCAGACCAGCTTGTCGCTCCTGGCTTTCCAGGGCGCGCTGTAAGAGAGAGAAAGCGTGTAAACCATTGTACAATACCGACCTGTCTTACTATTATTACCAAACAAGACACGCGCCAAGTGTCCGTTGTTGTACGATTGTTGACTTCTGCCCACGTACTGAGTAGGTACGATTTCAAATCAAATCCAGGTTGGTTCTTCTTTTTTGTCCAGGGCTTCCGTCTCTGGTTCGTCGAGACATCCAATCTCAGGGAAGGAAGCAGCTGTCCATTCTCTCCACCATCCCGTCCTGTCATTCATACTCGTGTCTGCCTGCCCACTCCAGCTTCCTATTCAAGGTCATCAACAACTCTGGGCGCGTCGTCTATCATAGTATTGATGTACCATCAAATCTCATCACTTTGCCCTGTCCTGTCCTATCTTCTCCTCTCTTCTTGTCCTCGGCCAAGGGTAGCATAGCGCGGCGAACTTGTACAAATACACACCCCGACCACCCACCGCCGCCCGCCGACATAGTGCAGTCCGGTATTCGTCCAAACATTCATTGGCAGACATCCATTCACATCGCGGCACGGCACGCCTACTGGGTATAGATCGCACGCCCATGCTACCTTAATTCCGACGAGATGACGAGCCAGACGAGCTCTCGCAGCCCGTCGCAAATGGTCGCTGGCTGGCTCAGAAGATAGAACAAGACAGTCAGGACCAGAGTATCAAGATAGAGATGGTGTATTCGTTCTACTTTCTTCCTTCTCCATAACCATGCATAGCACCATCGTCCTCGATAGCACTCACTGTCTTCCTCATCACCCTACCGTTTCACTATAGGTT
Organism: Fusarium cf. aywerte; assembly: GCA_011034095.1. Lineage (NCBI taxonomy): Eukaryota > Fungi > Ascomycota > Sordariomycetes > Hypocreales > Nectriaceae > Fusarium > Fusarium cf. aywerte. The sequence continues at coordinate 352,578 of WETZ01000034.1, forward strand.
GGTGCTATTCCTAGTTGCACCATTCCGAACCCAATGCTTCAACCTCGGAGCTCTATTCTATCTCCATTTCCACAAAGTCGTTGTGGCCCGGGTGGCTTGAAGCTTCATCATCCCTTTCAACTCATCTCATCTCCCTCCATTCTGAACGTCCTACCTTTCCTCATGTGTTCTGTACACAGTACGGATACAGCCACCCGTTGCCTATCATTACCCTGCTCGAGTCCACAGGCCATTTCAGTTCTAGTTGAGGTGTACCAACTCAGTGCCCATGAACCCCCTGGGCTACCTAACTACGTTACCTGAAGGAGCCCAGTGCCAAAAGACACCCCCCATCCCCAGGGCCATATCCACACTGACCACGTCCACCCCGCCTCTCAACAACGTTCCATCCATCGCCTTCGGCTCTTTTTGCTCTTTCTCTGCCTCATCTTACATCTTATACAGGCGCGTTTGCTGATATCTGTCCGTTTCTCTCATGTCTTTAGTGTCATAGACTGAGACCGCTTGCCAATTCGGCGTGTACTATCTTGTATCTATTAGCCTGCCATGGACGAACTGCGCTTTCGCTCCCAGCAGTCCCCGCGGGGCAACGACCCGGCCATGCATTCGTTTGTCTCACCTCCTCGAAATGCCTCCAGAATGCCAGGCCCCCAAGCCAACCCTCACGTCGGAGCTCACGACCATCGATCTGGCCTTCCTCGCCGCTTCACTACCGATTCTGGTCGAGTCCCGACACTATCTACCGTGGGTGCTCAACGGGTGCCAGAGCCCGCCCAGGATTATAATGTGAGTAGTCAAGCTATTGCGGATTTACCGCTTGTTTGGCGCCTCGAGGCCTCTGATGACTTGGTTCCGTGTCGAGATATCCGGTGTCGCCAATGCAGTAATAGTAGATGCTAACATACCCGTTTGTAGGCCATGCAGAAGGTGCAATTGGTACGTTTTGAAACCGTTTCCGCGTGCAGCTCTGTCACATAATCCACCGCCCGTATGATTCGGGGGAGAAATTCGAAGCCCCTAGCGATGCGAAATCCACCGACATATGTTTTTGTTGCTAACTAATGGTGAATCCAGATCGAGAAGAAGAAGATGGAGTACGAACGGATTCGGGAACAAAGGCGGCGATTCGAGCTCGAGATGCAAAAGTTGGACCAGCAACAACGGCGGGAAGCTTTGGAGCTTGCTCAGATGGAGGAGGAAGTGGGTAGGATGGGCGGTCACCAGTCCGAGCCTACAACACCTCCGGAATACCGCGACAATTCCGGGTTCCCTACGTTCTTGTCACGACCGAGTCGATATTCGATGTCCAGCTTGACCTCCCCTCCAGGTCTCTTCAACCGCCCTGTCCGATCTGGATCTCAGCTCGCTTCCCCCCAATCCGGTATCAGACAGGCACGATTCGGTTTCGACGACACCACAACCCAGATGCCTTCTCGCTCGGTCCCAACTACACGCCGGAATAGTGACGATGAGAAGGAGGAAGCTGTTCGACAAGACCCTAGTAGTCATCGTTCGGGTAATGCGTAAGTAAACAAGCCACATCGCATGTAGTTGCAATTCGCGAACCTGCATCATTCCAAGTGGCAGTTGCGGTTGAGCCCCTGAAGCCAGGAGGCCTTGAAGATTCTCATTGTTGTTCGGCACGGCGATGTAGAGCGTTCGAATGCAGTGTACTGGGTACTTGGTTCAAGCCACAGACAACTACAACAGACTGAACACTGTTGTAGCGTATAGTTTGAGTTGGAAGCCGAGCAGCAGACTCCTAAGCTATGCGAGCTTCCTCCAGTGGGGAGAGCAGCCAAAAGTATCAGAGGCAGTGATTCACACCCCTCTGGCTCTTGGGGATATAAAAGCTTCCAGTTGATCCTCTGCTCGGGTCTTAACCAACTTCTCTCATACTACAACTCTTCTCAGCACAACACAGCACATTCGAAACACCCTATCTCTCCCTCAATTGCTTCGTACATTCTACGCTGTAAAACATCATTGAAAACAGCTCTTTCGTTGGAACTAGCTCCTCTTTGATTGTTGTACTACGGCATTGAACACGCCTCTCAATTCATTCAAATTAATATCCAAGAAGTTTCTTCAGAAAGTAACCAAACAAGCTAATCATGTCTTCCAACGACAGCATCAACCGCTACTCAATGCCTGTGACCCGTTCGCGCACCGGATTGTACGACGTGGGTCTTGATCAGACGAATACTACTCGTTTCCTCTTTGGCGATGAGGATTCAAACGCAGCGGGCCACAGTGTTCCTGACGAAAACTTTCCGACTCTTGTTCGCCGTGACGATCAGGTTGTGAGTTCACTTTTCATCCAGTCTCATTTTTTCATCCTACACGCTTTACACTTTTTTATTGTTCTTAGAGAGCTGGCGCTGTGGATGCGTTGAGGGGAGACTATCTTTTGGGATTTTATACATCTCCTCTCAGATCAGGACTCATAACTGAGCTCCACATTTTCCCTAGAGGTGCATCTTCACCTCAACCTCTCTCCTTACCATTCACTGTTTCTTTTCGCATTTGACTTTTTGTGCATAACTGTATCCTCTGCCTACTTGCACAGGCCACATTGTTCTCTTTGTGTTCCTATTGTTGGCCCGTTGCGCAACAATATTTTGGGCTTTTGTTCGTACCCTCGAGCACCCCCACCTCAGAATCTATATTGCTGCTATTGTTGCTTCATTATCTGACCCGCAACGCTCCGCTCAGCTCTCTGCGTCCTCGGCCGCCTTGGACCTTGCCCTATCCCCATCTCCTAAACCCGAATCGACGTCGTCCTCAAGATCTTGGAGCCGTGTTGTTAACCGTCACCGCCCTCAGCAGAGTCTCTCTTCGATTAACGGAAGCTCCAACATTGTAAGCGATCTTGTTGGCCTCGCCTCTCGACCTGCTTCCCTTCGTCACTCTATTGACCTCAAGTACATCTCCGAGAACACTATCGACACAGGCTCTATCATGACACCCTCTGGGAATGGCAACATGGCCACGCCCCCCAAGCTACAGAGCTCGTTCTCCTCTAACGATGTTCCAACTGTCAAGAGCCCAGGAGGAACGTCTTCCAAGGCCAACACCCACGCTCAGCAACACTTCCACAATCACAATGCCAGCCTTGGTCGCATTCCTGCTGGCGCTATTCATCGTGGTCACAGTCGCGAGCTTTCTTCGGACAATGGCGCTGTCAGCCGCGAGCAGCCCGCCTATCCTTCCATCCAGTCTGCTCTGCAGGCCAGTGCTGCGCCCTTTGGGCCTAGCAGTGCAGCCCCCGCCCCAGCTTCCATGGGAAACAATCCCGCTGGCGCTCCTGCCATAAACAGCAACTTCAACAACAACAGTGGGTATTATCCCATGAACGGCTACGGCGTTCCTCAGGGCGTTCCCCAGGGCGGCGTTTCTCAAGGAGCTCCCCAAGGAGCTCCCCAGGGTGCTACCCACCAGCCCGGCGGCTACAATGTCAATATGCTTGCGAATAGTATGCAGCAAATGAACATGAATGGAGTCAATGGTGGCAGCGTGTACCAGCCCCAGAACTACAACGGCTACAGTGCTGGTCATTATAACCAGGGTAATCAGCCTCGTGACAGCCAAGCCCGCGTCATGCAGCATCGTCGGCAGCTCGACAACGAAGGTGAGTACTTTTTTAGAGTGATAATACATGCTTTATACTTACTTCCTTAATAGCCATGTCCCGCTACCAGAACATGCCCCTCGATTCCTTTGTGGGTACAATCTACGAGCTTTGCAAGGATCAGCATGGCTGTCGCTACCTTCAAAAGAAGCTCGAGGAGCGCAACCCCGAACAGGTTCATATGATTTGGAACGAAACCAACAAGCACGTCATTGAGCTCATGACGGACCCGTTTGGTAATTATTTGTGCCAAAAGCTCCTTGAGTTCTGCAATGACGATGAGAGAACTACTTTGATTCAAAACGCTTCCCAGGATATGGTCCGCATTGCGCTCAACCAGCACGGCACACGCGCGCTCCAGAAGATGATCGAGTATGTGAGCACTGCCCAGCAGGTTCAAATCATCGTCGAAGCCCTTCGTTTCCGAGTCGTCGAGCTCATCCAGGACCTCAATGGCAATCACGTCATTCAGAAGTGTCTCAACAGACTTTCTCCCCTCGAAGCCCAATTCATCTTTGATGCCGTGGGCAACAACTGCGTTGAGGTTGGCACCCACCGACATGGCTGCTGCGTTCTTCAGCGATGCATCGATCATGCGTCTGGCGACCAGAAGCTTTGGCTCATCCAACGCATCACCGAGCATGCGCGAATCCTTGTTCAAGACCCCTTCGGCAACTACGTCGTCCAGTATATCATTGACTTGAACGAACCTATCTTCACCGAGCCTATTGTTCAGACCTTCAAGGATTGCATCAACCAGCTGTCCCGCCACAAGTTCAGTTCCAACGTCATCGAGAAGTGTCTTCGCTGTGCCCAGCCTCCCTCCAAGGACCTTATTGTCGATGAACTTCTGCGTAACCAGGAAATGGAGCGTCTCCTCCGCGACTCCTTTGCCAACTATGTCATTCAGACAGCTTTGGAGTATGCTACTCCTCATTACAAGTATCGCCTTGTGGAAGCGATTCGCCCAATCTTGCCCCAGATCAGAACCACACCCTACGGTCGTCGCATTCAAGCTAAGATCTCGGCCTTCGACAACCGTGGTAGCGCTGCCTCTAGCGGCCAAGTGACACCAGCCGACAACACTCAAGGTCAGATCCCTCTGCGGGCTGCTCACACTCACTCTCACTCTCGAGGTGTCTCTGGAAGTGGATCTATGCTGCAGGGCAACGGCATTCCTCCCAGCGGTCCTATGCCCGCCATGCGCCAGAACATGCCTGTCTATTCCCCCAACCCAGCCATAAACGGCCAGGCCCCGGCTCCTGGTGCCCCTGTTCAGCAGCCTCAGTATGGACAGACCCCTGGCAACTTTACTCCCAACACTGCTACTAACGGCGCTGCTAAGGGCAACGCCGGCCCTACCACTCCTGCCAATGGTAACGCCAATGGCAGCGCGGGCAACACCGGGGAGGCCCAGTGGGTTTAGACTGATTTGTCTTATTATCCGCTTGTATAGTGACGTTCATGACGGTTTTCAGTGGTACCGTGGTGTTGACACCGCTATGATTCACGATTTTCCTTTGATCTGTCTCAGAAACTAAGCCAAAAGGGCGCAGGCCCGATTCGATTGATTGACACGACAGCTACTTGAGCTGGTCGTGTGTACATTATCAAAAGGGCGCTACAGGACAGCCGCTTATCCTGGAGTCTTCACTCTGGTATGCTTTGCTTGGGGAGAACGGCAGCGTATATGACAGGGCAGACATCACGATTCGGGCGTGTACATGTATTTGGATCGCTACGATCACAATTATCGGCATAGACGATTTTATCCTATTCGGCTTTTGTTTTTCCATTAGCTATTGCGATTTCGACTAGGGGGCAACGATTCATGTTTTGGGTTGTATGATTTCAGGGACTATCGATTTAATTGCTTTCTACTTGGGGCATGAGAGATCCTTGTGGGCGGGCCAGTAGACTGGCCTAGAATGGGAGAGAGAGAGAGAACGCCCAGGACTGTATCTAGACTAGGTCTTTGAAATTCAGGGTTCGTTATTATATACGCAGTTTCTAGTATGTGATGTACATGACGTAGAATATGCAGTGATACGTGAAAGCCGTCAAATGCTTTCACCGTAATGGCATGGCATGACTAAACGTCACACTTGAGACTATCGATATGCGGAGCCAGGCCCCAGAAATCCCTTGACATTCATCTTGACACGACGCTGCTGTACGATTGACTGGTCGAATCTACACAGAATGATCATGCCGCAGTAACGTTACTTTAGGTAGAGCACGGTAGGTCTCCCACCCTCTTTGTTCCCTACTTTGCCTATTGCCTTTCTCTTTAACCCCCACAAACCAATACACAAGCAATTGAAGCCAAAGACCATGAATGGATACGAATGCATGGCTTTAAACATACACAGACTAGCAAGCGTTAAGGAAATTGTAAATGCAACACGTTGAAAGCTTCCACCTATCTTGATATAACACATGAGCTCCTGTAACTCCATGCAAGATCCATGACCACGCTATGCTATGAAATATATATGACATGATACTTAGTAGTCACTCAGCCTCAGCTTCTTTCCAATATCACGACGACGGGCCTGTGCAGCGGCAGCTCTTTCAGAGGCACGATTGTCATTCGACTCAAAGTTCTCGCTACGAGCTTTGAGAGCTTGCAAAAGCATGCCAGCATCGAAAAATCCATCTAGGATCATGTTAGTAAATCATGTACAGGACTCAAAAAGGGCCCAAAAACTTACACCCGCCCATTTCATCGTCTTCGCTAAAGGTACTGCTCTCATTTGTGGGTGATGTAGTGCCTGTGACAGAGCGCAAGCTTTCGACTGCAGTGATGGGACGTCCTCGAGACTTGATGCGGCTCAGGAGCTTGGGTCGTTCTACCTCCACCTCACGAGCACGACTTGCTTTGCCGGTAGACATCTTCCGGTTACCGATGCGGAGGATACGGCGGATCTCTAGGAGGTAACTCTCGAAAGTATCGACGAATCGCTTTGTCTGGCGGTGCTTGCTGGCGACGCAAATAGCAAGTCCTTCATCCTTGATGATGTATCCAATACCAAATCCATCTCCTGACGTAGGACCAAACCCAAACTGGCGAAGGGCAGGGTTGCCACAGTTAGAAGTCGAAAGGATGGTGTTGTTGAGCTTATCCCATCCAGCATCGGCAAATAGAGCGGGGAGAGGCGCTTGGTCTCGAGACCGAGAGTTGACGCTGTAACCACGATCTCGCGTGGGTCTCACCTCGACGCCATCAACGGAAGGGTGGGAGTCCTGTGCAGGGCTGCCAACAGGCGAGCCGGCTTGGTCTGAGTATTCTTCACCGGGGCTAGAGTACCCGTTACTGTAATCGAGGTCATCATCCAAGCTCCTTTGCCAAACAGAGAATAAGGCGTATAAATGTCGGTCGCAGCCCTCGCCCTTTGCACATTGTCGGGTATTTGCGGTATGCTTCTGGCAAGCCTTCCTGAGCGCCTCTATCTTGGCCTCAGCAGGGTTCTCAGCCCAGAAGGTCTGAACAAAATCAACCACCTCCTCTGATACTGTCCTGATTGCCTCGGTTCGGCCATGAAGGAACATCTTGGTCATGGCAGGCTCATAAGTGCATTCAACGCGGCCGTAGAGGCCGTAGTAGGCTGCCTGGAAAGCCATCTGAAGAAACGCATCAGGAGAGAATCCCATAGAGGTAATGAAGTTCTTGCCATAATGGCTGAAGTCCAATGTCTGGAACTCGTTCTGTTCAATCAAGTCGGCTAATCGGGTTTCGGCAAAGCGAACAGCGACACTAAGCTCGGGGATCATATCCCATTCCAACTTCCGTGGGGTGACACTGACATCTCCAAAGCTCTCAGGGTCACGCTTGGAGGGGTCGGGACTAGAAGAAGCCCAGAGCGAAGGGGCCATGCCGTTGATTGTGCGTGCGAATCGAAGAATAGTATCGGTATAAACGTCGCTAGCAAAGCGCAGAACTGTGTGGCCGTCTACTCCAGTGTGTTCGAAGTTGATGCCAGCACTTCCGTTCTTACAGACAATAATCTGAAGCTTGTCGTACCATCGGTTGGTACAAGTGCCGATCTGAACACCTTTCTCAATCTCACTGGTGCCGCAAAGCATGTTTTGGCAGAGGGCTGCAGCATCCGCAGGCTCTGTGTAGTCCAGACAAAGAACGAAGAGAGCAGAATCTACAATACCGAGGGAATCCGCGTTGTTGGAGCCTGGCTCACTGGTCAAAACGTCTCGAAGGCCTGACCAGACCTTGCGGTTCTCGGTACTAAGTACTCCTAAAGCTCCCTTTGCAGCATCCTGGATAGGGACTTGAGTCGCATCGTCGACAATAGTTTGCAAGTTGATGGTGATGTCCTTTTCGCTCATGATAACGTCTGAGTTATCGTCCAGTACGTCAAACCAGTAGAATTGGCCATGGCACATAACAACTATGTGCTTCGATTCGGGGTCTTGTTCGATTTGACAACCTTCCTCGGTGGGTACTCGAGCAGTGCCAAACAATCTTGAGAACTGGTACATGCAAAGGGGGGTTCCTTTGACCTTGTCGGGGGCCAGTTCCTCCTTACGTACGGCACGGACAAACTCAAGCGACGAAACTACCAAGGAGGCAGCGCGGGTGACCTGGTCATTGCGAGCAGGAGTAGGGTCATCTTCCAAGAGGAAGAAAGGGTTTAGATTGAGAACAACCGGGTTGTCAAAATTGAGGTAAGAGTCGTACCCTGTAAACGTTAGTGTATGATTATTGAACGAGGTTGGTGCTGCAACTTACAGAACTGCTCGATATAACTTGTCTTGCCTTCAGCATATGCCTTCAATTTCTCCTGTAACTCAGGGCCATCACTCCTAAGAAACTCATTCACAGCATACTGTGTCTGTGCATGTTCACGGGCTGTTTGAAGCGGCTTAAGAGCTTCCAGATATCTCTTACAGCTGGCTTCTAGTTCGGGGATGGGCAGCTTTGGCAACTTGTCCTGGCCAGAGAAGGTGATGCCACCATCTTTCCTTGATTCACTGGCCATTGGATAGCGTTTATAATCGTCGCTGAGCCTTGGGGGGGAATTTCGTCGTGGTTGGGCCAGTTCAGGGATATCAGGAAGAGTACGAGGAACGGTAACGCCAGCAGATGTTGGTGAAGAGGATGGGTCAGAGAGTCTCTCCCCAAGAGATTGAGGAGGAGTAAAAGTTCGGACTTGAGTCATGGTGTTAGTATGAACTGTTGGAAACGAAGTCTAGGCGTATATAGGCGACACGCTTGTGCTAATGTTGAGTCCGCGGAGAGCGGTTCGGTAGAAATAGTGACAGTCTTGTTGGGGGCAGTAGTATGGCATAGATAGAATGGTTTATGGAGAAGAGGAAATATATGATTGACAACAGAGGCCAAGGCGGCCAAGGTGAGAGGGCATATGGCTCTCATATAAGCAGAGCATTGTGACCTCGCTGACTTAGACAAGAGTCAAGTGGGCCATACATGCACCCCATAGTGTACATAATACACACCAATTGTACTGCACTTCGCCATGTGTGCTGTTGTTGATTGGGGTAGCCGAGACTTCGGGAAAGAACCTGGATGGGAACAGCCGGGGAGTTTGATAGGGCAGAAGGGCTAAGAACAGGAGTTGGCAGTGGTGAACCCTTTCCGCAATTCCGATACAAAATGTACTCAGTGCCGAACCATGGGTTCAAGGAATACTAAGGTAGGCTGGGCCAGGCATAGAAACTTACCGAGAGTGAGACACAAGGTTCAAATCGAGAAAGCGAGAAATCCCCGAGTTACGAGAGCCGGTAAGTGAAATCGGTGCCGGATCTAGAGACCGTAAAGCGGTGGTTATAAGAGCATACGATCAGGGTGATATGGATGAGGCTACTCAGTAACGTATCTTCAAAGAATAACCGAGTGGCATGCAGAAGCGAAGCAAGTGCAGTGCCGCGTAGCAGACTACAGGCGCGAACCGTTTGCCACGAATTCTTGTCCTATCTGGTTTGAGTATGCACGGTACCGTTACGGACGTTTCCCGAGCATATAAAGTGATAGAAATGGAATTCCGGACGACGGGATGTTCAGATTACGGTTGCCAGACACAGCCGTGACGACAAGATAAATTGGTAGATCCAAGCCTAGAGCGAACGGGATCCACTTGATGGCAGCTTGGGGTATCCAGATTGCTTTTGAGTGGCCGATACTGTCAATCATTAATACTGCTATAGCAGCCGTAACGGAGAGTATCCGGCAAGACTTCTTACACGAACCCCAAACCCCAGATTCCAGCCCGCAATTCAGATGAGGGGTGTTTGCTGACTTGGAGTCATTTCACGTGGCAAAATAACCCCGTACTGTGCCTGACTGTTTCTCTTCCCGCCTATAAGCGCTCTCGAGCATCCGAAAGGAAAAGTCGAGTGCCGCGGTCTAACAATCAGTCTGCCGCCTTTCATGTGGCATTCGAACCTGACGGTTTGTGGTTCATGGGGGAGTCTAGAGGGGGCGGCCCGTAGAAGCATCATGTGCCACGCTTAGAGCCTGGGCTGAAGATGGCTGGCGAGGCATGTTCTTGCATGTCGCTTTATCCTTAATAAGAGGTTGTCTACTGAATTCCCGTGAACAGGATGCTTTCTCACTTGGGTTTGCGCATTGAAGATGCCCTAGCGGAATAGGTTTGTACGATATCAGTGCGAATGAGCAAGCGCGGGCGCTCAAAATCATAACAGTCGATTACCTGAGAGAGGCCGTGATGCATTTGTGTTGATTGACTGGGCACATGTCATAAGCAAGTGACAGAGGATCAGTACCTAGTACTCCATAGACGGGTAATGTTCCGGCCTCTTGGTATTCCCGAGGGCTAAAGGAGCCGGTTGTTCATTGGTTTCACAGCGAAGAACCCTGCGATGCGGCACTGCATTGTACTGAAGAAGCGAAGCATGGTAGTGCAGCGGGTACAGTGTAACGATGGATGAGGTCTAGGCGCATCTCGGTTCGGTCCAAGGGACGATAGCAAATGGATGCCGTAGATAAGGCAGACGTTTCTATAATTCCGTCATAACCATGCCCCGAAACTGTGGTTCTTTCTTAGTGGAGACGGCAATCGAAATGCGGGACCACTACAGAGTACCCTGAGTTGAGAAATCGCGGACAGCCGATATATGCTGAGCATAGAGAACCAAGACATCATGTTACATCCATGAGGATCAAGTAGGTGACATGCTTAAAAGGCGAGTACTATAGTGGCTTTATGAAGTAATTGTGACTGTGACATGGAAGAAGAAAAAAACAGATACTCGACACTCCAGGTTGGATGGAACCTACCTTTCACTGTCTGTGAGTGTCCTAAGGCAGGAGTTGTTCATGTTCAGGTCGATACTTTCCTAATTCCTATCCAATCCATTCAAGTGGAGGAAAGAGCACACAACAAGCACAGCTTACAAGCACAGCTTACAAGAACCAGGCAAGCATGCCCGACAGTGCACCTAATTTTAATTCTTCCTCTTTAACCGTGACCTTGCACATCAACTAATCACCTTCATATTTCCAACTGAAGACTCGACCAACCCACTCGGATTCGCTCGCTAAAATCTGGCTGTCCGCATTTTGTTTCGAGCCTCACGGCAAGGCCCAGGCTTCGGCTTCGGCTCCGGCTCCGTTGTAGACGGAGAAATAGCAGCAGTCGTACATTCTCCGGCACTTCCCTCTACCAAAACATTCTCATAGGCGTCTGCGATCATATATTACAATGAACCAGATGGTGCAGACATGATAGCATTGCGCATTATCTCTTGTGATCTGTATACCGTTTTGACATCATTCAAGGAAATCGTCAATATATGCTCAACCCGCCAAGATCACAGCCACCTCGAAACGAGTTCCCTTTCTATCATCCTGGCTTCGTATTGCTTTTTCGGACCCATCAAGAGTTTGGAGGAGGCTCTCGGCTGCAGATTGCTGGAGCTACGCAACCCTGCTAGCCTTGTTTTGATCTCTGGTCTAAGCAATCCATTCGAGCTGTCAGCAAGCATCCATCAATCTAACCGCTTTCAGTAAGCCATTCGACTTGAAACCAGGATGCCATTCAAGACCCCTTAAGGGTCTCGTCGAAACACTGCCCTACAAGGCTCGCATCAAACAAACTGGAACGTCCACGGATGAATAAACTGGCCGAACATCAATGGTTCCAGTCTTTCTCATTGGTTCTCGTACTTTATTCTCGTCCCGAATAGGAAACCTCATTCGAATTATCACATTCTTAGAGTGGATTGACTTGCATTGCCTTGTCGCTATGTTCAACATAGCAAAATACGCGAGCTTACATCACGGAGTTGCTCAAGAAGAGGCCTCAGTCATGAAGGCGCAAGGAGTTAAATATATATTGTTCTGCTTCTCTATTTCATTATGTGCATCAGGTCTCAGGCACAACCACAATCTAAAGAGTAGCTCGATACTTGACTTGACCTCTGCTCATTCTCATCCCGTATTACCTTCTTCATAACATTATGATCTCCCTGTTTAGAAAGGCCATCAAGGCCAAACAAGAGCGCGAAAAGGCACAACTTAACTCTACGCCCATTGAGATGCAACAGATACAACATGACGACCCTAAACAACGAGCACAATGTCGGCATATGAGTGCTTATGAGTCCCCGACCGCGAAATGCGCTTCGTGCGCATCAGAGAAGAAGGCTGCAACTGTATATCGATGGAAGATCATCCTTGGTCTTGTGGCGCCCTTTGCCCTGCAGGCTCTTGACTCAACGATGTATGAAAGAAATTCGGCAATACGCAGTCTAAAAGCTAACTAGGTTTTACAGCATTGCCAGTGCTCTCCCGTGGATTGCCGGTGACTTTGGAGAAGTATCACAACTTAACTGGATCGTCTCTGCCTTCAACCTCACATCCGCTGCATTCATTCCCTTCTGGGCCCAGATGGCTGATGTCTTTGGTCGCAATGCATCTCTAAATGCTGCAATTATTCTCATGCTTATCGGCAGCGCTCTCTGTACAGGAGCTCCTACCACTTCTTTTCCGGTTCTTCTTTTGGGACGCGGATTTCAAGGACTCGCTGCAGCTGGTCTCAACGTTGTCGTTCGCACCATTCTTGCAGACAAGGTCTCCTTGCAGGAAAACGCTAAGAACTGGGCTATCTTCTCACTCGTTGGTGGTATATCATACGGACTTGGTCCTGTTCTTGGAGGTAAGTCTACTCGATACCACTAGATACGGACCAACATAGCTAACAAGGGCTACTAGGATATCTTACCAAGGCAAACTGGAGATGGTGTTTTGGCATCAATCTACCTATCGCTGTTCTTGCCCTCGTCATTGTCTTTTTCGTTCTACGCAAAGAACTCCTCGGCCCCCAGCCTATCCCCGAGCTTCACGAGATAAACGCAACTGGAAGACGGACCAAGTTCATCGCACGACTCAAAACGGTCGATTTTTGTGGCCAAATTTTGTTCATCCTCGGCTTTGGTCTTATCATTCTGGCTTTGACCTGGGGTGGAGCGACATATCCTTGGTCATCACCTGCTGTTGTTGTTCCTCTGGTGCTTGGAATAACCTGTGCTGGTATCTTTGTTTATTTGGAATATATGCTTGCCCCTGGGAACACAATGGCTGAGAAATTACCCTGGCAAAGGGCAATGATTCCGTGGGAGCTGATCTCGAACCGGGATATCGGTCTTCTTTTCTATTGCGAGTGTGCCAATGGAATTGGCATGTACTCGGTGAGTTGAATGCGTTATCACTAAAGGTTCCTGTTCTGACATATCCAGGTACTGTATTTCTGCAACATCTACTTCATCGCTGTGAGGGTAAGCTTGCTCATCTCAAGTCATGCAAAGTCAAAATTAACCATCATTGCAGGGATATGACTCTGACCAAGCCGGCGTGCAACTTCTCTACTTTACCCCTGGTCTTGCAGGTTTGTCCAGAAGACATTATATTCCTGGGTGAGGATATGCTAACATACTGATAGTTGGTGTTTACATTTGCTCCTTTCTATGTAACCGCTGGCCTCGCATGACATTTCCTTCTGTTTTCCTGGGAACACTCACTGAATCAGTCGGTCTGGGCGTTCTAGCGTGGGCCATCTGGGCTGATCAACTCAGTGTCATCTACGGCATGATGGCTGTTGTAGGTTGTGGTAGTGGCTTGCGCTTCATGGCGTCTCCGCTCCACGGTATTGGCATCTTTCGACACTTGCGTGCTTCAGTTATTGGGCTCATGGCTGTCGCTGTTCCTTTTGGCGGTACAATTGGCTTGACCATCATGTCTACTGTCTTCAATAACATTTCTGGGCTCGGCTCTAGCAGCAAAAACCTCAGCCAGGTTCAGTCTGAATCAGGCGGCGCCAATGAGCAAGCTATTCATCAGGCTAAGATGGGCGTTGTTTGGGCATTTGTTGCCATCACTCCCCTTGTCGCTCTGGTAGGTCCTTCACGATACCCACTATTCAAATGAAAACTAACATTTTACCAGTCATTCCCTATCTCATGGTGTATCGGTACCGTCAAGCTTGGACAAGGTCCTCCTGGAGAGGATGGCCCTACGGATATCGTAGTCAAGGGGTCTTATCTCCTCAAGCTATTGCGAGGTCAAGAGAAGCTGAGAGTCGAGGAGAATTATTGCAGGCTTGAAAGCCCGCACAGCGGAGCGCGGTCGGGAAGTACAGTGTCTGATAGGAACGTCAATGTCTCGAGGCCGTTGGTAGGTTCGCAACAGGTCTAGCCTCTTGACAGGTGCACAACGAACGAGTCATCTAGATGAAGAGTACTCAGGAGCGATTTATTTTGAGCGTTCATATTTATTAGATAGTACCTATAGACGAATAGATTTTACACTGCCAGCATGATGTCTTTCTGCCGTGTCAGTCATATCCCTGCCACACTAAGATCTGCCATATACTTGCTCCCTTGATCGGATTGCTGAAATAGGAGGACGACAAATAGAAATAATTGCAATAGTAGAGATTTCAAGAATTTTGATAATCAATATGACGTTGGAATAAATTTTGCTGGTAGAGGATGAATATTATATCAACGAATCACGTACCACGCACACGTATTCGGAGTGATCCATTAGCTGGGGTATTTAGATGTACTGTGTAAGTCCGGAAGTCAAATCGCCTGACCTGATTTTGACTTTACTCAAGGAAACCTTTCATGAATACATGAATGCGTACTTGTTTCCCTGTCTCTTTAATTCCGCCAGCTATCAATTCTCTTTGTGGTTTTATTTATTTATCTGTATACGACATTTATACTACGTGATTTTTGTACCGTGTCATACCTGCCCTTTAATCAATTGATCGCCACATCTGCTCTCGGCCTGCCACCAATATGAGCGATATCGAAGTGGAAGATGAGCAAAGTCCTAATCCAAGGTTTTGGCTCGAGTTTCGCACTTTTGACGATGGCCTCTCTTCACCTTCTAACCCGTCATCGACCCTCACCGCATTTCCTCAGTTCACAAAACTCCCGCCTGAATTGCGCTTGCGAATTTGGTCGTTCCTCATTCAACCCCGCATCGTCGTCGTGTGTTGTCTTCAGCGCGATGAGCGCCTGGACCAAAGACGCTATGAATTGAATCATCGGTCACACGGTAGATCAGTGCCTGTGCTGCTGCATATCAACCGCGAGGCACGCTACTTGGGCCTGGAACACTACGAGCTTGCTTTTGGATGGCGCATCTCGAAACTCCTCTCTGATACACCTGTGTCTGCACCGCCGCGCGTCTGGTTCAATTTCGACCTCGACTGCGTCTATCTCGCAGGTGAATTAGAAGCGTATGACATCTACGGGTTCAACTCGGCCATGGTGTATTTCCTACGTCGTGAAGACACGCACAGGGTTAAGCACCTAGCATGTGTGCTTTCAGAACTGGGCTACGCGGAACAGGAAAGTGATCAGGTGTTTGGGTGCTTGTGGCATGTCGTTGATGGGTTTCCTGCTGCGAAGAGGGTGCTGCTCACGGTAGGTGAAGGAGATGAGGAAGCTTTGAAGGGAAGTAAGTTGAGGAGCACAGATAATGTGATGCAGAAGATCTGGAACGGATTCCTGGGTGGATCTGCTACTGAGACGAGCTCGAGGATGGCGGATAAGTCGATGGTGATGATTGAAGAAGAGGATCTGCCTGGTTTCGTAGCAAGGCATTAACCTGGCATAGAGGATCGATAGACCTATGAGTAGAGTAATTATGTACGCCGCATCTCTGAGAAGCTGGCTTCTTGAAGATTCGGCTCGAGTGGTTCGGGCTGAGAGTAATGCGGTATGCACCAGCTATAGGAGGCAAGTCTTGGGCACGGAATAGATGTGTGGGGTGGCTCAATGGGTTTGTTCGAACCGGAAATGTTCTAGAATTTTATCAGATCTATTGTCTATTTTTATCCCATGATGAGACAAGCTTGGGCGGATCCATGTTCGTAACGGTCAGGCATGCAGATATGTTTAAACTTCCTATCTTGAGCTGTCGTTTTAGTACGGATAGAGGTGTCGGCAATTCACTAATTCAGTAGAGATAAAATTCTATCTGTGATACTATAATATGATCTAGAACAACAAGAGTTCTACTGGCTTGCTACTATTTACTTCATTTTGCAAAACCATGTATTTGTCTCCTGGGAGGTTTGTCGGTGATAGTTTCAGTTTAGTAGATGCCCGGAAGCAAGGATCGCGGACCGTCGGATCCGATAGCTTCAACGCCTGAGTACCGAAACCATAGTGTTCATGTCATCTCATGTTGATCTAATGCATGCTAGTGCAAGGAACAACATGCAGTAGAATCGGCAGACTTGGAACTACTTCATCACGATGGACAATCGTCGCTTCAAACCGAAGCTCCAGGGTAGCTGCAGGAAAGACGCCAGAACTCGATCATCCAATCAAACAACAGAACCTGAGAGAAGCCGTTTCTATGGAGCTGATCACGAAATGGGGCCCCACATGCCAGGAATCCAAAAGTTTGGAGTTGTCGCCTCCGACTAGGATTAGCAGCCGAGAGTCGATAGATAGTTGCCCCATAAAGAAAGAGAAAGAAGAAGAATACCAAAGTAGACGATGAGATGAGGCGAATATGCAGGTGCAAACACGGAAATCTTACAGTTACAGACTGCTTGCTGTAGTCTGTAAGGTACACGAATCGTCGCCTCGATTGGAGAGGCTGCCGCAGTGAAACCCGAAAACCCAACCAAGAAACTACAAACAAAAGAAGCAGCAGAATCAACAAGTGGCTTCAGGGGTTCAGCCGATTGCCTGACAGACAGACAGACAGACAGACAGACAGACAGACAGACAGACAGACAGACAGACAGACGCAGACACCCCAGACAAACACTCTCAACTGGGTACAAGGATTTCCGATTACTACGCCACGCCTCAGCCCTGGGTCCTGTGAGCCCAAGTGGATGCGCAGAGAGTCGTGGAAGCACTAGGAACAGATGTGATACCATTTGCCGTAGCGAGGAGACGGAAAGACGACAACAGAAAAAAGAGCCTGGAGAGGTAGATCCACTTCGGAGTAAAAATTATGGGGGTTGACGGGTGATTTGAGATCCGTTCAGTTGACGTTTAGGCCTTGTCAGAATTGAAGCTGAAGTCAATTGTTGTAGAGTTGGGTTAATGAAGCCTTACTAATTTCGGCCTGATAGCACGATCGAGATGGACCAGAACTGATAACATTGCGTTGGCCCAATAATGCTTAGGCAGCGAGTGAAGCTGGGTAGCCTGGGCTATCCATTGGCAACGATACTAGCATTCTATCTCTATGCACAATGGCAATCAACAGTACAGTAAGATTCATGCGACTCTATATCACGGAAACACTTTAGCTATTAGCTACGTGGACATGTGTAGCACATCAATACCAACACCAAGCATGAAAAGCAGGCCGCCCGCATCGCCAATGCACCTAATATAATCAATCTAATCACTTGATACGTCCAAAGTAGCGGTAGCCAGCGCATTGTTGGACACCAAGACAAGGCAAGGCAAGGCATCCATATCCAAGATCCAGTATCCGATATCTCAATGACAGCAAGGTCGTACGATGACCATTGACACAGTCTATTCTCAGCTAGATTATCAAAAAATTTCAATCAATTAATTGCCACAATAGAATATCCCCCAAATCATCTAATGACGTTCCGTGATGGAGAGGCAACCTAGAGTTTTCGCAGTGCTAAACCCCAGGGAGAGAAGAGCGACAGAGAAAAACTGCAGCGCCAGTTGAGGAGGGGTACAAAGAGGGAGCTATCCGTCCAACATGAGGTCGTTTGGTGGGGCAAAGTACAGAGGAACTTCTGAGTCAGTGTGATCCAGCGCCACAAGCCAAGTACTCTTGACTTTGAGCTTGCTGACCCTTGCTCGGATGCCCCGCGCTGGAATTTTTGGGAAGCAAAAAGCTTATGAGAACATGACATCAGTGAGATCCGAAGCGAGCAGAGCAGAGAAGACAGGCACAGACGCAGAAGAAGGCTTGAGATTGTAACAGAACAGAAACGGAAGCTACGGGAATAAACATGAGATTTCTCGCAGGCAGTGGAGATTTGTTGACTTTGTAAAGCACTCACCTGTGTTCAAGAAGCAGCCAGAAACGATCCAAGATCCATCTCTTCGCCCATTGTCTAGGAGACCAGCCTACGGGTCGCATATTTGCAGTTTTTTTAGTGGGGCAAACCCAGATCTGCCAGGTGCACGCAGCTGCTAGACGCTTCTTCAGACCCCCCCCATTTGCGGCTTTGCCCCTCCAAACACGCCCCCCAGTAACGCCTAGCAGCGCCCAGAAAGCGGTAGACGCCCCTGCAACTCTTGAGAAGCTCTCCAAAGTGGGCTCCTTTGGAACAACGCAGAACCGCATCGAACCTTGGCACCCGCCTTTATTTAGATGCTTTGCTCAACTGCTCTTGCTTCCGTCTTTCTTTCCATCATCATCAACACACATCAAATACCCCTCAAAAGTCTTCAAATACCACGATTCCCCTTGAAGCACACTGCGTTTTCCTTTCCTTTTTTCTCCCTACGCCATAATCTCTCTTACGAACTCTACACATTAAATCACACACATCACACAAAATGGCTCCCGCCGTCGGTATCGATTTGGGTACCACGTACTCTTGCGTGGGTATCTTCCGTGAGGACCGGTAAGTTTTTACTTTTTACACTCAGATCTATATATCTCGCTTGAACCTGACGCTAACTTTTACCCCAGATGTGATATCATCGCCAACGACCAGGGTAACCGAACTACCCCCTCATTCGTCGGTTTCACCGACACCGAGCGTCTGATTGGTGATGCCGCCAAGAACCAGGTCGCCATGAACCCCCAGAACACCGTCTTCGACGCCAAGCGATTGATCGGTCGCAAGTTCGCCGATGCTGAGGTCCAGGCCGACATGAAGCACTTCCCCTTCAAGATCGTCGACAAGGGTGGTAAGCCCAACATCGAGGTTGAGTTCAAGGGCGAGACCAAGACCTTCACCCCTGAGGAGATCTCCGCCATGATCCTCACCAAGATGCGTGAGACTGCTGAGTCTTACCTCGGCGAGACTGTTAACAACGCCGTTGTCACTGTCCCCGCCTACTTCAACGACTCTCAGCGTCAGGCTACCAAGGATGCCGGTCTCATCGCCGGTCTCAACGTTCTCCGAATCATCAACGAGCCTACCGCTGCCGCCATTGCCTACGGTCTTGACAAGAAGGTCGAGGGTGAGCGCAACGTCCTGATCTTCGATCTTGGTGGTGGTACCTTCGATGTCTCTCTCCTTACCATTGAGGAGGGTATCTTCGAGGTCAAGTCTACTGCTGGTGACACTCACTTGGGTGGTGAGGACTTCGACAACCGTCTGGTCAACCACTTTGTCAACGAATTCAAGCGTAAGCACAAGAAGGATCTTAGCACCAACGTCCGTGCCCTGCGACGTCTCCGAACCGCTTGCGAGCGTGCCAAGCGAACTCTCTCTTCTTCCGCTCAGACCTCCATTGAGATCGACTCTCTCTTCGAGGGTATCGACTTCTACACCTCCATCACCCGTGCTCGTTTTGAGGAGCTCTGCCAGGATCTCTTCCGATCCACCATCCAGCCCGTCGACCGTGTCCTTACCGACGCTAAGATCGACAAGTCCCTTGTCCACGAGATCGTCCTCGTCGGTGGATCTACCCGTATTCCCCGTGTTCAGAAGCTCATCACCGACTACTTCAACGGAAAGGAGCCCAACAAGTCCATCAACCCCGATGAGGCTGTTGCCTACGGTGCCGCTGTCCAGGCTGCCATTCTCTCCGGTGACACCTCTAGCAAGGCCACCAACGAGATTCTGCTCCTCGATGTCGCCCCTCTCTCTCTCGGTATTGAGACCGCTGGTGGTATGATGACCAAGCTCATTCCCCGTAACACCACCATCCCCACCAAGAAGTCTGAGGTCTTCTCTACCTTCTCCGACAACCAGCCTGGTGTCCTTATCCAGGTCTACGAGGGTGAGCGTCAGCGCACCAAGGACAACAACCTTATGGGCAAGTTCGAGCTCACTGGTATCCCCCCTGCCCCCCGTGGTGTCCCCCAGATTGAGGTCACCTTCGATCTTGATGCCAACGGTATCATGAACGTCTCCGCCGTCGAGAAGGGCACTGGCAAGTCCAACAAGATTGTCATCACCAACGACAAGGGCCGCCTGTCCAAGGAGGAGATCGAGCGCATGCTCAGCGATGCCGAGAAGTACAAGGAGGAGGATGAGGCCGAGGGTAAGCGTGTCGCTGCCAAGAACGGTCTTGAGTCTTACGCCTACTCTCTCCGCAACACTCTCTCCGACCCCAAGGTCGAGGAGAAGATTGAGGCTTCCGACAAGGAGACCCTCACCGCTGAGATTGACAGAGTCGTCCAGTGGCTCGACGACAACCAGCAGGCTACTCGTGAGGAGTACGAGGAGCACCAGAAGGAGCTCGAGGGCAAGGCCAACCCCATCATGATGAAGTTCTACGGAGCTGGTGGTGAGGGTGCTCCTGGTGGCATGCCTGGTGGTCCTGGCGGCTTCCCTGGTGCTGGTGGCCCTGGTGGCGCCCCCGGCGCTGGTGGTGACGATGGTCCCACCGTCGAGGAGGTCGACTAAATTCTTTGATACCCAAACAACATCAGTCTCGACTTCTAGAGCAATCATGTATCCATGGGTACAATGCGGAGGCTAGTGGTTTAATGGGATGATGAGATTAGATTTTCTGTTTTTGTTTTTGCGACTTTATCACGGTTATGAAAAGCTTAGGTGGTTTACCTCTCATGTACTTTAATGAATCAATGAATCATATTCATAAAAATTCTTTCTTCCCTCATCGTGACATGCTTGAATCATAATATGACATGTACCTGCAAATACTTCATATTTGCTTTCTTTATTCAACTGACGACTTCTAAAACCCTTGACTATAGCCTTGTCAAGAAATGACACCCTAAGACTTAGGAAAACTTATTTCATAAACTTATGAAAAGTCGTTTATCTAAACTTACGAAGGTCCTCCAATACAGATGATATTATTGCCATCACACAACCTCATCATAATCGCCATCATCAAGAACCGTGCCACCTACATATCAGTTCGTGAGGAAAGGGTAAATGGTAAAGGCACATTAATGTCAAAGTTTTATCCGCCCAGCGCAACATGTATCATCTGAATAGTTTGAAGAGTTCCTTTCTATTAATACAACTACGATGAGATAGGTTCATCATTCATCAATGGATTGAGTAAAAAATGTCCCTTCCGGCACCTTCTCCCCTCTACTTTCCCACACATCCTCACTGCTCGGCTTCCCCGGTCCATACTTTGTAAACTCCTTCGCACGGTAGTGTTCGCGAACAGCCTTCTCGCGCTGCTCCGCAGAGTAGCCCTTTGTGCGCATGCAGAACCAAAAGTCATCCCAGTGCTCACTGCACGAACGCATCTCTCCGTAGCGGTACACGGCGGTAAACTGGCCGCCCATGGAATTGCATCCCCAAGCTTGGTCAAAGGCCTGTCGGCAAGACATCTCTGTCGGTAGGAGGGCTTCGGCGAGGGGATCGCGGGGAGGGATATCGGCGGGTGTGGGCGCGGTGGAGCGGGGTGATTTCTTGAGCGCGAGCCATGATAATGGGGATGAGGAGGATTGTTGCTGCTCGTCTTGTGTGGGTGTAGGCTTGTTCTTTTCTGCTTCGAAGAGCTCGAGGAATTTTTGGATTTCGGGGTCGGTGTTCGAGTTGGAGCCTGATGAAGGTGCTGAGGTTGAGGCTGATGTTGAGGGCGAAGTCGTTGATGCGGTAGGAGGTGTGTTATCAACTGGCGCTGATGATTTATCCTCCTTGGGAGTGATTGAAGACCATAACCAACCCATTGTGATATTGTGTAAGTGGTTGGTGTCTCAAGGTCGATCCTCGGTTCAAATGACGAGAATTAAGTGCTGGAAGGCAAAGTCGCTTGTCGCAAAGCAGTGGTGTATCGATGCGACCGAGGAATTGGTCTTGCTGGCTGGCTATAAGGTTGAATGCGTACAGCGATAGGTGTCAGTGATATGATCTGACTTGGTGGGAGTCTCGTGCTTGCGAAGGCTGTTCGTTAATTGATTTTCGAGATTTAGAGACAAGATGCGCCGCTAGAATGTAACGGGGAAAATAGATCCGCCGCAGTTCCGAGACGATGGTATGATAGCCGTTGCCAACGTGAAGTATTAATTGTTTCTTTGATATCAAATTGAAATAATCTTTTTGAGGTATACTGATCGGAGTTTAAGTCGGTTACGGGATGGTATATAGTTTGCTCAAAGTCAAGGTAGTTGATATGACGGATACGTCGCAACTACATAGTAACAGAGTTAGGTTATTTGACGTTGTAGTCCATCGATTGAGAGAGCGTTGGTAAAATGGTGTCTTTATGCCTTAACTCGGAATAAACGCTATAATCTGAAACGGCGTTTTCTTCTGTTCCCGAACCAATACTACCATCATCCTGAACTGATTAATGTCAACCAGTTGGTTGTTGGTCTAGTGCCCGCATGTCTCGGAAGAAGACATGGGAGGCCGAGCCAATTCAATTAGAAGCCTATACATTTCAAAGCGATCCTGCCTGATGGTACTGTACACCGTATCGATAAGATGAGAAATTGTTTAAAAAAAAAAAATAAAAAATAAAAAATAAAAAAAAATTGACACTCAAGCAGATAACATTGCTGTTGACCAATATGGCTGCTCAGTTGTCTGTCTCAGGTTTCCTTGAGTGTCCCACGTTTCTCTCCGCGGTTACTCTATAGTGGGGTTGATCTTCACAAGGAGTCCTTGCTTTTGAGTGTCCAAAGAGTGGGTTTCCATCGTTTTCAGCTGTTTCGCTTCAGTGCACCTGCCCTGCCCCTCAGGGGATCAGAAAACTTGGCTTTTTAAGAATACTAGAGACTAAATTAACAAGTCAATTTATATCTTTTTAGACTAGTTTCTTAAGCTATTCTTTTTTGCACCCTAAAGCTCAATACCCAACAATGACCTCATTATGGGAAGCTAGCTATGACAGACAGCTCTAGTCTAGTTCATCACACCACAACTTAAACATGGACTTCCCGTAATTCCTCTCTCTTACATACTCTCTCAGGTCGAATTACTCACGGCAATGGGCATTGTCGAGCCCTCGGGGCAGTAAATTACCTCACTGCTAGACGATACCAGTGAGTCAGTTTACGCCACTTGAGACCAGCTCTTGGGTTATTTCATCCTGGAGCTCACAGTGGAGGCCATTGATTGACGTCCCATAGCGAGCCCGAGAAATATCGCCATGATTCCAAGCCGGGGCCTCGTCAGGGCAGCGCTTTTTGCAACCCACCGGCCCCTCACAACTTCAAGATGCGCAACGTCAGTTCTCCGACAACGGCTGGGAAGAGAACAACCACACCAGAGTCGATTAGTTCAACCAAATAACCGCGTTTGGATCACAACTGCCAACCCCGGAGACGTTGCTTCGATCCCTCCAATTGCTTCTGGAGAAGAAAGTGTGGACAAAAGTGGTCACATTACGACAGAGTCCAACGAGGCTATCCTCTTCTTCGATAACATCTTTCCCCTCAAGCTTAGCAGTGTGCTCGTGCGGCCCTGGAAATCAGATCACGATGTATCTGACCTTCTGAGACGATTCGAAACATCGTCGCTGGGGATTCTAGACCCAATTCGCCTGGTCAAGACTGCTATTCCAGAAGACCTCCCTATTCGAGTTACAGAGATCTTGCCGCGCCTGAAAGATGGAGGTGCATATGTCAAGTTCAAATATGACGCCAACATAGATCCTGCCGAGATCGAGGCTCAATTGGGCAAGCGACTGAGGGAAAAGCCTATAAAGCCCTGGTTCTCCATCTTTCGTCCCGTAAACGCTCGTCTTGTACAGGGCACGCCTTGGCTAGAGGACCTGTATAGGTACCCTACTAGCTTTGTCAAGATCGAATTCGTGCCCCCATCTCCTGGTATCACTCCCGAAGAGCTTCCTGAAGAAACGTTGTACTCTTTGTTTCGCAAATATGGAAAGATCGCAGATATTACCCCGCAGCCCACTGACTCAAAGATCACACCACGATATGCCCACATCCAATTCCCCGTAACAAGGGATGCAATTACAGCTCGCAATTGTATGCACGGCTTTATTGTGAACGAGGCCCTGGGAGGAGGCAGCAAAGGGACCAAACTTCGCCTATCTTTCGAGAAGCGTGTCAAAGCTCACAGCATCTGGAACTGGTTGACTAACCATCCCCGTATTGTTGTTCCTGTTATGGCAGCACTGATCGCAGGTCTGTCAGTATTGATTTTTGACCCAATTCGAGAATTCTTTATCAAGCTTCATATCCAACACTCGCTAGAGTTCAAGGATTCACGCATTTACAAGTGGTTCAAGAAACAATCGGGCAATCTGGGACTATCTCATAAATCAAAGAGCGACGATGGCCTCGAGGAAGTCTGGAACCACAGGCGAGACGCAATTGTCCAAGTACAGGGCTGGCTAGATGAAACTTCTGACACATTTATCGTTGTCACAGGACCCAAAGGGTCTGGAAAGGTTGAGATGGTTATGGATCAGGCTTTAGAAGGTCGTAAGAACGTGCTGAAGATCGACTGCAGACGTATTGTTGAGGCCAGAGGGGAGGCGGGCACCATCAAGCGTCTCGCAACCGCTGTTGGCTACCGTCCCGTCTTTTCATGGGCAAACAGTATGAGCAGCATGATTGACCTTGCTGTTCAGAGCACCACTGGTGTCAAGGCCGGCTTCTCCGAAACTCTGGAATCTCAACTGAACAAGATTATGCAAACCACTACCGGCGCCCTCAAGGATGTTGCTGTCTCTTCGCGCAGCAAGAAAGACAGCGACTACAAGCTGTCCGAGGATGCATGGCTAGAAGCCCACCCTGAGCGCAGACCTGTCATTGTCGTCGACAACTTCCTCCACAAAGGCGAGGAGAACAGCATTATTTACGACAAAATCGCTGAGTGGGCAGCCACTGTAGTTCAGAACAACGTTGCTCATGTCATCTTCCTTACCACGGACTCGGCCTACTCAAAGCCTCTTGACAAGGCACTCCCTGATCGACTTTTCCGTACCGTTTCGCTTGGTGATCTCGCACCCGAGGTGGCAAAGAACTTTGTTCTCAGTCGTCTCAAGGATCAATTGGCCGCTGATGAGAAGGCGCGACAGGAACTGGGCGATGACGCACCAGCCAAAGCACCTATCCCACGCCCAAACATGTTCGAGCTCGACCAGTGCATTGATACACTCGGCGGTCGCCTCACAGATTTAGAGTTCCTTGCTCGGCGTCTTCGAACTGGCCAGTCTCCTAGGCAGGCTGTGGATGAGATTGTGTCCGAGACAGCTACCGACATTGTTCGAATTTACCTTCTTGGCAAGCCTTCTGAAATTGAGGGCAAGAAATTCTCTGCTCAACAGGCCTGGCATCTGATCAAGTCTCTTGCGAAAAATCCTAAGCTTCGTTACAACGAGGTCCTTCTTTCCGCACCATTCTCCTCCGCCGCACCTGCAGCTGCCTCCAACGCCGATGCTGCCATCGACAGCCTCGTGAGCGCAGAGCTTATTGCAGTCAAGACACACCAAGGTCGCCCAATGACTATCACAGCTGGCAAGCCTCTACACCAGGCTGCCTTCTCAGTTCTCCTCCAGGATCGCGTCCTCCGCGCTAAGATGGACTACGACGTTCTGAACGACTCGTCCAAGGCGGAAGCTCGCTCAATCGAAAAGGTTGAGAATGAACTAGCTCTGCTGGGTAGCATGCCTCGCCAGCCAGGAGAAACTGCTGGGCGCATCAACTTTTTGCTCCGCAAGCTTGAAGACAGCCAAGCCAAGATCGCCAAGTGGGACAAGGAGATGACTGCACTTAAGAAGCTCCTTAGCGAGGAGTTTTAAAACAGAGGACGTGATTTCAGTAGCAAAAGAGACGGGACGATTTGCTCTTTGTTATTAGTTTTGACCAAGTGTTGAATGATTTAGGTCAAGCCAAGTAAAATGTGTAGACCTGGTAGTATCAGGCCCAACAGGATAATTGTGCTTTTTGATATGGTTGAGAACTTGCATACTTCAGTCAGTAATAAGTTACCGCCAGATACCCTGTTCAATCTCATAAGAACAATCAAGCACTTTACGTCTTTAGTGTTTCTCAATGCTAGTTTATAGTCATCACAACTGAGACAGTATTATATTGCCAACAGTGTTCCATTTCACCGACAACTTGTGAAGATTCGTGGTTGACTCAAAGAGCCTACGTCCTGCATTTGCAACAGTTTTGCATTGAAATTTCATCTCATGAATGGTATACAACTGACCCAGCGCGCCCTAATCACACATAAATCATAAAGCCGGCCAAGACGTCCCCCCAGAGGGAAATTTCGACATAATGAACCAAACCCTTCCATGCTTTTTTCGCCGACGAGTGTTCTATTAAATTTCTCCAATAGGAGTAGCCTTCAACTGTGCTGCCATGTCAAATGAGTAACACTGTCCCATATCTACTTCCAAAATGTCATGATGTTATTGGTCTTATGCCATCATGGACACCTGCGACTGATCTGGATCTGTCTGTTGAGCTGATATCTCACATCCTTGAGTGAAGAAGATCCGTGAGTCTGTCTCGTAGTCGTTTGTTATGCTATAGTAGTTTCCTATTTCTCGTTAGTGAATCCGCATGCCGAAAAGGAAAAAGGGGACATACCTCTGGGAACAAACCACATGCCTCCGGCGCTGAGGCGGAACGATGCCTCGTTTACAGTAACGAGCACCTTTCCAGTTTGCACAAAGAAGACCATGTGCATCTTACGCGAGTTCTTGGGCCTCTTCTCGGAACCAGCGGGTAGATCGACAATACCGGCGCCCATGAAGGGCGTCGTGAGTGTCTTGGCCATGCGGAAGGATACGCCTTGAACATCTCTGGTTTGAATTGCTGGACCTGATATAGCGATCCGGTCATCCATTACCTCCACTGGCTCCTCATCGGCAGGAGGATTCTTCTCGTGTTCGGGATCCCATATGATCACTTCACCATTGACAACACCGGGATCCAGCTCCCAGTCTTCAGGCTCAACTGTTTCTACTTGTCGAACAGACTTTGATTTTGCCTTGCCTGGGCGACCTCTGGCCTTGGATGGCTTTGCGCGCACTTCCTCTACAGGAGCACGGATGACCTCTTTAATAGTTGAAAGCACGAAGCGGTCGCGACCAGAAACGTCCTTAAACTCTTCTTCTTCCTGAACAACCTTGTCGCCTGCCCACCAACTGAGTGGCTTGAATGAGTGTCTTCCAGATCTTGTCGTTCGTACTTCCTCAGCATCATGACGAACAGAGACAAGACCACGCTTTTTGGGCAAAGGTGGCCCACGTTGAAGCGCTGCAAATGATGTCTCTCCAACGTCGTCCGCAGCATCCGCAGCCGCTTTGGGCTTTCGTCCAGGTCTCCCTCTTGGTTTTGCCTCTGTTTTTGGCGCTGCTTTGGACGGTGCTGGCTTGGTTGGTTTTGATGGTTTAGGGGGTTCGGTACGTGGTTTCTTGGCTTGTCTGGGTGGCTCTTCCTGCTCCTGTTCCGGCTCTGATGCTTCGCTTTCTTGCTCTTCAACCTCTTCTGGTTCCTCTGGCGCTGGTCTCTTCCGTGATACGGGTGCCTTGGACTCCTTCGGTTGCGCAGCATTCTTAGGTTTCCGTCCGGGTCGACCTTTCGCGGGTTTAGCTGTCTCCTGGGGTTCTTCTGACTCCTCCTCCACGCCCTCCTCAGCAGGCTCTTCTTCAACCACTTTCGCCTTTGGTGGTCTTCCGCGCCGTCCTGGCTTTTTAGGATCTGTGCTTGCTCGTTCTTGGTTGGACTTGGCTGGTGCTTTGGTGACTTTTGGCGCAGGGGCAGGCTCGGACTCTGCTTCCGATTCCGGCTCGGATCCAGGTTCTGAAGAATTTCCACCCATACCCTCCACTAGTTGAAGCGACTCGTTAAGCAGCTCCATGTTGTCCTCCGCCTCTTCGTCGCCCTCAGGTGCGTCTTCCGTTTCCTCGTCGTCTTCCTCCTCATGGACTGTCCCGTTGACTCCATTCGCCGTGGCCTTTCCACGCCCTGTAGGTTTTGCGCCAAAGTCGATTTTCCTCGTCACGGTATTTTCGCGATCTCTGGGGACGGGCGATCGAGATGGCGAAGAGAGATGTTCCAGATTTGGATTCCTTCGGGGAGAAGACAGCAGTGTAGTCTTCATAGGTGAACGACTTCGAGGAAGGGGGATCGTGCTTCTCCTAAGCACAGTTTGAGGACCCGGTCCAGCTTCTGGTGTGGTGTTAGTCAATGGGTATTATTGCAGCAAGCCTCGATGAGCGGACCTGTTTCAATGTCCATGTCCTCACTGCCTTCGTCATCTTCGTTGTCTCCGCTTTCGTAATGGTTGTTATCTTCATCATCGTCGTCGAATCTTGGCGGAGATGCTGTTTCTTGGTCTGGTGAAGAGAGAAGGTCGTCTAGAGGTTGCATGCCATGTTCGTCGCGATTACCCGTGTCTATTAGCTCGACACCAGTTTTGCTGCAGGCAAAAATCAGAGTTTATTTCTTGAGTCGCATCGAGGTGACCTCGCGATTCGAGATGCGCAAGTAGACTTACCGACCACGAACACCAAGAGCGTGGAAAGCTTGCGGCTCAGCGACTTCACTGCGTCTTGCGCCGCGAGGGGCCATATTTGTTTATTTTGTTTCGTCCAAGGGTGTTGTATATAAGTATCTGCGCAGTATAGACCAGACTGTCTTTTGGGTTCGAAAAGTCGGCGCCGTAGGAAATTCCTGGTGGTGAGCTATACAACTACAATAATTCGAAAATGGGACGCGACTGGTGACGCGGGTGGTGTGTGTTGTTGTCTTTGGTGACTTTTAGCCGTCCTTGTCGCGAGTAATTAGGTGAAGTGGGCTGAGCTGCTTTAAGGAAGCTGGGGGCGTGTTTAGAGGGTCGCAGTTGGTTTGACCCAGTAAAAGCGCTGCACTGGCACAGTGGGTTAAGGTATCATCCAACAAATGCTGTGTGACTAAAACACTTTGGCAGGGCTTTGAGGGGATGTTTTGATCGTCAGAAGTGACACTCGACGATGAAAGAGGCGAGTGGAAATGTATATTTGGTGTTTTCATTGTTCTTAATACAAATGATTATAAGCCGATACCATCGGTTCAGTGCACAAGGCTTTCTTTGTTGTGACTTTGTATAAGTGGTTTACTTATTCTTTCAACGATCATGCGCTTCAAGGAGTAAGATATTTCGATGTACAGGTTATAGAGTGAAGAAAGTTAATACTCTTTGATCATGATTCAAAGTGTTGAAGAGGTAAGGATACTTACTATACTTAGTTGAGTGGCTTACACAGATCGAAGCCAAGTTCCGAAAGTGGAGTCAGGGTGCTTAACGCGTCTAAACGCGTCTTCCAAAGATCCAATATATCCCATCTGTAACACCAATTCATTTCTTTACTTTGACTTCCAGGGCAACCACTAATACCACAACCACCAATTGACCTCATTCTTGACCATTAAACCTTACATACAACGAAAAACAACAACGATACTGTATAATATCGACTCACAACCGCATCATGACAGACTCACTAGTCGAAGACGTCCCCGAGACAACCCGTCCATCCTCAGGAACCTACATCCCACCCTCAGTTCACGAAACCGCCCTCCTAGGAGGCTCATCATTCACACACATCTCAGCCGTCCCTCCTTCGCTCCTACCTACCGACCCTTCAGATCCATCCTCTGGAACACCATGTTGTCTCGGTGTCGACGAAGCCGGCCGTGGCCCCGTTCTCGGTCCCATGGTCTATGGCGTCTTCTTTCTCCCTACCTCCCTATCCGACTCTCTCCTCCGCGAGACACATCACTTTGACGACTCGAAAGTTCTTAAGCCTGCTGTGCGCTCCGATCTTATGCGCACTCTGTGCACACCTGGTTCGGATCTCTACGAATCATGTGGTTGGGCTACGGCCTCGCTATCGGCAAGGGACATTGGTGCAAACATGTATCGTCCCACGAATATGTACAATCTCAATGCTCAGGCTATGGATGCCACAGTTGATCTCATCAAGGCTGTATATGCTCTTGGTGTCAATATCCAGGAGATTTACGTTGATACCATTGGTCAACCCGCAGCCTACCAGGCCAAATTACAGCGTGTATTCCCTACGGCAAAGATCACTGTCGCCAAGAAGGCAGATAGTCTTTATCCCTGCGTCAGTGCTGCCTCGGTTTGCGCAAAGGTCACCCGTGATGCTGCGCTCGAGGTACTGTTTGAAGCGAGGGCAGACGAAGAGGAAAGGGGTAGGGAGGGGATGGCTTGGGGCTCAGGTTACCCATCTGACGGAAATTGTGTAAGCTGGATGAAGAATAATATGCACCCTGTCTTTGGATGGGGTCCAGAGTGTCGGTTTAGCTGGGGTACGGCAAAGGATATGCTCGAGGGCAAGGGGAACGGTGTTAAGGTCGAGTGGCCGGCAGAGGATGACGGTGAGACGAGTAGGGTCACTGATTTCTTTGTCGCGGGAGACAAGAATAAGGAGTCATCGGAGTTGGGCAATTGGTTTGGCACTCCTGCGGATTTGGAAGCATTCTAGATACCCCTAATCTACAAAAGAACGAACTTGATGTCACGGATATATGCATCATGATATTGGTATAGATGGAACTTTTGTTATTTGGATTTTTTATAGACATTATATCCTATTCGCTAATCATATCTGGCTCAGTCTGGAGCCACTACTCACAAACTCCGACATATCCCTTTTTACATCAAATGTCATCAAGGTCGTCCTTCTCAGCAGTCGAGTTGTTGGTCTTCTTCCCTCGGCTATCCAAAGTGTCCATACTGATATCACTGTCCTGGCGCGCAGGCATACCAACAGCCTGTCGTGCAGTATCGGAGTTGGCAATAAAGTCGCGAAGCTGCTGCTTGGCAATCTCGACACCCTGTGTCATGGCAGCATTGCCCATCGACATCATGGGGCCAAGAAGGTTGAGTGTGTATGCCACGTATGTACCTCCGGCGATAACCAGAATAAGGAGGCAAAGGAAGGGGTTTCGCAGAACTAAAAGGGGATTTGTTAGTATAAGCACAAAAGTCATCCGTACCCAAACTAGACGTACCTGTCAAGATTTCGTTCCAGCCAAGGGCAAGGAGCAAGCCGTAAAAGTACCACGGAACCTGAGCAACCCCACCGATGGCTCCACGCTTGGCCTCAACGTATACTCCATCTGCTGTCTTCTTGAATCGTACAACAAGATCTTGGCGTTTGCCCTCGCTGAGCACTGTCATCTCCTCCTCGAGACTCTTGCCGTCTTCCTCATCGATACCGCCGATCGGTGTCAGGTCTTCTTCATCGCTGGCCTGGACACCGTTGGGCTGAGGGCCAACAAAGCCTGGCAAGTCGGGAGGACCATATGTCTCTGAAAGTCGGAACCTCGAAAGGAGAGGAACAAGAGTGAGGGTAGACTCTCTCGCCTTGGTGTAAATACCCTCGATATCATCGCTAGGGCGCCAGATTCTTGGCACACCAGCTTCGTCGTATCGAAACTTGTCTTCAAAGTTCTCTCGGAGCTTCAGCAAGATGTTGCCCTCCATGACCTCTTCCTCGATCTTCTCCCGAAGGGCGTTCCAGCTCTTTCGGCGCAGTCGCCATGTACCAATCTCAACTTCCTCACTAGTAGCATCGAAGCTCTTGGCGCGCTCGGCAAATCGAACCTCGGCCTCCTTGACAATGCCTGTGAAGACCTTCCAGACTCGGTCCCAGAGGTCTTTCTCAGTGTCAGGCTTCTCGCCGGTCTCAGGGGCACCAGCACCACCTCGGCCGCTGCCCAGCTTGTTGAACTCGAGACCGATGGCATCGCCAAGGCGAGACCTGACCCAGCGCTCGACACGAGTCGCAAGTCTTCGCATCTCTTCCTTTCGCAACTTAGCGCTCTCCTCGTCGAGCTCCTTCTCAAAGAGCCTAGACTGCGATTCGAAGTTAGTCCACGCAACGCCCTCAATGAGCAGGCTCTGCGCCTCAACACCGAAGATATCCAGTGTCTTTCGCTTCTCGTTGGCAACGATCTCAGCGAATTCGTAGTGGCCACCGGCCTTTTGTCCAGCCTTGACCTTGTTGGCAACAGCCTCACCGAAAGCAGTGACGCCAGCCTTGTGGGCAGCAGCCAGCTGACTCTGGTAAAGAGCCTTGAGACGGGTATCGATCTTGCCCTCAAGCTCATGTCGCTTGCGGGTGTAAACACCCTTGTGGTATCGGCTAGCTTGCACCTCGAAAGCCTTGATGCACTTCTGACGAGCGTCATTTCCAGCCAGACCAAGATCAGGGAGAACAGTTGGAATTCCCAACTTGGATGCTTCGCTCTGCTTCTCCTCGAGAGGTGCAATGACAACGTCAAAGTCAATCTGAACCTCTCGGGAGATCTCGTCACAACGGAACTGGGCCAGGAGCTCCTGCTGGGTAGGCAGATCCAGATCCTTGTTATTTACGATCTGGTCCCAGATACCCTCAGCATATACAGAGAAACCATCGGCAGGAATGCGTCGGTGATATTCAGAGAGGAAAAGACCGCCTTCGAGCTCTTGGTCGCCATGCAGACCAGGCTTGCCGTGTCTGTGGCCAGCTGTGAATCGAGCTCCAAGCTTCTGAACCTCCTCAGTGAACTTATCAGCCTGCAGGATTTTGTGAGGCAGAGCAGCGAAGCCGAAGTCGAAGTAGTCCTCGATGCGCGAGCCCTCAAGCCCCTGAGGCTTGGAGATAGACGACCAAATCTTGGTCAAATCCTGGATCAGGGTCGTTCGTAGGTTGCCAAGGGGGGTAGTGCCGAGATGATCGCGAATGACGAAGAAGAGTAGAGATCTAGGAGTTGATCTGGAATAGTGTTAGTAATCGCGCATGCATGGGCTATTATGAATGGTCTGGCTTACTGCTTGTCCTTGAGGAACAGCTGCAGGTTAACCTCAAAAACGGTCTTGAGAAGACCCATGTTGGCACCCTGGTACAGACCGACCTGGTGCTCCCAGATATTGACGATCAGAACTTCGCTGGTAGCCAGCGCAAAGAGGGCACTTTTGCGCTCAAAGTCCTGGTCCTCACCGCGCTCGCGGCCGTCTGTACCCTCAACGTCCATGACGAGGATGTTCTCCGACATCGGAGTGCCTGCGCTCGTCTCCTTCTTGTTCTTGGACATCCAGATACCCTTGGTAGTTTGGCGACGCTCGGTTTCCGACATGACGGAGAAGTCGGTGCCAAAGAGGTTGTTGAGCAAGGTGGACTTTCCGGTGGACTGGGAGCCAAAGACGGAGATGAGGTGGTAGTTGAAACCGGAATCGGCGACATTGGTTACTTGGAGGTACTCGTTGATGTGGGAGCTGTGGGAGTGTTAGAAGGCGTCATGATGATGGGACAAAATGGCGGAGAAAGGAGTGGACGTACTTGAACTCCTTGTCCTCGTCGATAACCTGGACGCCATGCTCATAGCTTCCAGCCCCCGGTGCCTCGCCGACGGCAGAGAAATGGCCGTTCATGATATGCGATTGTGTGTGTATATATCGAGAGTACAAGTGTGTAAGTGTAGGTGAGGTCTGGATTATTTGAGCTCTGGGAGGTGCATCCGTGGAAAAGTACGAGGTGGCGACCCTCGATAACTGCGAGTTTATGCTATTGTGACGATATAAAGTTGGAAGTATGAAAATAGAAGAAAAACCACGACCAGGTTTTTGTTGCACAAAGAGAAGAGAAATAGTACCAGGATCGAGGGTTGTTGGGGCGAATAAAGGCAGTCGGACGACCAAAAGTTGTGACCACCTGGACAAGATCAAGACGAGAGGACCTGATGGGCCAGATCCTTGTGACGAGATCCAGTCCAATTGAGGTTGGAGAGGTACGTACCCAATATTTTAGCTAGACATTTTGTTAGTAGAGGTTCCACCTTTATCATACACCTGTACTGTACTGTACTGTACCTAACCAGCCTCCTCCTATCAACTCCTTTTGTATGCAGGTCAGGTCAGGGCATTTGTTTAATTAGATGAAATCGGGTCTTTTTTAGATCCGTCCCTGCCACATGTTCTGCATTCAACGGGTAGCTGACTGACTTGTTGTGCTTTAAAAAGGCGGTCACACTACAGTACAGTACCTAACCGGGCTGCTAACCCAACGTTGGAGCAGCTGCCCTTGTACATATAGCACATGACATCAGCTGCACTCTATTCAACGTTGTTCGGACTCTTGCAAAAGCATGTGGTTACTCAAAAGCCCTGACTTGATCCTCTGATATCTAGGTAAGCAGATACGTTACTTGCCCATCTGTAGCGGGTTCTAGCGGGATCGGACCGGTGCCACAGCGGATAAGCTGATGAAGCTTGAATCATATCACTCTCAGCCAATCACAAGCCTTTCGCTTGAAAGATGGATGTATGTAACACCCCGCCGAGGGGCAGCATCGAGGGGAAACTTGGTTGATAATGATATGAGGATTCATTCATACAAATTCATCATCAGCTACAATACAACTCAACTTTTACATTCCAACTTTTTTCATAATTATAATCCTGAGCAACAACTGCCAAAATGTTGATCAAAGAGTCTCACATCGATGTCCCTACCACTGCCAATGGCAAGGATAGCACTATGCGTACTTCTCACTTTACGTGCCAACTCATGATATCAAACACTTATACATAATCAGGAATCTTTGTCTTTCATCCTACTATTCCCGGATACCCCAATGCGTAAGTCTCAATATGCCTACTCGATATATCCTGTACTAAAAAAACTATCCAGACGATTCCCCGGCGTGAGTCTTTTCAGCGAGATCTACCAAGGTTAGTATCCAGTCCACAGCTCGACTAGCT
The DNA here is from genome assembly GCA_011034095.1 of Fusarium cf. aywerte. NCBI lineage: Eukaryota > Fungi > Ascomycota > Sordariomycetes > Hypocreales > Nectriaceae > Fusarium > Fusarium cf. aywerte. Next base: position 387,534 of record WETZ01000034.1, read on the forward strand.
ATATCTTCGGGAAGGAACTTCCTTCTTAATATACGAAACTTCAACTTACACCTCCAGTCACTGGTCCTGTTGCTCGATTCGCCCGTCAGATCGCTGGTCAGGGCTACATCGTTGCTGCACCTTCATCATACCACGACTTCACAGGTCCTGAGCCTCTCAAGTACGACGCCGAGGACACTGATCGTGGCAACAAATTCAAGATTGAAAAGGTGATATCATCTCTACTCTGCTCACTTATCTCAATCCCTACTAACCGTTGACAGACCCTTGAGTCCTATGACGCCGACTCATATGCCACCGTGGACTATCTCCTCTCACTTCCCACTTGCACAGGTCGCATTGGTTCAACTGGCATGTGCCTAGGCGGTCACCTCGCCGTTCGCGCTGCTGTAAGTCTTTTCCCTTCACAAATATCTTCGCATCACTCGTGCTGACCGTCTCCAGCTTGATCCTCGCATCTCTGCTTGTGTCGGTTACTTTGCAACAGACATCCACTCTCGCACTCTAGGCCCCTATGATGCTCCTAACACTTCCTCTACTGCACCTTCCAATAGCAACCACACTCTGGATCTTTTCCATAAGTTCAAGGGCGAGGTTGCCATGATCTTCGGAGTCAAGGACACTCACGTCCCTGACGCCGGTCGTGATCTCATTCGTGCCAAGCTCCGTGAGGCCGGTGTCACGACAAGCTTCTACGAGTTTGCCTGGGCTCAGCACGCTTTCATCCGTGACGAGCTCAGTAAGGGTCGCTACGATCCTGCCATTACAAAGATCTGCTTCGAGGTCCTCCTAGAACTCTTTGGACGAGTGCTCAAGACTGACCTGGGAGCCAAGGACGGCGATGTCCCACCACCAGAGCATGTGTGTTAAAGTAGAAGAGATCCATGATTTTCACAATAAAGAACAAAGGTTTATTCTGAAAAAAGATATATACAAGGTGTAATAATGTTCTAGATTCTTTACTTCGTGAGAAATGAGAGCTGCTGTTTTGCAGTTCTTTGTTGATTTTCGTAAACCGATACACCCGCCCACTCTTTTTATGCGAATAAACCAATCTGAGTGGTAAAAAAGGAGATGACTGTCCTAGTCTCTCGAGTACACCGAATGCCAACATAGAAAAATTCAATCCCAAACCAAATGACCACCTCGATATTACTACTATCAATACATAATGTTCAGCCGTTACACTTCGTCTGTATCACTTCCAGGTCCACTAGCGCTGGGGAGCGGGAGGTGGTCCTTGGGGAGGTGGTCCAGATGGTCCCTGACCGGGTCTTTGCAGAGGATGGGTGGTGTTGTACTGGTTACTGCTGCTGGCATAGGGTTGGTAGCCTTGAGAGCCCTGCTGGGAGGACCCAGGAGCAAGGTTGGAGTGGTAGGGTGTCGAGCCCATGCCAGTCTCGGCCTCCTCATCGAAGGGACCATGTTGAGTGCTGCGAGGGCTTGCTTGAGTCAGTTGAATGCTAGTGCGAGGAGCTGTCTCAAGCGACAGTGAAGGAACAGCTTCACCGGCCTTGCGGCGACCACGAGTGCTCTCCCGCTTGAGATCCGTACGCAGGCTTTCGATATTTCTGTTACGGTTCACATCTTCATCGTAACCATCCAGTGTGCGGTTATCGCTGTTATCCCAGACACCGAGGCCAGCGGCAGGGGGGCGAGAGTTAAAGCCTTCAGCAGCCGCGACCTCAGCCTCAGCAGTGTTCTCTTGCTTTGAAGTTGGCACCATGCGAGCTTCATCGGTGGCCTTGGCAGCATCTTCACGGCTCTTCTTGGCAAATTCATCGGTAACAGTGACGGAGTATGAAGGGTTGGTAGGTCCACCAAGAGGCTCGCCACCACCACCGGGAGCAATGAGAGGAACCTTCTTCAGAGCCAGAGCCAAAGCACACATGAACTTGGAGCGACGGCTAGCACGGACAGAGTCGTTGTGCCAGTTGGACTTGTGAGCGATAGTAACATAGAGCAGAAGCTTGTCGAGGTTACCGACACCGCCGACGCTAATGCTAAGATCGGGCTGGAAGTCACGGGCGTTTTCGGGTTGACGGACGAACTTCTCCATCTCAAGTCGGAGCAGCTCAATATCCTCGAAAGATGTATCGAATGAAACGTTGACTTCGATGGTTTCGTGCATGGACTTGCTACGAGAGATGTTCTCAATCCACATGTTGTTGAGTTGAATGTTGGGGATCTGGACGGTCTGCATGGTGTCCAGGCGGTGAAAGACTGAGTACAGGAGGGAGATCTTGTTGACAACCATCCTGGTGCCGGTGATGTCGACACGGTCACCGACATCGTAGGGGTGCTTGACGAACAGGAAGATGCAAGAACCAAGGAACTCCTGGGCAGTAACCGCGAAGATGAAAGAGAGTGAAAGAAGGGTGGTTCCGGCAGTGGTTAGAGTCGCGATGAAGCTGCTCTGGAAGAAGGCAACTGGATGCATGTTAGTGAAAATCCAAAGACAGATAATAGCAGTACTTACGGAAAACGAAGATGACAATCAACAAGACAACGACAAGGAGAATCTTATCGAAAGCTTGGAGAGCTTGACCAATATCCTTCATACCCTCAGCGATGGCCTTTCGCTCGGTACCAATCTCAACGACCTTCCTAACCATCTCATCGAGACTGATGTCACCGTTATCGTCGCCATCAATCATGAAGAATGCCTCCTCGGCCTCGTCCTTGTAAGCGGGTCCAAGAACCTCCTGGAAATCGTCCTGAGTCAGCGACTCGTGACCCTCAACAACATAGGACATCCAAATACGTCGACCCATGGCCTCAGATGACTTAGTCTTCTCAAGAGCTTCGATGACAATGGAGTGAGCCGAGTTGGGGTTGAAGACTTGTTTACCAGTGATCTCAGAGGCGAGGTTACCGAAAACAGAGGCGACCTTGTCTCCGACCTTGCCAACTTCTCCGATGAGCTTCATGGGAGTAGCGGAACCATTTCGCTTGTGTCCCTTCTTTCCACGGAGCATGATCTCAATGCTGTCGTTGATGATAGCATCCTCATCGGCAAATTCTTGGCAGTGCAGGGGGAAGAGAGTTCGAGAAGCATCAAAGAGAAGTCCAAGAAGATGAACCTCTCGCTTGGACTCCTTGATACGGTTGGCAAATGAACGCTGGTGGTATGAGATACCAATGAGCTGGACAATTGCCTTCTCACCAAGGAAGACGGCAGATGACACGAAGAGAGCGCCCAGGACACGGCCCATGGTGCGCACCCAGGGAACGTAGGTCTTGCTTGTATCCTCATCATTCCACAAGTTCTTGAAGGTAACGTAGGAAGCCAGGGCCCAGAAGAAGAAGGAGAAGGGGAGGATGAGGTTTCCAAGAACAGTAGCGTACTTGCGAGTGCCCTTGCTGACGACTCCAGTAAAGAACATGAAGAGAGAGGGTAAGAACCAAGCAACTACCTTGGCAGCCCAGCATGACAACCACATGATGAGGATCCAGAGGAAGATTTTGAAAAGAGGAGGACCATCCTGGCCAGCTCTGTCACCATCGCTGTTGAATTTGCCGATAGGAAGTGCATCCTTCTTGCCCATAGCAGCCAAGACAATCAGAGGAATGGCCAGAAGAAGACCAACAGGGACGACGTATACGAGGTATCGAGTGACGACAGAGAAGTTGATGATCTTGTTGTACAATCTGCCCATTGCGTTCAATGCGGCATCGTCTCCGGTACCTTGGCGGGCGAGGCCCTCGCCCATTCTTCGTCGACGGCCGCGATGTCCCTGGGATTGGTTGAGGTTCTCTTTTTCCGTTGGGGAGCTCTCCTCGGGGCTTGAAGGTTGACCCATGTCAGCCCTTCTAAGGCCGCTACGGGCAGAGACATTGCTCCTGACGGTTGTGAGCTGAATGCCTTCCATGTCGTTCGAGTTGTTGCTGTTGCTTCCACCGAGGGGAACAAAACCTGAGTGTGAGTGGCGCGAGTTGCGAGGTGAGAGCGAGACGTGGCGATTGATCATTCTCAAACGCAATTGTATATTGAACTCCTACCAGGGAGCCGAAGGCGTGGTGATATTCGAGGAAATGAGTCGAATATTTCGAGCGCGCTGGGAGAGATTGACTCGGCGAGTCGAGTCGAGGCTGATGATGAAACGGATAGTCGTTTTAGGATATGAAAATCGGGGAATGCTAGACAGGGAGTGAGACGGCGGTAGGATATCAAATCCTTAGTCGCGGTGATCGTCTCTTGACAAGTCTATCAGGTACAGTAGGGGTAAAATAGAAAAGGGGACAATTTTATCTATCTGCTGGAGACTGGCTCGAGCTAGATGATGCCGAGAGGCGGGCTGGGGCAATAGTGAATGCCGATGATGTATGTAGTGGATTCAAGGAAATAAATGCAGACAAAACGCTACAGCGATCCAATGCCCATGCGATTCTCCTTCCTAGGATGTTTTTCTCTAGGACAAAGAACGAGGGTGGGAACTGATCTGCCGTCTTCTCCAGCGAAGAACGGACAAAGAACAGAACAGAGGTTGGTGTTGGCGGTTGGTGCTGAGGAAGCGAGAGAGAGAGACAAGATCAAGACAGACCTAGGGAAACAAACAAAAGATGGGAATAAAGCGATCTAAAAGAACAAGCAAGATTCAGAGGGGGGAGGCCGGGGTGGTTATAGGGAAACTGGAACGAGCGTCTGGTGGAGAATGAAGAGGGAAAAGAACGATGGGATGCGATGGGATGTGAGGAAGAGAGAGATACAGTAGAACAAAACTAGGAAACTAGAGACAAGAGGTTGAAGTCAATCAATCGTCCATCGACGAACGAGATTTCGGGGATCATGGATTAGGTGGAGGTTCCCTGCTCCTTCCCTGTCAGTTCTTGGCTTGTGCTCAAGCTCATGTGAGTGTGAGATAATGAATAAAGGCACTGTGCTTATGGCCCTGTACTCACTAACTACCCTACCTAAACCCAGTAGCCTGTGCCCTGTGGACTGCTATTTCTCACTAACTAGCCAAGACTTCTGTTCTATTTGAGGTTTGTCCGCCTTGCCATCCAAGCACATCCCAGGAATACCAAGCCGGGACTCACAAACCGACAGTCCCGTAAAGGTCTGGTTCGCGAAAGGGGCGCCCGTAGGTTCGTTCATATTCCGTTTCTATGTCTGAAAAGTCTACATTAGTCTCCAGTGCTTCCACACGGCCGGCCACAGCCCAGCGGGTCAAAAAGTATGGAAGGTCAAAGTCCCTGAAGAAGGGGGCAATTCTTATCCACCGACAGTGAGCCACCCATTCAAGTTTTTTTTTTCTCTCTTTCTCTTTATAGCACAGTAGCCCAGCTAAACCAAAACCCCATTGGGTATTTCCAGGCTCCTCTCTGTACTGGAGCAAGAGAAGGAGCCTTACCAGCTGAAAAAGGATCCGCGACAGGGTCCCCAGACACGCTGCTCCTTGAAGCTTTTTTCTCACTTCCTCTCACTTTTTTTTTTCATCTGCTTATACTGTAATATGCCGGCCTTTCAGGGGCATCTAGCCCCTCCCAATTGAGCGTTGTCCTCCAATGACAGCGCTGTAAAACGGTGTTTTGCAACGCCGGGCCAGGGGGAGGCGCCGCCCCCGGCAGCCACAAACACCCATTGACAGGTCGGAAATGCCCCCTTTTGTTTCACGTCTCCCAATCGGGCTCGAGGACTACGCGGCCACTACGAGAGAAAAAAAAAAGAAAGCGAAAAAAAAGACGAACCTCACTATCGGCGACGCCAGGTTCAGGTTCCCTTGGCCGAAATACAGTGCAGCTTATTTTATAATTTAACTTGACAGGAAGATAGGATCAGGCAAGACATGGATGATGATGGTCTTATACGAACCGAATGTGACAGTAGGCAGGCAAATAAAATGCATGACAATTCTAGATTTGAGTTTGCTGGTCTTTGCTTCAGTAACAACAGCCCATCATCTTACACCGCAATGCTACAGTAGGTAATTATTACCTAGGGATGGTTGAGAACATCTTTGCCTCTATCAGCACACGACATACCATCGTAGACGGAGACAGCAGATACAAGAGATCAAGTCAGTCATCGGTCGGTTGGTCGGCTAAGTTAATAATAACCATATCTTCTCCATAATTGTTCCACCTTTTTACTTACCCACCATGAAAAGCTTCATCCTTTCCCAGCTAGTCTAGCCCAGAGTCCAGCTCGCTCTCCTCCCATCATGGAAAAGATGGGCACTTGAGATCTCGAGGGGTCCATCTCCCGATCCCACATCGGGAGCTGACGTTTGGACGCAATGCCAGCAGCTATTACAGTGAAGCACTGTACGACTTACTGCCTGCCGTCTGTTCTCACGGCGTGTCTGGTACAGTTGATGATGTTGAATAAACTCAACAATGGTTTATGCATGCATGGACGACATTATACAAGTCTCTCATTCGATATTTTTGTTATTTTATTTTATCTTGATTCTATATTAAGCAGTGGCTTAGCAGTTCCTCACACTAACAATTAACCTTTTTCGACCCTTCAACGGCTGAACTTCCCTTTTGTGTTATTCAACGCCTAGCTAGCACGTCTTAGGACATCGTTGAGCGTTTGACGCGCAGCTCCCGCGGTCAAAACAAAAGACAAGACGAAACAAAACAGCATTTTCACCATTCTCGCAGGTTCCAGCGTCTAACTAGTTGCGCCACTAAGAAAAACAACACGAAGTCATGTTGGGGCCCACGACTAACATCTTCACCAACCAACACCTGTGTTAATCTAATAGAACAACATTGGCACTGGCATTGACATATGATGCCAATTACAATGCTAAGATAAAGAAGAGCATTGTCCATGACGTTAATCATGGGTCTTTAATGCTTCAACCTCTCCTTTAACATGGATGGCACGATGATGTGTTGTTTCTTACTGACAAAATCTTGGAAAACTACCAATTCGTATACAGAATGATTTCTTGCTCAAATGGGTCCCTCCATGTTGCCACTGGCTGGAAAAGAAAAGCGAACCGCGATACAGTAATGGTTCAACTGCAACAGTCAGCCCCTGCAGACACGAACTGACCGACCCGGATATGCACCCTTCCAGTTAGTCTTTGCCAGTGTGTCGTGTCAGAATGAAAATAAGGGTTGATGATGCAAAGGAAAAGACACAACGGTTCACTAGTTGGCACTCATCCTGCATTGACCTCCGCTGCTAACCAAATTCTAGTAACGGTTGAGAGAGTCGAGACCCGTGAATTTTTTTATTTATTTTTTTCTTCTTCTTTTTTTGTGGTTTCATGACTGATTATGTATGAATTGACATGATGGAAAAGTTACTCTGCATACCCGTGTGGATGAATATGAAACACTTCCTGCAGTCCCCCTTTTGTTCGCAATGTGACACTTAATTGGGGGTTCCTGAACGAACCTATTCTGTACCGCACTGTATTTTCCTGTACTGTACAGAGTACTGCCAGGTCCCATTGCCAAGGTTGTCTTTCTGTAATGTAACCCTTTGATCAGAGCTTGACTTTATGTGTGACCGGAACTGGACCTGTAACTGGAGAGGACCGGCAGTCTGGGTCGATATCTCGCTTCAAGCAACGACGTTTCTTGTCTCCCCTTTGCAACTTTCACTCAACCATCAAAAGAATATCCAATATTCACATTTACCGTCATCAAACTCCTCTTCTAACCGCTGAACCCTTAATGTCTCACTAACCTCCCACAGTATCCATCCACCAACCTGTCGATATTCAAATAGGGAAACACCCTCCACGTCGCAATGTCGATCTCATTATTCACCTGGAATCCACGCTGGTCGATCATCAACAGTCAGTCTCCGCTCCGAGCAGCAAAAGGTCAATGTGAATGCAACGTGATCTGATCGATCATACATTCCCCGGGAAAGCTTGACCGTGCTGTGCTGGTCAATTACTGCACAGTACAGTACTGCAACAACGCCCCCAGCTCGGATTGTCAAAGTATTGTGTCATATTGTATCGGGTATCGAGATAGATCGCGAAACGCAAAGCGAGGTCGTGTGTCGTCACTTATAACACCTGTATTGCGATAGTAGGCGCGCGGCATAAACACCATGACGTTGAACGTGTCAACTGTGCTAGTTAGTAATTAGGCGCCCCAAACTCAGCCTCGGCAACTTTGCCAATGCTTCCCAATTCAGAATTCCAACGCTCTTCGGGCATTCTCTGGCCTCTTTCTCCCATCCCAATGCTGATCCCGCGGACAAGACCCAAGTGGAGATGTCGATCACCAGTCTTGTCTTGTTTGGTTTTTGTTTCGCGGGACCCAGTCCAAGTTCAGTTGATGACGGAATTTCGGGGTCGTACCAGAGCCAAGACGGTCCGTCTCAATAGTCCAACTCAGCTCGGATTCCACTGTCCACCGGTCTCTCTACCAGAACCGCTTCACGACCTTGACGACGTCACTGAGCGGTTACTAAAGAGTTAGACGAATTTCCACTTTGGCTTGGCTTGCTGGTTTTTAATGAGTAACTTATTGACGACCCAGACGAGGGCTGAACGTGGCAGGCAAACCACATAGTAAACCACTATCACAATGACCTAGTCTCTTCCCTGACGTCACATCATTAAATACAGCCAACTCATTCATTAGCGCTAGGGGACTGGGGACTTCATCTCCGTAGAAATAAGAGACATTGATCCAATATCATTTCGCTTGCTACTTGCTCGTGCAGGGTATCATAGAGTGTAGGACAGTACAACAACAGTACTAACCAGACAATTGCTCCAAATCATATCATCCCAAATCCAAATAAAAACGCCAGAGTCATGATATCACTTGCTCCACATCCAACTTCAACATCATCATGTCGTCTGAACTCCTGACGTGAGTCCAATGGTATCTTTCAGCTCGACTTTCGCTTTGTCGTTCTCGTATCCATAATCGCTGCCGTGGCTGTCTTCCGGCTCCCCAACTGTGTCAAACTGATATAATGGCTCCAGTCTGGCTTCACGTTGGAACATGATCCATCTCCTGATCCACCAGGGAAGGACCTTGGTAACTTGATATCGCATAAAGACGCGTGTCGGTACTGCAAAGATGTAATCCAACTCTTCTAGCGTACGCTGCTTTGTCTCCGGTAGGAACAGGAAAATCATAACCAGAGCGACGATGTTGAAGCCCGCGTACATGGCAAAGGCACCAATGGCATGCAACCTCGCCAAAATTAACGGGAAAGTGATGGACAGAACCGCCGCCCAGAACAAGCATGTTGCTACAGCCCATGACATTCCCACTTCACGATGCGACAAGGGAAATACTTCAGCCGAATAGGTGAAAGGCACAGGTCCCTCTCCAGGTGAGTAAAAGGCGGCGAAGAGATACACAAAGAGAGCCACCAGTGCCATATGGAGTCCACCTGTTCCTGGAATCAACGTGCATAGACCTGCTGCGAGCAATGTCCATGCCATCTGAGGAAACGTGAAGAGCAACAGAGACCGTCGGCCAAAAGTGTCTATCGTCCATATTGCAGGCCAGGCAAAGACGAAGTTGACCAGCCCAAAACCCATCGATGCCAATAGAGCCTGGTTATCTGTGGCTCCGGCATCTCGGAAGACACTGGTCGAATAGAAAGCGATAATGTTAATACCACACATCTGCTGTGCGATCATCACCACGAAGGAAGCTACAGTGGCACGACGCACGCGAGGTATCGTAAAGAGTTCGATGAAACGCTTAGCATAGTTTCCTTGGCCGATGAACTCAAGCTCGACTTCGAGTTGCGCGTGAATGTAGTATAGATCGCGGGCAGCCTGTATTGGGTGGTTTCGTAATCGCAACAGGGACTTCATCGCATCGCTGTACCGGTTCTTCTTCATGTACCAACGCGGGGATTCTGGGCACAAGTAAATCAGCAACATCAAAGGCACGGCTGGGATGAAAGCCGAGCCGAGCTGAAATCTCCATGCATTGTGGCCGATTTTGGTAACAGCGACGTTTGCACAGGTTCCGAGGAAAATACCGAAAGCCGTCCACATCTGCCAGCTCATGACAAAAGCACCTCGGATTGGGGCAGGCGAGTTTTCTGCAGCGAAGATAGGGACTATCGGAGTATGTTAGTTTGCGAACTCCTTCGCATACTCGCATACTCTGCAAACTACAGAGATAAGGGGCTTACCTGTGGAAGCCTTGGTACCCATTCCAATACCAAGAAGTATACGGCATGCAAAGAGCTGCCGCCAATTGTTGCAGAAAGCACTTCCAATGACGGGCCAAAGACAAAAGTTCGCCGAGAAGAATATTGTACCGCGACGACCGAAACGTGAGTTAAGAGGGTCCGAAAGCCAGCAACCGAAGAGAGCCGTCCCGATATAAGGTGCCGAGTTGACAAGACCAACGAGTAATTTGTCATGTATACTGTCACTGCCGATGTTGAAAGCATAAGGAAACTCGAGGTTGGCGCCGTTTGAACCCGTCTGATCCCAACCTTGTACAGCAGCACCAATAGAGCATGTCGCAACGGTCAAGTACAGTACGAAAGGAACTCGCCACTTGTGAAGGATCTCGTCCCTAAGCGCTTGAATCTCTTCATCGTTGAGCTTTTCATCTCCTTCAATGTCCTCATAGCCGGTAGGATCCTGGGCGACAAGAGCGCCCTTGCGAATAAGAGGACGGTAATGGTCGAGATCCTTTTTGCGGCAAAAGTCGTCAACATCAGCTAAGAGTCTTGCTCGAGGAAGTCCCCAGAGAGGGTTCTTGATTCTTTGGCAACGTTAGTATTAATCGATAATAAGACAATATTTTGAGCGGGCGTACTTGGCTTCAACATTTGCGTGCAGGTTAACGTAAGCTTCAGAGGGACGCCGTGCATGCTCGATCATGGAACTAGAAGGATATTCATTGGTATGTCTTGATAGACTAGAGACGAATTGATCAGCATAGGGATCGACAGTACATAAGCATGAACATGGGTAGAGTCCATACCGTTCTACATCGTCTTCGCCGCGATTCGGCGCCATATTGTATAGTGGACAGATCAATTAGTAGTAATGTGAGGATGGTTGATTTGAAGATGAGATTTACTGGGCGGACAGAAGGGCCGTTGCCCAAGAGCAAATGGGAGCCGGGTCCAGTTGCAAATAAACGTCGAGAGCTAATCGGTATTTCTGGCTTTTGCGTGAATGAGATAGGCGAGAGCTAAATTGACTGTCGCGACCGTTGAATTGAGATTGAGTTGAGATCAGATGAAATGATGATAATTCTTAACGGGTGTCGTCGGGCGATCGCTTCTCGAATGTGGGGTTGGAATGGATGTGAGAGGCGAGACGCAGTCAAAGCAGAAAGCGGAAAGCGATGACTGTTTAGCTATTGCGGACAACGGAGATATACGATAGATGCTGTCAAAACGCCGACATCAATCATGCAAGTGAATCCGAGTGATTGGAGGTGGATGTAGGTCGAGAGAGTTGAAGGAGGCGAAGTTGATGAGTAGAGTTGAGTCGAAGGATCCAGTCTAGGCTAGGCGTTTGGGTCTGTCTTCGGTTATTATGCGACGAACTCAAAGGTTATCGTTATTAATTAGAAAGAGTTAAAGCTGAAGAGGCGACACTCGAAGCTAATCGGTGGCGGTAATTTATTCTGAAGCGGATCTGGGTATCGAGTTCGATATAAACTGTAATCAGTCAGTCAATTAATTGATTGCTGATGAAGAAGACAGACAAAAAGAGGTCAAGTTACAGTAATAAACTGTGAGAGAGGGAATGCGGAATGTGGCGCTCGGTTGCGCTTTATTCGGGCTTTGGCGGGCGCGACTTAAAGATGGGGAAGGACCTAAGGACAAGCAAGGGTCTAGTCCAGTCTGGGTAGAGTATGACAAGGGTTGACTTGGAACTTTACCAAGACTTGGGGAGCCAACGAGTAACAATTAACATGACTGATGGTATTTGGCTTGGTCAAAATAAGCATTTATGACAGTTCTATCATACTATTTACTCGCTGCTCTGTTGGTAACGACCATCCTCTGTTGTTTGTCCTCTCTTCTCCGTCTCTTCATGTTTACCCCAGATCCAAGAGGATCGATCCATCATGCATCTCCGCATTCAGATGCCAGTCCAGTTCAGGTCAGGTCCCTTGTCTCACTTCGGTTGTCATAAACTGTCAGACATGCAGACACCCTTCACGTCCTTCCTCTGCAACCGAACCTGTTCCTTTATACCCCGAAAGACATGTCAGGGTTGGGTGGCATGATACTTCAGCCAACACGGTATCATAAAATTCCGCGTTGGTCTCGTGATTAGACCAAAATGAAAGACCCTAGAAAGTTCTCTGTGACGACCGCTGATGCCATTGATCTGCACACTCATATTGCAAACCCGCTTCTGCGGCTGGAATCCTTCATATGCACGATGGACAAGGCAGGATCACAACGTGATACCTAATTCCGCAGAGCAATTGGTCTTGGTAGTTTCGACATAGTATGGATCTACATTGCATGCCCAATTTCCGAACCGAGTTCGAACCTTAATGTCCATCCAATAAATAAATACACGTGATACTATTTTACAGCCATCAGACGTTGACACTCATCGTCTTTGTTATATCGTTTTCAATAACCTCCCTCGCCGTTGAGACCCAAACCTAACCCCCAGATTTTCAATACGATAATGGCTGCTTTCTCGGGCTGCTTGGCGTAGTCTCAGCTCAAGGCAGCAGAATTTCCTGCTTTGTGAATGGACGTTGCAGGGTAGCCACGTCTCCACCAAAAACGCCCAACACCACGGTTACTTCTCATGAACAAGATCCCTTTCCCTTGTCTTGCAGTAACTCACTCCGGATTCCAGCTCATCGGTTTCGTTAATCTGCGACGTTCCCCAGATTCCCCATGTTTTGCTCGAGATACCTCCACTCGTAAATCTGTCCAATGGTGAGATCCCAGTGTCAATCACTTACACCCATATGAACAAGCTGACAAATGCCACACAAGACATCTTTAGTATATGATGAAATAAGTGAGTTAGATATTATGTTAATTCAACATGGGAAACTCGATATCACTGCATAGACTTCTCACCATCTTACGTAAAGCAGTATTCCTATTTACCCATCTCCGATCATTTCGCCTTTATGTAAAGCGAACTTCCGCAAACTATAACACGAGTCATACCTACAATATAGAATGCTTACACCTACCTGTCGGAGTCGCCGTTGATGAACCCTCTACGTGCCGCATCTCGGTTAGGATGGTCAACAACGCTATATCTGTCAGCCTCCGAATGATCCGAATATTACATACCAAATGAACTATGCAATCGTGCAGATAACAGCTTACATATTTACGATTTACAGGGTGACATACCATGAGATCACATCGACTACGCAGTTCGTTCACCGCTATTTAAGACTAGATATTCAAGGGGGATTCCATTGCAAGAATTCAATATCCAATATGGGCAACTATCCAAATTAATACATGCAATCCAATCTTACAAGACAAGAGGCCAAGACAAAACGCCATATACACTTAACCAAAAGAAACTCATACAACGCGCTCAATGCTTCTCCAAAATAATTCAGCAAGCCATAAAAAGATATCATTTCTTGGGTGGCAGCTTCAAAAGACCTGTCATCTTCGTTCTCAGGTCCATGAACTTCTTATCTTTCTTACCCATTTCCATTAACAAGTTCTCATATTTTGCCTGCCACTCGTCCGCAGAGAGTTTCGCCCCTGAATCTTCCGACGTTGACTCGGGACTCGTGTCTTGCTCCTCAAGCAGCTCCAGTGGCACCGTCTGCTCCATCTGATACGTGCCCCTGAAATGACCAAAGCCGTACTCCCACTCACAGCTGTACTTCATCATACCGTCTTGGACACCCAGGCGCTTGAACTTGGTCGTGCCGGACAGGAGGTACCCGCCTCCTGTCACGGCTGCCAGGTTGATCAAGAAGGCTTGTGGTGATGGAGCGGTTTTGTACATCTCTTCGAGAGTGCAGTTGGTGATTGCTATGGCTTCTTGCGGCGTACATGGAGTAGTTGGGTTGCCGTCGGCGTCTGACCAGCTTGCTGAAAAGCAGCCGCGCATCATGTACCCGATGACTTCATCCACATTCGTCCGATCCTCGATTCGTTCAAAGTAGAAACGAGGGACGTCTTCTGGATGCGACATTGTGTCTTCGTCTCGAATATGCTGCTGGCTCACCGCAGCGGCGTCCCGAGTAGCTTTTGAGAAATGTGACGGTGGAATACCGCTACGTGCTGGATGCGGATAGGTTTGAGTTTCGCTGGGTTGTCCGTTGATGACGACAACGGGAGGTGGAAGTGGTGGAGGAGGAGTTGCGAGTCTCACGCTGCCAGAAGGTCGCTCGGGAACTGTCAAAGATATACTTGGCCGACTAGGCCGTGGTGGAATAGGATGCGGCTGTGATGTAATCGAAGGGATCGAGGTGGGATCTCCGGACGATCCAGAGTCTGCTTTAGTAACCGCAGAGACTGGCGGAGTGTAGATGGGGGGGACAGGTTCGGACTCGGGTTTATCTGTAGTAGATGTACTGGTAGCTCCAGCTGTAAAGGGTGGTAGAGATACATCTACAGGAGTTCTGTTCATGGGCGGTCGTCCTCTAGGCTTGACACCGCCGTTGGCAACTCCAGGTCTCCAGGCCGAAGAGACATTCTTGGGACCTCTACGCTGCGTAGTCAGTTTCGGCTTTGACGGAGTTACAGCGGACTGCGGTTCAAGAGCATCATCCCAGAAAGAGTTGCGTGAAGTTGGTGTAATAGCCGACTGAGGCCATCGGAACAGCGGAGTTTGTTGGACGTCACTTGGTGTCCAGGGTGCACCCGTTAATCTCGATGGATCTGCTGACATGGGACCGCTTACGCCGTCGACAGCTGACGATGGGGCGAGGTGAGACCTCTGGGTCTGAGCCTGAGTCGGTGCAGGAGATAAAGAAGTGGCTGTGTCATCTTCTGCTGGACGTTTTCTACCTCTCTTGGGTCTAATATGTGGGAATAGTGCCCTCAGAGCCATGTCATCCTCAAGAGCCACGCCATCTCGTATAGGCTGGCTGGTTGGATTGCTGTCTGTAGGGATCTTCGTCCAGTAATCATTGGGTATGTCCATCAGATACTCGAAAAAGGCCTTGACGTGCATGGAATTCATCCATTTCTAGCTCAGCCCTATTAGTGGGTATGCTTTAGGGGTGACCAAACATATCACATACCTTCAACCTGACTCCATACTGTGCCACCTTCTGATTGCTCTCCTCCTTGTTGGGGTCTGGAGGCTCAACGCCCAGCCTTGTCGTCAGCTCAGTCCACGTGCGTATCTCGCCATCGTAGAACTTGCGGACCAGCTCATAGATGGCAAAGGTGCTGAAGGACTTGCCGCCGCTGCGAGGCGGGTTACGGAAGGCCTCACGCAGGCTGGTCGCGTCTGTAGATAAGGGAACTGCTGGATTGCAGAAAAGGATGAAGTCAACGTAAGCGTCCTCGACCGAATCCTCCGAGACGCAACGGTCCGGAAGTCCCGGACGTGATACGGCGAAGCTTTGGTCCGAGGACGGAGGCGGAGACGGAGGCGCAGCGGATCCCGATCCGGCCCCCGACACGCCGGGCTGCGGCGGAGGCTGAGCCGGAGGAGGCCCAGAGTTGACAATGGCAGGCGACGACATTGCGAGTTCATCTCTCAAGAAGACTGGACTGAGAAGGAAAAGCAGAATCTTTTTACATAGTCGATTTGTTCGTTTCGTCTCATGTGAGAATTGGGGGTAAACAGAAACAGAAACAGAAACAGAAACAGAACGACAAGATGAGACATGAATGGTCGAAGCTCCGGCAGAAGCAACGATAAAACAGGGGTAAAATCAGAGTAACATTGATAACAGTAATAAACTCATCGATAATAATACTGACGTTCGGTAGATGCAAAACAGCTCGAATCAGCTTATCTTCAAAGGCGGACGCGATTATGAGAAGAAAGGTAAGGTCGCGCGCGTTGCAAATTAGGCCACCAAGCGATAGAGTAAAAGGGGGCTAAATTTAGCAATTGGCCCAGGATGAGGAGACGAGGAGAGTCTCTGCTTATTATTTTGGTACTTGCACTGTAGATCAGTATGGATATTTCCTCGGATGACAACCGTGCACATAACAAATAATTACTGTCATCATCATCATCATCATCATCAGACAATATCCTCCTCTTTCTTTCTGTAACTATTTCCATCTCAAAGCCTGGCTTTGATTAAATCCGCATAATTCCCATCAATCTCTATAAACAGTTTCTATTGGCTATACTCACTTACAAGAATGCTCTCTGTACAGTAATCAAGCCTCTTTAGTAATCCATCAAGATAATGTACGCCCTGCCAATTGATGAGTGGCCAACAGTCGTGCATCTTGGAAATGGCGTGCTCAGTTACATACGACTTCATCGCCAATTCTGGTACATGATGGTCAATTGCATCACTTTTGATTTGAAATCCATCTCTGGCGATGGTGGCATCTACAAGTGCATATGAAAGTATAAAGTGCCATGTGTGAGACGAGTTGTTTCAGAGCATCTACTCAAGCAAGTATCTGATTTTGAATAGCAACAATTTCAAGGCAATTACAACAAGTACTTTCCTGTACTTTCCTCATTTGCATCGACTGGTAACAGTTTATCTTTGTCTCTTGTTCTAGTTGATATCTTCACAACCATCGTCACATCAGTTGTCCACTAGACTTTTGCTCACACACACACACACAAAGAGTCTCAAACTTCACAATGGCCATCTCATCAACTATTCCCCGAGGTGATGTCACAGCAGTCCTCAACTTCTTTACTCCTCCCGCAGACAAGTCCCTTCCCTTCAACTACGTCGATGACCCTCCAGAGGGCTTTCCCAAGACCAACTTCACAGGCGACCCTCAATTAACCACCATCCACGACATCCGCGGCCATGAATCCCAGTATAACTTAGACCGTGACGCCTTTCAGATCATCCAAGACGTCCCACCGTCTAGCGAGCTCGACTTTGTCGACGACGACTCCATCAAGGCAAACTACTATCCAGAGATAGAGCAGCTTCTTCTCAACAACGTTGCTGGCTCTAATCGAGTTTTCATCTTTGACCATACTATTCGTCGACAGAAGCCTGATGCTCATCGACTGCCTGTGACTCGCGTGCATATTGATCAGACTGCTGAGGCTGTGGCTCAGCGAGTTCGCAGATATTTCCCTGACGAGGCAGATGAGCTCCTCAAGCGTCGCTATCGTCTGATTAACGTCTGGCGGCCTCTCAACAAGAAGCCTCTCGAGTCTTTTCCTCTGGCAGTTGCATCTTCTGCTTCCGTAGAGGATGACGATGTTGTGCCCGTTCAGCATCTCTATGCTGATGGGTACCGCGGCTGGACTGCGGCTATTCGTCATAATCCAGAGCAGAAATGGTATTATCTCAGTGGTATGAAGGGAAGCGAACGGTTGTTGCTGGAGTGCTTTGACAGCGAGTCACTCAAGCCTGGCTCCAAGATAAAGGGACGTGTACCCCATACCGCTTTTGAGGACCCAAGGACTCGACCTGAGGCGGAGGGTCGTGAGAGCATCGAGATTCGTGCATTAGTCTTTGATTTTTAAACTCGATCTTGTAAGAGGACAAGTCAGGGCTTGGTGGATAATGTGGTTTATGATGACATGGTTCGTTCGCCTGGATAATGCTGCAGATTGATTCAATTTCGTACTCATATTAGGAAATAATAAGCAAGGCATTCTATTTCTATTCATCGAGTCCTTTCACTCGATGCCAGTGTAAAAACGTAAAGTAAACATGATTCCCTGATGCGTCAGCTGATTCCTGCCGATAAACCTTGTATACCAACACTCTTCTTAAATCGGAGAGTAAAACAAATATCACGTCGTCCATCAATGCAGCTCTCAAAACTTCGTAAAGCCAGATGCCGTCGTAAGCCAAACGATGCTACGCCCATGCGCCGCGCTTGCAATAGTATAAAAAGAGTCATTCATCTTCAGTTCGCAGATGACTAGTTCTTGCGTCCTTTTCCACGGGTGCTGCTGCTTCCCTGGCGGCTCATAGCAACTCCACCGGCGCTGCTCTGACGACTCATGGGCACTGCGGCACTTGAAAGAGCTGCCACAGAAGTAGTTGCGGTAGCATTCGCGGGGCTTGGCTGATCTCGCAAACTACTGATGGCAGGGAGGCCAAGGGAATCGCGGACATGCTCTGGGTCGTCTCGGGGAGCGCTGGTGAAAGCCACGTACTGGGAGTTCTGGTAAGGTGTTGCCACAGCTGCGAGCACCTTGCGCATTCCAGCTGGGTTGTCAAGGTGAGCTCCAGGCTTGTGTGCAGCATCGTACTGCTTGAAGTAGCCCATGACAGACAGATCGGAGACAATGTCGTCGTTTGACAGAGGAACGGGGAAGTTCTGGTCAGCGGTACGAGGGTATGGCTTGAGGTACTGCTGAGGTACAGGAGGGGGCATCTTGGGAGGCTCCTGAGAATGCAAAATGTCCAGGTTGTTAACTTCAAAATTGGCAACACCCTCAACACCAAGAATCTTGTCGTCAATGAAGTTGTGGGTAGCGCCGCTACGGTTACTACGAGTGGCATGCGAGACCGAACGCTCCATTGCAGGGGCGGAGGGCTGAGAATCAACGTCGTGGTCGCCGTTGGCATCGCCCTGACCGGAGTCACTATCCTCCGGTGATAGGCCGCCGCCGTTCACGCGGTTGCGAAGAATGTATTGATGCGCAGCAAGAGCAGCTGTGTTGTAGTTAAGCGACAGCTCCTTATCTGTGAAGAGCTTGTCAATACTGTAGACGGGACCGTTCTGCTTGGCGGCAGCGCGAGCTTTCTCAGACTGCCACAGAGGAGTTGTGTTGTGGTTGTCAAGGGCACGTCGAGCCGGGGCAGGTGAGCCGTCGTCGTCATTGGCGTTTCGCTTCCGCTTCTTGTTGTCCGAGTACATTTGCAAATCGTCGGCGTCTTTGCGCAGACGCGTGGCTCGCTTGCCATGGGGACCGCCGGGGCTCGCAGGGTTGGTCAAACTGAACTGGTTCGGGTTGAGTAGCAAAGCATTGGAGTCGTTAATTTCCAACACCTCTTTCTCGCGGTTCAGTCGGTTCTTCTTGTGGGTAAGGGTGTTGATCAACCGGTCGCGGAGGGTACTCGTGAGAGCCTTGTGCTCGCGCTTGGCAGTTTCGACCTTGTATGCAAAAGTGTTCTTGTACTCTCGAAGTCGTCGTTCGTATTCATTCTGTTGGCGTAAATGGTTAGCGAGAAAATATGACTGCGTGGCGTGCAGCGCCTGCTCACCTTGGACTGTGTCAATTGAAAGTCACGAATTTCGACGAGATCCTCGATCTCGGCCATAAAGTCAGAGAACCGGATGCCAGCCATGTCAAGCAGGCTTCGTGCATCTTCGGCATTAACTGGAGGGCCTTGAGTATTGGTATGTTCTCGCTGAAGCTCGGCGATGACCTGGAGAATCTTAGGATCGTAGGGATCGAAGCGCTGGACGAGATTGATGTCGAATTGAATCTTTTGCAGCTGGTCGCGGTATGTCATATCCCGCTCTCTGTGAAACTTGTCGGTCATGCTAGAAAGTCGTTCCATAAGAGCTTGTCTCTTGCGATCTCGCTTAGAGTGAGAAGCAGGAGGGGGAGAGCGTCGGTCGGATCGACCGCCCATGTTGGTAGGGGCCGCTGGGTCGTTGGCGGCCATTGCGAAAGGTTGTTTAGGGTTTGTAAGTAGTTTCTATATGAATAGAGACTGTTTTCGAAGGCTTAGAGTAAAAGAAAGATTTAGTGAGGGAGAGTCGTGAACTCTCTTGGCTGTGTGTAGAAAGATGCAAGGGTGGAGGAAGCAAAGAGTGCGAGCAGAAGAAAAGAGCTGAGAACAAGGAAAGGAAGGCGAGTAGGCGAAGGCTAAGACAAACAATAAGAGACTCCACTGCACAATAGAGACTTATTGACTGAGCTAACAATAAGCGCATGCAAATGGAGAATTGCCAGTGCAAGTGCAGTACAATACAATGCAGTGCAGTGCAGTGCAAGAAAGTGGTAGAATTGAGTGTTTCTATTGTCTCGGCTCAAACACAGAGAGCGAGAGGCAGAGAGAGGCATGACCTCGCTGCGGCGCCTGTCTAGTTCCCTTTACCGCCTTCCAAAAACGGAAATTTGGAGAATAGTGCCTCGAACCGACCTTGTCATGCTGTAAGTGGTGGAGTGTGATTGAGCCATTAGACTGTGCTTGGCACTGTACTTACACGGTTGAAGCTGGAGTGGAGCACAAGGTACCTATTCTGAATAACTACCTAGGCGGGTGGGTTGCAAAACAACCCGCACACAACGAAGGTTTGATAGAAAGACTAACCTGAGCCCTCAACTAAATCGCCTAAAGCTACCCTAAGCTCTTTTGTTATCCTTTATGCTTTAGTATAGTGGCAGGGTCAGTGTGCAGGTTATTTCCTGAACCGCCTGCTGGGTACCTATTCAACTGTAAGCTCCATAGACGATGTATTGAGAGTTTACATATTTTCATATTTGATTTAGTTTTTCATATATATTAGACTCTCTTTGGTAATTACTTCAAAGACCTCCTCGAAGCTTGTGCAACTGGCTAATCAGGCCAAATCCACCCGGAGACTTGGTATCTTCCACCACAGCCGCATCTCTCGTGACACTTCCTTTCCGTGACCGTGATTCAACTCTACCCTTCTCCTTTGTTGCCTGCTCCATCTCCTTCATTAATTCCCGATGTTTATCCTCCACCATCTTAGCAAGACCCTCTATGAACTTGTTCCGGCCCTTCTCCTCTGCTGTATCCTTCCACACCAGTGAAAGCTCCTTGAGTTGCTCAATTCTCTGCGCAGCCTTCTCAATGCCCTGAACGGGGTCCTCAGAGTTATTCAGTAGGTCTGATATCTCGTTCCGGATGTTCTTGAGCACTTCTTTGCCCTTCTCCTCTGAGCTCTGCTGTGCTGAACCTGGTTCTGGCGCTGATACTGATAGGAAGCCAGAACTAACTGAGATCTCTGAAGGTGGGAAGACAAATTCCATAGCATCTCCAAAAGTCTTGATGACCGAGTCCAGCCGTGATCGAACGAGGGTCAATGTCTGCAACTGTTTGATAAACTCGGGATCATCTGGGTTTGTTGCATCCCCTACAGTGGCAGCAGCTGTTGTTGACGGTGCCGCACCCTTGTCCTCCTTAGCAGCAACCGCAGCAGCGTTCTTGGCCTCAATAGCTTCTTGCAACCCTTCAGGAACAAACTTCTTGATGTCGTCTTGAAGCGTCTCGTTCATCGTCTCCTGTAGACCCAACGTTTCGCCCCGTAGCAACTCCACCTCGTATGCCAAACGGCTTCCACTTCTCAGAATGTCATCGGTGAGATGTGTGAGAGTAGTTGATAATCGTGAAGTCTGAGCATTAAGCTGCGAAATAAGAGTCTGAGCTTGTGTGGACAACTCAGCAAGGGGAGCGATGTCAGACCCTGTCCGACCAGGTACAGAGCGCTGCTGTAACGGAGGCAAAGTCGAGTTGATGAAAGTTGCGGGATCAAAAGTTGGATCTAGAAAGTCTTGGAGGAATTCATCCGATGTATGTGATGATTTTGGCTGGATAATTGCCCTGGACTTTCGCCTTATGTGTCCAGGTCTGGCAGTGGCGCTGCTTGGTGCACGCCGACGGCCATTTTTCAAATCGGAGGCCATGCTTTATTATTTATGGCCTTCACAAAATCACCTCGCCCCTTATTTAGGAATTGAATGCGTTGCTGGAAAGTTGACTTAGAAAACTCAAGGGGTATAGTTTGGTAGCTGAGTGAGCTATGCTGGCCACTTCGTTATGGCGAATGCATGACCTAACCGATGATAACCCGGCTACCCAAAACCAGCTGCCCTCCACTTACAACAATCATCACTTGCTTGGCAATAAACTCACTGAGCCTCATACAAAAGGAGAAATGAGTGAATCTCAGGAAGAAATGAAAATTGATCCATCCAGAGCGCAGATTCTTGTCTCTCAGCTCAACTCTGTCAAAGAGCGTCTTGCTGCTGCAGCAAATGGTCGAAATGTATGCACACATGACACTCACATTTACTACTAGAGCACCCTGGCTTACACATACATCAATCAGGTCCGACTTGTAGCTGTCTCAAAGCTCAAGCCCGCAAATGATATCCTGGCCCTTCACCAAGCTCCTGCTTCTCATTCTCACTTTGGCGAGAACTATGCTCAAGAGCTAACTCAAAAAGCGGCGCTTCTTCCGAAGACCGTCCAGTGGCACTTCATCGGCGGTCTTCAGTCCGGTAAGATGCTTGACTCATACTGTCACATTCAGACACCAACTGACACATATCGCCAGGACACTGTAAATCTCTAGGAAAGATTCCCAACCTCTTCTGCGTCTCAAGCATAGACACCTCCAAAAAGGCTCAACTCCTCAACACTACTCGCGCCAACCTTCTCTCTTCGGAGCCCGATCTTCCCAAAATCGGTGTTCACGTCCAGGTCAACACATCTGGTGAGGAGTCCAAGTCTGGCTGCGCTCCCGGAGATGAAACCGTGGCATTGTGCCGCGAGATCCTCGAGACGTGTACCAGTCTGCACCTGCTTGGCCTCATGACCATCGGCGCAATTGCCCGTAGCAAGGCCACTACTGCTGAAACTGAGAACGAGGACTTTGTTACTCTCAAGGAACAGCGAGATCTTGTGGCCAAGGAGCTTGGTCTGGATCCAGAGAGTCTGGAGCTTAGCATGGGCATGAGTGAGGACTTTGAAGGTGCCGTGCGTTTGGGAAGTGGTGAAGTTCGTGTTGGTAGCACCATCTTTGGAGAGCGGCCTGCTAAGGCTGATGCCAAGATTAAAGAGTAGCATAACAAAACAACGTAAACTCAAAGAATACACTATTGTTTAAGAAGAGACATAAACGCAATCTTTTAATGAGATATTTACTAACTTCACCTACATGTGGCACTGGACCTGATTCGCGTAATGGTTCATTCAATTTACAACAATACATCATGGTATATGACAACTACATCCTCCCGAATCAAATCACTTCCAGCGGCTTGAACGCCTTGACGCTATTCAAAGGGGCTATACAGCGAGTGACAACGCAGGCGAGTCTTCGGCCAGTAAAGCTGAGGCTTAAATTGAGCGCTTCCTCCGGGTTTCATGCTAGTTCCCCAACGCCCATATGCTCCTTGGTATTAAGACAACTCCTTTCGGCGAATTATATAGAACATTAACATCATGCTCTCCCATTAGTTCACCATCACATTACGGAAAGAGTCTGAAATCTGTTCGCGTGAAGGTGGCTCAAAACGTTCCGGTGATGTCGAGATACCTGCCGCGAGTCGTTCTTGCATGTACTTTAATAGTACAGCTGGGACAGAATCATCAGTGGCACGAATGGTCAATCGGATCATCTAGCAAGTGGTCAGAATATGCAATGCAACATGACGACATGATATGGCTTACCTGTTGTCCATAGTTTGGCTCCAGCCTCATCAGACAGCCAAATTTGCCTCCTTGGGATGTGTGAAGGACGCTCGCACCAACAACGTTCTTGGGGTTGGGATCCACCATGTCTAGCACGCGCCATCGGAATCCCTCTACTGTCTTGGTAACGAAGCTCTCTGTGATCTGCCTATCACCCTTGCCATTGACTCCAAAGATGGCTTGTGCCTCACGAGGTGCACCACCAATCTGCTTCCACCTCTTAAAAAAGTCCTCAGCAGTAAGCTCAGCCGGGTCCATAAACTTGTGTATCGCCACAGGAAGCTTCAAAGTCAGAGCCTGAAGAGCACCAGCCAGGTAGCTGATGCGTACAGTAGGGCACTTCTCGAAGATCTTCTTTGCCTCGAACATGACAACTTGCTGGGATTGTCCGCCTTGTACGATGGTGCTGTCGGGGAGGTTTTTAACATCCCAGGTGAGGTTGCTCTTCTCGTTCTCATCCAAGTCCAGGGTTGTCGTGAAAGAACTCATTGTTGCCGGTGTCTTGTTCTTGAAGTAGGTGATCAAACAAGCCATTTGGCCACGATATTCGGATCGAACACCAATCTGTAGCTGACCGTCCTCATAGAGCACACCATCCGACCGAACCAGGAGTTTGTTAAATCCTGGCTCCCACCCTGGTGACAGATGAGCTGCACTAGCCAGGTTAGGGGCCTTCAGCATCTTTGGCTCCGATGGTGGGGGTGCGTTGAGATCGAGGCCAGCCAAATCGGCAACGCCATTGCTGTGGCCGTTTGTGCCAGCTGCGTTCGCGGCCTGGCCGTTCGATTTACCATTCAGTGGCATATTTGAACTGAAGGTTCTCTTCAGTGCTCCGGTTCCCATGCTGAGTTCCCTGGCATCAGCGTTGGCGTCCTTTCCTCCTACCACCCAAGTCCTTCGGTCGCTTGTGTTGGCATGTTTCTGATGCAATCTCGATAGAAGTGCGGACTGCCTCTCGGGGAAGGGTGGCATTTCATCGCAGACTGTTCGGAGAAGGTCGTCTGTTGGCATGTTTACAAGTGTCAAGTACTCGCAGGCTCTCTGCTGAAGCTCCGAGTCTAGGTTGTGGCTATGAAATTCGAAAACATGAACAAGTTGAGGCTTGATTTCGGGGAACAAGTTGACGTATTTGACAAAGCAGGACAGAATCATTGCGCGGGTGCTGGAAGAGCAGGCCGTCAACTTGCCCTGAAGGGCCATAAACTGTTCAATGGGGCTGCAGCGAGGTTGATCGGCAACCAGATGGCCAAACTCTCCAAGGATATAGGCACCGATTTTGACGAGGGTTTCGTGACAGTGGTCGCCTTTGACGTATTGCAGCGCATTCTGGGCTGCATAAACTTGTAGCTCCTCGTTATTTGTCACGATCTGGATAACTCGCTGCCAGACCTCATCGCTGACGTGATCTCCAGCCATGGCAATAAGTCGTAAAGAAATGTCGACATACCACTGCACATCAGTAGCATACTTTTCCGTAAGAATGGCGATCTTAAGGACCATTTCTTCTCGGATAGCAAAGTCGGCGTTCTGGAGATACTGCAGGAGCTCACCAACGATAATCTGAGCGTTCGTTGCATCACACATGCTGTAGAGCAAATCCAAACCCTTGCGACGGACGCTAATATCTCGATCTTTGAGAGAGCCAAGAATTATCTCCTGGTGTTGCTTTATGGGATCGAGTGTTTCGGCACGCGCAGCGAGATGCGTCATGGCCTCCAGACCCAAATATCTGACATTGGTCTCTCGGCTTTGAATAAACTTGCCCAGTCTTGTTGAGATTTGCTTCATCAGTCCATGCTCGGTATCCAGATGAATAATAAGATTAATGGCCTCGAAAAGCACAGCGTTTTGGGCGTTGTTCTGTTGAACATTCTTATTGGTCTCCATAGCCAGGTTAAGAATCTTTTGCAAAGATTCGCGAATCATGTCTCGAACATGAGTGTCCTCTATGAATGGTGTTAGTGCTGCTCTGTTGTATCCACCGCAGTACTTTAACTTACCTGCAGGAGGGAAGTATTGCAGAAGTCTAAGTAACTTGATTTGCAGCCAAGGGCATGGGACCTTGTAATATAGATAGTCCGTTGTGTACTCGCCGTCGATAAGAATTCGCTTCAGGCGGGCTGCTGCTTTGGCGTACGCTCCTTTGTATTGATCCAGGTTGTCTTGAGCTAAAGTCATGACGAGAGAGGTCACTGAAAGTGCAACGCCCAGGTCGGAGTCATCCATCAGATGAATAATACGCTCGGCCCATTGTGGTGATACGATGTCCGGGTGCTTGCGGTATAGTCGTAGGAGCGTCAAGGCCGCCTTCTTCTTGACGAAAGATTTGGAGGTTCTGAGGAACAGCGGTCAGTATTTATCTCGCGTTACGGGGGAGTACGAGCGCATACGGAGAAATCAAGAGCCTATGAACCTCGCCATTAAGAGCTTCTCCCATTTCTCGGCTTCCCACGTTCGCAATCGCATGAAGGGCAAGACAGTTGAAAAGCTCATTATGGTCGAGGAGATCTTTCCGAATGCTGTTGACGACGAGATGCAAGAGTTCGTGTTTCTCGTGGAGGAACAGCGTCATGGCCAGGTATCCGATTTGCTTCTCAGAGTATTTGTTGGCCGAGATTAGATTAACGGCCTCGAGGTGCCCGAAGTCGACATTCCAACCCAGGATATAAATGTATAACAGCTTGCAGACATATTTCTTCTTGTGGTAACCGCTGAGGCTACCGTCCTTGAACTTCTGTCGAATGTTGGCCAGCTCCTTATTAATTCGCTTCTCCTCAAGCTCGCGCGCTCTCGCATTTCTTAG
Source organism: Fusarium cf. aywerte (assembly GCA_011034095.1). Taxonomy (NCBI): domain Eukaryota; kingdom Fungi; phylum Ascomycota; class Sordariomycetes; order Hypocreales; family Nectriaceae; genus Fusarium; species Fusarium cf. aywerte. Next base: position 413,749 of record WETZ01000034.1, read on the forward strand.
ATCAGCGATGAACTGAACCAAACCACGCATGTTCGCATTGCTGCTACTCGAACGGCCAAGGAAGCCGGATCCTGAGCTCGACATGGTGGGCGGTATGGTGTTGAAGCGGTCGTGCGGACAGTTGTAGAAGACCCCTGATTATGGAACAAGACGGGGGTTAGTGGACTCGGATGAATCGTTCGGCGAAAGGTACGAGACACGGTGGGTGATGTCGAAATTTCTCCAAAATAGAGTATAGTCGCGCTCTACCGCAATGATCGCATAGTCGACTCGAATTGTCCAGACGGCTCACGCGCCAGACATCGATTGTATGTCGATGTGATGGGAGATTGCTCGTTGGAGGGGCGAGCTAAGCAAAAGATGCGGTTGCGGGTGGTGGGTGGGTGGTTCTTTTGCTCTGTGCGGCCTAATTGTTAACTTAGGAGTTGCGGAAGAGGCCCGTGGCCTAGGGAACGGATGAGTCGGGGACTGACCAGGGCTATCGCAAACAAGAAGGGATTGTATTGTAGGCGCTTCAGTAGTGAAGAGAACGCGACAGGTTACACGCAAGAGATGAATAGATGAAGGCTAGGTATTGAGAGCAGTAAATTTGGCAAAAGAGAAAGTGTGTTCTTCTGTCATCCCATACAGTACAGTACTGAGGCCAGTGGTTTCTAGCCTCTAAGAAACCTCCTGTCTCCTGCCTTCTACGGGTAGTTGCAATAACGACCAAAACGGTTTAGCATAAAGACTCTACAGTTGGTCCGTGCAGCATCCACTTTTGCAGCAGCCAGTAGAGAGCTTCCATGGAGTCTATCAAATCCATCATGACTTCTATTGCATCAGCACTTTTGGCACGTCGTCTTTATATATAGCCAATCTCATCTTCTCTCCAGGTCGAGAGTCCCTTGAATGAGTCTTTAACGCAATGTCCTCATGTACAGTTCCATCATTGGCTATGCGCAGTAGTCTACGAGCATTATCACGACCAGCCAATCTCTGTCATCCCGTCGCATACCAACGTTTCTATGCTGTTCAAGCTGCTGGAGCTCCTCGTTTTCAGGTCTTCAATCGGCGCACAAAATGGCTTCAGAAAGAGCGTGCAGGCTTGAACCCAGATGAAAGTCGCGAAACTGATTACCTCAAAGATGAGGTTGCCATTCGATTGTCAGAGCGACTTCTAGTAAGTATCCGTGCTTGAAGGAATTGCATGTATCTAATCATAAATCAGGATATCAAACGTCACTTTCCTCGGGTACTAGATCTAGGTGCAAACTCATGCAACATCGCGCGTGCATTGGTCCGCGAGAATCCTGATCCTGATCCCGACGCGGCTGAGTCACCACCATTGTCAACACGTATTGACGAATTGGTTGCTGCTGAGTCGTCTTATTCACTCTTGCATCGAGATGCTGATCATGACTTTAACAACAAGCTCAAGATCACTCGAGAAGTGGTGGATGATGAAGAGACAATTCCTTACGATCCCGCTTCTTTTGACTTGGTCGTGAGTTCACTAAGTCTTCATTGGATCAATGACCTACCTGGTATTCTCACTCAGATCAACAACGTTCTGAAGCCTGATTCACCTTTCATTGGTGCCATGCTTGGAGGTGACACACTCTTCGAGTTAAGGACATCACTGCAACTGGCAGAGTCAGAAAGACGAGGCGGCATGTCTCCTAGAGTTTCCCCCTTGGCAGATGTCAAAGATATCGGCGGTCTGCTTCAAAAAGCCGGCTTCAAGATGCTGACTGTTGATATCGATGATATCATTGTTGACTATCCTGATATGTTTGCCCTGATGCAGGATCTTCAGGCTATGGGAGAGGGCAATGCTGTTATCGGAAGAGAGATGGGTGCCATCCGGCGAGACGTTCTCCTCGCAGGCGATGCCATCTATAGAGAACTTCACGGTAACCCGGATGGAACTATTCCTGCCACTTTCCGAGTCATCTACATGATTGGATGGCGTGAAGGCGAGAATCAACCGCAGCCTCTGGCTAGAGGTAGTGGTGACATAAACTTGAAGGATGTTTTGGAGCAAAAATAGGCTAGGCTGTCGATTCCTGTAATGCAAATAATATGACATCAATGCTAGGAGTTTGCAAGGGATTGCTGCTCCGCGATTTATGGCTGTCGGTGCTCATGATTCTATGTATTCTTGACCGCTCTTATACACGCATCCGTCCTCTAAACCTTGCGCCAGTCCGTCATTGTTCGGCCGATGCATCCTAGACCAGCGACCTCGACGACCTTCTCATGCCAGCTCAGAAGCACGCTCATGGCTGCAGTTGCAGGCTCATTCGCGCCACCGGGTCGTCCTCCGATCTGACTGAAGCCTCCTGTCGATTGAGGTGTAACCTTGTTTGGTGGCGATCGTGAAGCTGTTCCAGGGTGAACTGTGGCCATTCCCTTGTAGCTAAACAGAGTCGTTAGATTATCCCATCCCTTATTGTACGTACAATAACCAAAACCTACATATACTTCATCAGAACATCCAGGCACTCAGGACCTCCATCAGATCCGTAAATGCTCTTCAGCAGGGGGGACATATCGCTCGCCTTGATCGATTGAAGGACCTCGATAATGGTGTGTAGATGCGCATCCTAAGGGCGCAATCTCGTCAGTCCCACGTTTCCTCAATTCCATTGAATGGTACTCGTCCTCGAGACATATCGGCGTACCTTGGCGGCATCTGTTCCGTTGTAGACAGGCGTCTCCAAGCTTCCCCTCAGAGCTCCCTCAGCATCACCTCCTCGCAGTAGCTGCCTGATCTGTCCAGCAAGCTGTCGCACTTGCGCCTCGTCGATCTCGGGCTGTGGAGGGTGGAGGGTGGAGGTGTCGAAGTTGACGCTGGAATCCTCTTCCAGGGCATCGATGTTAATGGTACGCCATGCATCGCCCAGAGTGGCGCTCGTGTGCTGTTGGATAATTGACATATTGAGCTACTTTTCCTTCAGTTAGATTGTCGTATTCGTGCGATGCAGGTTCGTGGTGCCGAATTGAGCCTCTGTCGATAGGTAGGAAGCTATATCGGTGTCGGCGTGGTTGGACATTCAAGCTGCGTCAGCGATGGCGGGGTGGGGTGAGGCTGGAGACGTGGCTGGAGCTCCGCGTTAAGCGGATACATGAGCTTATTCTGTTTCAGGGGCAAAAACCATACGACAGTGATTGATATAGTGAGCGTCTAACGCGTTATCTTGTACTTTGCTATCTTGATATGCCTTGGTTTGAGAAGTGGCAGGAAGCTTTCTGTTTTCATCCATGATGCTCACCAATACTGCTTATATTTTTTTCCTGCCGTAACTTCCTTTCACTTTTGGTCGGTCTCTACTACCAACCTATACCCTGCCTATAAAGCTTCAAAAGTTGAGCATTTGAGTGTAGGCATGTAGTAGGTGTTGTTCAGCAATTACCCATTGTCAATACTGCCAAATCTTCCCGTAGCTTAAAGAGCGTAGTTCTATACAGGTACTTATATGACGGGTACAAGGGAAACAGTTAAAACAGTAAAACGGCCTCGAAAGCAAAACATGATTCGTTTGCCCCTGGTTTTCCGTTAAATCTTTGTCGTCGAAGTGGGACACATCACCAGACAGACAAAACTACCCTAAACACCCAGAACATGCTGTTCGTAATACGCCAGGTGTACCTTCTTACTCGTGGGCCTACTGCATTTACAACAAGACCAACGCACCTTCCTAAACAAAAGGGATAGGCTTCAAACACAATCTCCCGAGACATCGTGCCGTCAGAAATTGTTCAACACTTAGACATCATTTTCCCAGAATGCATTCCCTGCAAGAACTATTATAACCAACGACCTTACACAAATCCTGACCACTTACCATTCACCCGGTACATCACCATATCTTCCCAGCGGCTGAAGAAGCCGCCTGTTGGTTGTCTGGGAAGCGCTATGTGGCAATGTCTTGAACTGTTTCCCCGGACTGGAATACTGCTCTAACGAGTAAGGTTTTTTAGGGGTCAGTTTGACTGAGTCAGCTTCGTGAGGCTCTCCGACTATGCCTAGACGGTGGCTAGATTATCACGACTCGTGGCTAATTACTTCATAACGAAGATCAGGGACGTATCCATACGTACATCTAATTGCTGTTGAGGTTGGTCACGGGATACACAATCTCAATAACGATCAACCGGGGACACGGCAGGCGGGAGGTAGTGAGTGAGTGGATCGCTGCTCCTCCCAACACATTTGAAGCTTGACTCGTGGCTTGCCTGTCCTATCGTCCGGGGAGCATACCCGGGCTGAACGACGCACACTCTAGAACAAATACTTCCACAGACCGTCCTTCCAGAAGGTCGCCGACCTGGTCCAGGGGAGAGGCCTCTCTTGTACCCACACAAAACAGTTCATGGGCATGAACCATGGACCATGGCTCTTTGGGACGAAAATTTTGAAATTACGAGGCGGACCTGGCACGGACGCCCTGCAATCGCGGAAGCGGTTCCCCGGCGATATGAATACTAGGACGTATAATCTCAATGACACAGCTCAGATTGGCAATAAGTTCAGAGAGAACATCTGGGAGGCTGGGAAACGACACCCATGAAATCAGGTCACGCTGGCAGAGATTGGCGTACTCTCTACATCTGTACCAGCCTTGACTGTTAGTCTGAAGTGTCACCAGACAAAGAAGTAACATATCAAGTATGCCAAGCCAGAGTATGTATAAGCAAATCAATTATGACGTTTCGGGCTTTGACATGGCTCTCGTTTCCGGTACTCAAATCTGGTCTGCAACCAACTGTTCGCTGAGACTTCCAGAAGGAGAGAAGCAGATGCCCATGTCGTTTGTGCCTGCTCCCAAGCCAGCTATCTCCAATCCGATAGGTGGACTTTGGTACCAACCCCACCAGACATGGTGCCAAGAAGGGTCTTCATCTCGTCCTCTCGTGGCTTACGGTACGTTCAAAGAGCCGCAACATAGAGATACGGATGATACATCCATCGTCTTTGACTAGGCAAGCTAGCTCAGGAACTAGATGTCACTGGCTTAACTAACTGGTCCGAACATGTCAGCCTGATCTACAAGCAACTCCCTGCTTGACCAAGTTGGCTGCGATAGTGTGATAAGTCAGATCAATAGCACGATTCTTGGTGGTCCAGGCATACGATTTCGCCTTCGCCTTAGCCATGGACATACGTGTCAACCTTCGCATCAATATATCAATATTCCCGCAAAACGATACCCAATGCAGGGTCCAGAGTCAGGGTGCTGTAGTGGTAATGTGGGCTGAGCAAAAGAAAGCAAAGCGAAAGAGCCAGCTCGGTGCTGAAGGCTGGAGCGAATGAAAAGGGCCGAGGGAGTTACTTGAAGGGAAAAAGTACATCATTTACAGTAAGATCGTTCATGAGCTGATTATTTGAGACGTGAAGAGCTGAAGATAGTAGGCCAGGTTGAACTTCTCACCATGACGAACCATTAAAGGCTTGCCAGTCTTGGCCGGTAATCATTCAGCTGAGCTTCAACAAGCAAAGGACGTCACATGACAAGCAAAGGCATCGCGATCGCATCTGGCAGATGAAACTCCAAAGCGTTTTTCAAACCGATCGACTGGTATTGGCTCCAGAAACAGACCCTTACGGTGGATGCTGCTCATAAGGAAGCGGATGAAGGTTAGAACGAACGACACCTATCCCTGTTTCAAATGCGAATTGCGTTTGGAAATTGACTAATGCAGGAACGCCGAAGGTCTGGGGCTTCTCTGCGGCACTACGGTCTGCGTAAAACGCCACAACGTGCGGACTGACCACGCTAACGCGGATGTGTGCAGCGATCTACCCCTGAACATGCAGGACGGGAGTTTGTTGGCAGTTCATCCCAAGCCATGAATTATCTCCACAAGATGGGTACTCCCAAATTGGACTGGCCGTAGTGGAGCGTAGGCGGATGATGCATCTGCTCCAGAACCTTGGAAGAGGACGACACACATGGCGCTGGAGTATGACTTGTCTATACAGTGTATCATTGTATTTCTCTTCGTCTTGGCACGGCTAGGAGGTACCGCGCATTGAACCTTCGCGTGGAGTTCTCACAAGTGCAGGCGGTTTGGCAGGCTTCTAGAAGCCTTCTACAGCCCCCCGTCGGTCCACTTGAATTTCAGCCTAGTAAATCGCCACTACGATCGAGGCTTCATATTCTAGAAGTCCGTTGTAAACGTGACAGCATACAAACACAAGGACTCACGGTTAACAGTCCAGACTGTCAACTCACAGAATCGCATTTGTTCAAATGTTGCACAGCGCCAGCAGCCTAAAGAAGAATTGAGAATGCCATCTCGGCAAATTATGATGATGTGGCATATCTCTCTCTACCTGCCACTCTAAGGGACGTTGGTCCAGTATTAGGCGAGGCCGGCAGAACTTCCGTTGCATAAGGTACACAGGGATAGAGCTTCTTGTGACGCCATGATTCCCTGGCAGTCACTGACTTTACGACGTCTCAATGAGCAGTAGCTGAATATGAAACCGTTCTATTATATCGGCACTCAGAAGATGACTCTATTGAAAGGCATAAAGCCTAGCGAATATGAAGGGTACTCGATTTCAAAGAGAAGCATTGCCGTTACTTACCGTCAAAACAGCAACTGGGCATCAATATAATCGAGAAATGCCGCACGTTTCATGCCGGGCATCGCCGTGCATGGCCTACTCAAGTTACCAAACTGAACTCAGATCGAACAAGCGATGCTCCAGCAGTTCCATATCCTTGGGATTCCGTATCCCAGGTGGGGCGGCATGGCTCTGACAAGAGAAGCATCAGCACTATTCGGCCGAAGAACTTCCATGCGGCATCATACAGAGAGACGTGGATGACCATTGCGACGAGACCCTTTGTTGTCGTGTATGCCTCTCTGCTGATAACCGCAGCTAAGCTCGAAGCTTATTGAAGCTTGGGTATCCGAGATTCACACAAATAAAGTCAACACGTTTTTACACCCGTTCATATACTATGTAATGGATGATGCCTCGGTAACTGGTTTCTGTGTGAAACCCACCAGATTGGAACCAGACGGTTATGGCATGAACGTGGAGCGAATAATACCAAATAATGAACATCAAGCAGCTCAACATCAGCGCGCAGGTCTGCTAGTGAGAATGCATCAAGCTATAAAGGATCAGCTATCACGATAATCATCCTTATCTGGGGATGAATATGAGAGAACAGCTCTACAAATAATGTTGCGGTTCTGGAAGTGTTACCTGAATGCGCTCACTCCATGACTGGTGGTATGGATATTTTTATCGCTGAGCTTGAAGTCTTCCTTTAGGGTTCGTCGAAGTATCGGATCTACCCGAGAGCTTGGGAGACAAGAAGAAGCTGAAGTTGACTAAGTTAGTCAGTTTTGTCTATTTTAAGGAAACAAGTGATGAAGAAACAGCAGTAAAACGTCATCGTTTTTGAGGCATTGACATATTGCAATGGAGCGACAGAGCCCCATGTGGTCCTTCCAGACAAGAAATCATGCGCTATGGAAGTGTGGTTACAGGTGCGACAAAGCTTCCTTTACGTGCTACTGGGCACAGTGGTGTGTTATGCTCGCCGCGCTCTGACATGACATGATTCCATCCTGCAACGAGGTGAGACGTGCGGCGTGTGGAGGCTGCAGAACATTCTTACAGTATTCCACGAAGCACTGACGGTCGGCATATGCTATTGAAGGAGTCTTTACCAACGAGGGATCATCATGCCAGAACATTTAATTTGGTATTGACCGTTATGGTATTCGAACCCCAAAGCCCAGCGGATGTGCGTCGCTGGGATATGTCCAAAGGGCTTCATTTACCGTACAAACGGGCAGGTAGAGGACGAAAGTCATTTGGAGAGTGGGAAATCAAACAGACAGGATCCAACTGGGGCGCACCGAAAGAACGGCAGGCCCTAGCCATGTCACAGAAGTGCCAGAAGAGACCGAATCGACGCTCGTACCCGGACGGAAAGCGTACCCCATGAATCAGCATAATTGTACATGTACTGTACAGTGGAACAGTACGGCGTTAAGTACCGTTCAGACCCTCAACCTGACGTCGCCAGCGCAGACTGGCTTGACTGAGCATTGGGCTCGGCCAGTCTTAGACGTCTTGGGCCCACTACGGGTCGCCGGGAGGCTCCCTGAAATGCTTCCATTGTCCATCTCAGGATGGATGCTTGTGGTTATTGCCTATTGAACTAGCAACAAACGTTGAAGAAAGAAGGTTTGCTGGAAGCTACAAAGAACAATCATCGATATGTACCTACCTACCTACACGATTTTGTGGTCCATGTGTAAAGCGGACTCTAACGGGCTGTCAACGTCACGACCAACGTCCGAACGTAGCCAGTTACAGAAGAAGAGCACTGTTTCCTGCAACAGGAGGCACCAAGGGATGAACAAAGCGGATCTGGGGTGCGCTGCGTGGACGTCGGGTGTGAAAACTCAGTCTCAGAGGGAGGTGACGGCCAGGTTGCGATTTTGATTCTCCAACCTCCCGAAGACATTGCACGCCTTGCAGCAATAGCAGATCCCAGCGGCTTCTTATCCCTGTGACCCGGTGGCCTGGATGTCCCAGAGAGGCGAGACCAGCCAAAGTCAAGCAGAGGTACTGCGAGTACTCGGAGTACAGTACCGTAACATACCTAACATGGATGGGCGCTGTTCGGACCAGCGGTCCTTTCAGGGAGTCATGACCTGACGGCTGGGTGCCGGGAGACTACTGCTTGAATCCCTGCTATGTTAATGCCCACAGGCGACAAGCGAGAGAATGGAAGGTTGAGAGAAGCGCGCCCTGAGTTTTTAGAAGCGCCCGAGCTCATTCTTTGATCCCCATCAGCCACGAACGGATCCTTTTCGGCGCCTTTTTTGAGAGGAAGA